>OZ002732.1:10703525-11232887 GCA_963924305.1 Polygonum maritimum | reverse complement strand
CGGGTCGGCCCGGGAGTCTCCCTTCCTCTCTCGGAAGTTGATTCGCCATGTGAACAAATTGGTTGTCCACTTGTCTTCTCCATGCACCAAACATCTTGAATTGGGTGCCCATTTCATCAACTCTCCTCTCAACATTAGTGAATTGAGTTTTTAAGTCCTTGAACTCGCCTCTCATCTCTTGTGCCCATTGTGGAGGTTGTTCATACAACCCCGGAGGTCGGTATGGTGGTGGTTGGGCCCTTGGCTCATTTTGGTTGTAGTTGTTGTTGTAGCCATTGGCTTGGCCTTGGTTCCACCTTCCATTCCCTCCATTGTTGAAGTTGACTCTTCCTCCATAGTTTCTTTGGACATAGTGTGCCTCCTCAATTTGCTCCGCCAAGCGAACTTGGCGTTCATTGGGACACTCTTGAGCTCCATGCTTGAAAGAACCACATTCTTCACATGCTCTTGTGGTTTGCTTGTAGTGTCATCTTGTTCAACTCATCCTCAAGGAATTGGATCTTCACATCCTTATCAACCTCTTCATTCTTCGGGTCGTAGAGTCTCCTTGTACCATCTCCTTGGACTCTTGCCTCCTTGTTGACTTGACTCACTCCGTACATGGCTTCGTAATCGGAGAGTTTGTCAAGCAACTCCCACTCTTGCTCCGGTATTAAGTCAATGAACCCACAATCGGTGTGAAGGTTCAACTTGTCCTTGGTGGCGGGGTTGATGCCTTGGAAGAATATGTCTTGAAGGACATAAGGTTGCGTTGGACATTGCCTCAACATTTCTTTGAGCCGATCCTAAGCCTCAAAGAGTGGCTCGTGGGCTCCTTGTTGAAAACTTGCTATCTTCCTGCTAAGCTCCGTTGTCTTGGTTGGCGGAAAGAATATCATCAATAATGCTTCGTTGAGAGCCCTCATGATGTGATGGATCGAGGTGCTTGGCTCTCCAACCAATGCAATGCCTTGCCTCCCAACGACCACTTGAAGGCTTTGAGTAGCACGTACTCGAGCGTCTCCTCATCCGCCGAGATGGTCTCACATAGATTCTTGAATTGCTTCACATGCTCAATCGGGCACTCATTCGGTCTCCCTTGAAATTGGTCCCTCTTGATAAGTGAGATGAATTGATTCTTGATCTCAAAGTTCTTTGACACCTCCGGCAAAACAATGGCCGGCTCCGGCACCTTCAACTCCGGATGCATGTATTGTCGGGCGTTCCGGGGTTGGGTGTTGATTTGAGCCTCCAATCTCATCCTTTGCTCACACTCTCTTCTAGCTTCGGCATCTCGGTTCGCCATCTCAAGTTGCATACGAGCCATGTCGGCCCTCATCCTATCAACCTCATCATCACGTAGTGCTTGGTTCTCCATTCTCTTCTTCTTTCGAGCTTGTTTGATGATGCTCTCCGGATACTCACAAAATCGAACTTAAGTGTTCCTCGGACGGAACGAGCTCGCATACACCTATAACCAAAGACACAAACAAAACCGAATCAAAACAAACAAGGGATTTGGGCTAGTCCCTCACCCAAATCACTACAAATTCAAAGACTCAACAAAGATGGTACCTCAAACAAGTTGAACTCCCCAGCAACGGCGCCAAAATTGTGATGGGTTCCGGATCGGAGGGTCAAAATTTAAATTTATAAACCGAACCCCTATTGTAGTTCAAGGGTAGGGTGTCGAACACATGGGAGTTCGTGCGTTGAGTGTACCAAAAAGACTTAAAAGGGGAAAAGAAAGGCAAAAACAAGGAAAATCAAAAGGAACTCCTCGGGACCGACTTTGGTCACCTCGGTCCGAGGAGGATCGATGAGAGTTGGAACGGGACCGACACAGTGGACATCGGGCCCGAGGTTCTGGGTAACTCGGTCTTGTCAAATAGTAGATCGGTCTTGGGTTTTTGGGTTCCTTCCCTATAGACTTGGGTAATTCCACCCCAATTCAGCCAATAAGTGTTGACCCTTATGAGATCGAGGTTGTTTGCCTTTGATCCCTCCACTCTACACATCGACAATAGGGGGGGTTTTCACCTTCCCTTCGATGCTAGGTCTAGTGATGGGCTCGAGATCGCTTTCGCTTACTCTTACCAACCACAAGCCCTCGATCTCTTGTTCTCACAAGAGAATTGAAGCTCAATGTAGAGAGGATTCATAGATCAAGAACTCAAGGCTATGGAATTGGGGTTCACACCCAATCCTAGCTAGGGGTTTCCCCTATAGCCCAAGACTATGGAATCTACTCCATCAAGTAAGAGTAAAAAGCAATCAGATAGCAAAGCAAGCAAATCTCAATCATCAAACTCAAATCAAAGCCAAATTGCATTCAAATCAAAGGGGTTCACAAGATCCAAATCTCAAATCCACTAAACTAAAGCAAAACAAGTTCAAACTCACAAATCTCTCCTAGATCCCACCGATTTCCTCTCTTCTTCTCCTCTTCCTTCCTCCTCCTTGCTCTCCAAGTCTTCCTAGAGCCTTTGAGAGTGATTAGATGTGGATTCCCCCCTCTCCAAGTTGTCCTCTCTCTCTCTCTCTAATTATCTTTCCTCTTAATTAGGGACCAAGGAATTCCAAAAATAGAAGAAGGGCAAAAGTGGTAGATCACAATTATGTGCCTTGGAGCCCAATCCTCACTTAAGCCGACTTGGACCGACACGGACACACCTCAGGCCCGACGTTGCCAACCTCGGTCCTGGCCTCAATCGCTCCATCTCGGGCCCGACGAGTTGGGTACATCGTTTCGGACCTCGATCCTCTTCTTTTCTTGGTTTTCCTTGAGTTCTTCTTCGTTCCTTGCTTGGCTCTTCCGCTCCTTTTCTCCTTAGCTTTGTTCCTCCTTAGATTCTCCTTCCAAAATGTCCTCAAAACGTGCCAATTTACCTACAAAACACAACAAATTCGCATAGTCTCCGAATCTCATAGAAAATCGGAATCTAAGCTAAAAAGGGACAAAATTAACAAAGAAGGGAATGAAAAAAACATATGTTCAAGGGAAATTAACTACTAAAACACCACCAAAATGAGAGACATCATAGTACGTCAAGTTAAGTGAAAATACACAGTCATTCTCGTCACATTTTGCACACTCATTACACTCTCACATGAACAAATCATACATAATGTAATTCAGAGCATGCACATTCATATTAATCGAAAATGTAGAATCAGAGTTTGGACCCAATTTTGTTTTTTGTTATGCCCATATGTACTTTGACCTCTTCCAATCTCCATGTATAATATTGGCTTTTAACTATGTTGAGTAGTGTTGGTTACCTTCTTTTTTTTTTGAGCAAGTTGGTTACCTTCTTACATGTGGGCTTGTCTTCATTCTGGTTTTTCGATCTTTATTTGCTGGCTGAATATACAATTTCTTTATCGTATGGGTATTGCTCGTTTCTATCCTCTTTATGTACCGGTCTTAGAATCTCCCTCAATTTAATAGAAGCATTCAAGAACGGAAATAAAGTTGGATATGAATCTAAGATAAATCAATAAACTTTTACACTAGATTTCAAAACAATTCTCTAATGCATAAGACAAACACAATAAGATATTAGCACGATGCAATTGTTACTTTGAATTAAAGATACTCAAACAAAAAAACACTTTCGATCTAACAATACCCTAATAACAATAAGCCCTAGATGATCTAGCAAGAGATTATTGAAAGAACTCAATATAAATTTAATCAAAGAGATGAGATTAGATCCATGCAATATATAAAGAGTTAGAAATCTTACAACTGAATCAAAACGATGATTCAATTGTCTGTCTAAGAAAAAGAGGGCTAATTCTCCATAAAAATGTCAAAGTAGAGACAAATTCTAAAAAGCAAACTTAGGTCTAAAAAAAGTCTCAATACATCCTTAAATACTATAGAAAAATACATAAAAGAGGAATGATAAAAAAAGTCTAAAGATAATACAACTTAAATAAAATGCAGGGTTTCAAAGGCATGACCTTGGACACAAGCGGCGGGCGCAGCTTAATTGGCAGTAGTTGCCACCAATCATTTGATCCGAAGTCTTCTTCGTTCCAGCTCCGAACTTCTCTTGAAATGCATCTTCGATTCTTCTTCTTCAATGATCCATAGCTTCTCTAAATGAACTTAAAAAACCACTAAATGCATGCTAAAAGTCCGTCTATATGCACAACATAATTGTGCATATCAACTGTTTTTTTGTAAAATGCAAAGGTTGTAGATGGTCATGGTTCATCCACCTCTTTTGAGAATTCTTCAGTTTTTCTGTGCATCAGTGGATGTCCACACTTCAATTATTGCCATCACACTTTAACCTATATTAATCCTTTTGGTAAATTCTTCTCCGATTGGATACTTGACATAGGTGCCTCATATCATGCTACAGGCGAGCTTGGGGTCTTAAAGAACTTTACACCATTGAGCATGTTCAAAATTTTCTACCTAAGGACGATGTTTTTATTTGCCAATCAAGCGGGTTCTCTAGCATTTATATCTCTACGTACGAAACTGGGTTTCTTCGGCACTTTCGACGATGATCGTTGGTGGGGACGTGGTGGTTGCTAGTAAGGCAGCAAGTACGGCGACGAGTAGCTGTGAGGGTGCCGGGCGGCCTTCTTCCTTCTCTTCTCTTTCTGTCTATCCCTCTTTTTTTTCTTTCCTCTCTATCTCTCTAGTTTTGTTCTCTCTAACGTTCTTTGCTATCTTTCTCCACTCTTTCTTCTTTCATCTCTTTTTTTCTGATTTTGTTTTAGGAAAAGTGTCTAAACCTTATAATGGCAACTATCATTGCCATTTAGGTGGAGGTTGCTACGTGGAAGGCGTGGCTTATGACCAAATTCAACAATGGGTAACATACGGTCACTGCTTGCGGGGTAGCAGTCGTTTCCACGGAGACTTGATTTTCCAAAAAAAATAGCAGCACCATCATTTCGTAGCTAGCGTAAGCATTTAGGAATTGTTGTCGGTCGTTGCTTGTGGGGAGGCGGTTGTTGCCATAGAGTGTGTGGAGTTTTAGAAATAAATGGTTGTGCGCTCTGCGATCTAGGTAGTGGTCGTCGCTAGCAAGATATAGATGCCTTTATTTACTTGTAATTGGTGGTGGTCACAGCCAATTCTTCTCAGCTTCTTAACTTCATGCATTATAGTTCGACATAGGGAAAATAAAAACAAAAATCTGTGTTCGTCACATTTGAAGTCATTTGCGAAATTCATCGCATTTGTGATGATTTAAGTCATTTGGTAAATTCATCGTGTTCGTGATGATTGAAGTCATTGGAGAAATTTGTCGTAGGGGTCATTTGCGGAATTCATCATGTTCGTGATGATTACAATCACTCCTTGAAGTCGTGTTCGCGATGCCAAGGTCATGCAAAATTTTTTGCATTCAAGATGTCAAGGTCATGCAAACTTCATTGTGTTCGTGACGTCATGGTCATGCAAAAATGGTCGCATTCGTTACGTCAGGGTCTTGCAAATTCATCACATTAATGATGTCATGATCATGCGAAAATCATGACATAATACGAATTAGATCAGGTTTCAACCCTAAAATTTTGATCTGTTCGGGTCGGTTTGTTTTCGGGTCGGGTCTGGTTTTGATAGCTCTAATTAGGTTTATTGTACATAATGCAAAAGTACTCAATCTCTGATCTTTCACATACATGTGCCATGCTTTATTTACTACTTTTTTTGTTCTAACTAATACAGTAAATAACACCCACGTTTTGGAATATACAAGTAAAAATAATAGGATTGAGATGACCATAATAATAATAATATTGATAATACTAATAATATAATAAAATAGAAAAAGTACATTTTTTTGATAAGGAAAGGAATTAGGCTAGATCCTATACAACATAAGAGACACTATCCTAGAACATTCTTACGGATGAGGTCTAGATGACCTAAATCAGAACAAACAGGCAAAGTCGAGACACAACAGAAGGAGTTGGCGATAAAGTCAGTCGCAACATTCGCTTCTCATGGAACATGAGAGATTGTCAAGCTCTGAAAATTTATGATCAGCCCAAGAATGTCCGTCCGAATCATTTGCACTTCCCACGAGCAACTCCATCTCCCCAACACCGCATTATGGAATTGCAATAACCAAGCAGGGAATGCCACGCTTGATGGCCTCCAAGATCTCTTGTCGGAGCGCGTGGGCCTTCGAGAAAACCATAGAGCAGTTACCAATGATACCTCTGTCATGAAAGATGGGCGTTTCAGACTCATCCCTGAAAAAATGCCCAAAGGAAGCAACACCTTATGAATTAACAACCCCATCAAAATTGAGTTTGATGTGGTTAGGAGGAGGTTTGCTCCATTTCGAGGTTTTTCTCTTCTTGTGGTCTTTGGCCTTTTCTCCTTGTTCTAATTGGTTGGCTTGTCTTCATTCAGATATATGTTTTTTGTTGAATTCATACACTACCGTTGGGGTTATATTCAACTAGTTATCCGAATTGAATGTTAGTTTGTTTTTGAAGAACCATATGCTCCACTAGATTCCAACTAGGTCTTCGAATTCCTTCGACGTTCTCTTGAATTTTATTTCTTCTATAAGTTCTTTTGGTTTTCTAGTATCCGGATTTAGATTTCCTATGATTTTGGCTGTTTTACTATTGACGGATTTACTCAAAACTTCGACTGTCATCTGACAGTTCATAAAGAGGTGGTAAGAGTCTTCATGGGTGTTCGTACAAAAAACGCAACCTTGTGTAACTCCAATGTGGTTTGCAACAAGTCTGGCTTTAGTAGGTAAGCCATTCCGGCATATTTTCCACAAGAAGTTTTTCTGATTTGGTGGTATTTTTAGTTTCCAGATCCACTTAAGGTCTTGAGAAGGATCTTCTTTGTTTTTATGGATCCAATCAACCGTGGGTTGAGTCGACAACTATCCGCTCTTACTTGGTTTCCAATATAATCTGTCTTGGACGTACATTTGTGGGATGATTATTTGGGATATTAAGTCCACTTTATCTAGTTGGATGTTTCTTTTTAAAAACGGGGTATTCCAAGTTTTATCTTCTTTAATGTATTTACTTACTGTTTCCTCCATATCGGGAGGAGTACGCAAGTTTTCTCTTGGTGTGAGTGTTTTATCTCCAGTCCAACAATCTTTCCGAAACTTAATAGTTTTTCCATCTCCTACCTGCCAATAAAGGCCGGATTGGAATTGTTTGTGAAGGCTGATAAGCTTAGCCATTGTCATGATGTATTATATTATTTTCTATAGTTGAAGAAATTTTGGTGTGTAATATATTTTTCTTTACTATTTTCACTCATATATTAGATGGTTCAGTGACTATTTTCCATAGAAGCTTTAATTGTAGTGCTTGATTCATATCATCTGCTTTGGTGATCCCTAAACCACATAATTGATGCGGTCAACAAATTGAATTCAAGCTTATGAGGGGCTTGTGTTCGTTTTCCTTATTCCAGAAGAATTTTTTTGTTTGTTTTGTCCAAGTCTTTATGGGTTGATTTTATTAGGTAGAATGATTGCATCAAGTAGTTCAGTTGCGCTGACAGATTAGCTTTTATTAGTATTTTCCGGCTTTCTTGCGATAGCGTGTTTGCTTTCCATTTTGATAGTTGATATTTAGTTTTGTGAGTGATACCATTGAACGTATTTTTGGTTATTCTTTCGTTGATCATGGGACATCCCAGGTATTTATCTATCGTTGTGGTATTAGTGATGTGTAGTATCTATTTGATTTGGTTTTTTGTGCCATTGTTGAGGTTTTTCGTGACTTGGAATGCAGACTTGTGATAGTTGAATTTTTTTTCTTGAAATCTCACAGAAGTACTCCATTATTTATTTTATCTTTTGACATGTCTGATTTTTTGTATTTGCGAATATAATGATATCATCAGCATATGCTAAGAAGAGTATTTTGGTGCCTCCTCTAGAAATTTGGATTCCTATTCAACTTTTAGTGTTAGAGCATGCATGGTGAAGTTGTCTAGCGAGAACTTCAGCTGCCAATATGAAAAGGTGTGGGGAGAAGGGGTCTCCTTGACGTAGCCCTTTATGAGGTTTAAATAGATCTGTAGGTCCGTTGTTGACAAGGATTGAAAATGACACTGTTTGTATATATTCTTTAATCCAGATAAAGGATTTTTTATCGAATCCAAAATTTTGTAGGACATGGATTATATAATCCCAACAGAGTCTGTCATATGCTTTCTCCATGTCTAGCTTATTAGCTAACCATCCTGCCACTCCGTTTTTATTTGTGAACGAATGGAAGATCTCGTGCACCATTAGATCGAGTGTTGTCATGTATGCTTCTATTGTCTACAAATGCGGATTGCATCGGGTGTATTAGTTTTCCCAGTACCTTTTTAAGTCTTGTTGTAAGGATTTTTGATATGATTTTATAAATCGCTACATAAACTTATTAGTCTGTAGTGGTTTCTTGTGTTTGGGTTATCATATTTTGGCAGAAGTGTGATGAACGTATGGTTAATTTCCTTTAGCATTTTTCCAGAGCGAAAAAAACTTTTAACCCCTTTTGTGATGTCTCGCCCAATAATGTGCTAGTATTTTTTTATAAAAACATGCTGACATACCGTCAGCTCCCGGTGATTTATCATCCTCGATGTGAAAAACTGCAGTTTTTATTTCTTGGTTAGTTATTGGTTTTGTAAGCATTATGTTGTCTTCTCTCGTTATTTCTTTTTTGATGTTTCCAGTGGTTGTATCTATTTTTGTGCAGTTCATTGCAAAGTGTTGGAATTTTATTTGAAAGTCTTTTTGAAATTCATCTTTAACAAATTGTAGCCCCGTCAAGGTGACTCCTTCTCTTGTTTTTAATTCTTTTGTTATTGTTTTATTTCTCCTCCCCGTTGCAATTCGGTGAAAATATTTATTGTTTTTATCGTTCAATTTGAGGTGGGTATTTTTCCCTCTCTGTTTCCAATATGAGTGGTGGAATTGGATCAGACAATCTATTTTCTTATTTAGCCTCTCTTTTTTTCCAATTAGAGTTCTGTTGTTGTTTTTGATTATGTCTTTTCAGATCTGAAAGAGTTCTTCATCTACTTTTTTGATTTGTTCAAAAATGTTTACGAAAGTATGTTTATTCCATTCCTTTGCTTTTGTTTTCAGTTTTTGAGTTTTCTTAGTTAGTTTGAACATATGCAATCCGCTAGGGTTGTGTCTCCAGATCTATTCGACAACATTTTCAAAATCCTTTCGGGTGGTCCACATTTTTTCAAATCTGAATGGTCTCGCTTTATTGATACTTTCCGTTGGGATATCGCATATGTAATGGGGCAATGATCTGAAGATGAGAATTGATGGTTGATGGTATATATGTTTGGATACCATTGAATAATTTGGTCACTAACAAGTATTCTATCTAGTTTTTCATATGTGTTGTTTTCCATTAACTTGGATTTTCTCCATGTGTATTTGTTTCCACTTGTTGGGATGTCAAGTAGGTCACAATCATTTTTAAATTGTATGAGTCTTTCATATCTAGACGTGTTTGAACTTGCTCCACCCAATTTATCACTGGTTTTGAGTTTCGTTGAAGTCTCCTGTTACTAGACAAGCTTAGTTACATTGATTGATGAATTTTATGATTTTTTTTTCCAGAATTCATTCTTGTCTTGCGTATTAGGTGGTGTGTACGCAACAATAATGATAAAAATTCTGTTGTTTTCTAGATTTGAGTAGTTTATTACAATGAAAAGTTTTTCTTTGAAGCATACTTTTAGGCTTTCGTTCATCAATTAATGGTTCTTCCATGAGATCAGGATGCCGCACCTCACCGTATTTATTAATTAATTGAATCACTTCTATCAGTATCTTCTCAAGATCTTCTAGACACGGCATGATTAAGATTTGATGGAATATTACCATTTAATTAGTGAGAGTAATGTGGAGAATAAAAGTTGAATGAAATCATCACGAGAAACGATGAATGGAATCTTTTTATCATATTCATACTACTCCGTTACTATTGAACTAATCACAATTCACAAACGGATGAATGGAATCTTAGTTTGGGGAGGGTGATTTGTACATACTCTACACGCTAATTTTAAAGCTTTTAATTAAGATTTTCCACACTAGAGATTAATTAAATTTCTTCCCAATAAAATAGTAAAAACAAAATATTTTGAACTTTTGTTATATTTTACATATAAATTTACATTAGAAATTTCTACTATAAGAAATTCTTACATAAAGAGAAGGATAAACATTTCTCTCATTTGTGATAAATTTCCTTAAATAGTTTTTTTTATTTTTTTTATAAAAATGTAAGAAATGGAGAGACATGTTTCCATTATAAATGTTTAAGAGAACATCTCCAACAATCATGCTATAATTTTCTCTGAAATAGTCCTCCAAATTTTTTCTACTTCAACTCCAACAGCTTCTCCATTTTGTGGAATTTAACATTTATCTCCAACAAATTATCTATTTTGAAAATTTTAGCATTTATTAAAAAAAACCTATTTAACTAATAAATAAATGAAATAGTAAACAATTTTACCTTAAATATAATTTTTTATTTGACTAATACAAAAATAATTATAAGAAAGAATCTTAATGTAAATAAGGAAATAAAAAATTATGCCTTCATGATTAGGTCCCAAGAGATTATGTATTATTGGTTAATGGCTTTAGGATCGGTACAGACTGAAATATTTATTGCTTATATACAACTCAATAAAAAATTTCATATTTTCAGGAGCTATGTAAATTAAATATATAAATATATAAATATATTTTTTAATAAATATGTTGAATTTCCATTAATAAGGGGAATTTTGCGCTCGATTGATATAACTCTTCTACTATTAGCACAACCTATAGGCTATGGGATGCAATCGATAAAAGGAGGAAGATAAATGAATTGAAATAACTCAATTTTTAATTTTTGTAAAAAAAAAAAGATCAGGGATAAAAATTACCATAAATATATTTGTAGAATTCTCTACATTTAGAAAAGGAAGTTCACCCGCCCTAGGGCGCCCCAAGGCACCCCTACTCTTATGATAAACAAAAAAAGCTAACATTCTTTAAATTTCTCTAAAATACCTAATCTGTAAGAAATGGTCATTATTATTTTTGAGCTCTCACGTTGCCCCAAAGGGCCCAAATTGCTCTATACACAAAGTCAAAATCAAAATTTTTACCTAACCAAAAAAACTCAAAACTGTAAGTTGTATAAATTATATCAATTTTTACATATTTTCAAATAAAACAGAATTAAATGTTTTTTGCTCAAAATGTTTAAATTTTTTTGCTCAAAAGAATATTTAAGTACTAATTTTAAAATCTCTGACACGTCATTACTACAAAATGCAAAAAAAAATGTATAAGAACAGACATGAGGATAATCCCACCAAAAGAGGTGGGACTTATCCCCGAGCATCCTCACGAATGAAGTCCAAAAAAACTGGATCAAATTCGACGGAGAGGGGCAATACATGATGGGTAGGACCAACAAGGTAGTCCACAATGGAGTTAGCATCATGACCCACATGGGTGATGCTTTAGCTATGAAAATGGCCTATTAAACTCTAAATGTTCGTACGGATCAATTCCAACTCCCACGGGCAGCTCTAGTCACGAATCACTGCATTGATGAGGTGAAGATTGTCACCCTCGATGACGAGATGGGGGATACCACGCCAGATGGCCTCCATAATCCCCTGACCAACTTGGATGGGTTTGCAATATGGTTTGTTGCAAGTCTCACTTTTAGTTAGTAAACTGTTGTGGCATACTTTCCACATATAGTTTTTTTATGTGGAATGTTTACTTTCCAAATCCATTCAAGCTTCAAACAACAACACGGACCGGGGTCACAAAAAAACTCCCTCGAGGTGAACAGGTGCTCCGCGGCAATCACTAACCACAAAACCACACAAAACAGCACCATCAAAAGTTACAACACCATCAAAGTTCAATTTAATGACGTTTTATTGAGGTTTTGTCCATATGGTGTTTTTACTCGTTTTAAGGTGCTTTGTGTTTCTAATGATTTTGTCCTTTTCTTAATGGTATTGACTTGCTTCCATTCGTTTCTCTTTTTTTTTTTTATGAATTGACAAATAGCAACGCAATTAGCTTGATTCTGGTTTTCATCTTCGAATGTTTTCTTGTTCCTAAAATACCAAATACAACACCAAAAGCATATAAGATATTCCATCTCTTCTTTTGTCACTTTTGAGTGGATTTCCTCCTTAAACATTAAAGGGTGTCTATTTTTCAAGATTTCTCTGATCAATGATTTGGGCTAACATGTGATTGATGGACCCTAGTACTTGATTAGTGACGTTACGGACATTTTACAAACAGGTGATAAGCGTCTTTGATCGTGTTATCACAAAGTCCGTATCCTTGCGGAACTGCAATATGGTTTTTCGCAAGTCTCGCTTTTGTAGGTAAACCGTTGCGGCGCAATTTCCATAGAAAGTTTTTTTAGATGGGATGTTTAATTTCCAAATTCATCCAAGATCCACCAACCATTTTTGCTTAGCTTCTAATACAGTCGATCTAGAATTTTATTGTGTGGTGTTATCATATGTGAGATATGTTCGATATCCTCCAGTTTGAGAACCCGATGGAGCGCCTCGATGTTCCAAGAGCTATCACTTCGAAGATAGTTGCAGTCTGGTTCATGTACATAGTTGGGTGGAGACAAATTAGCCTAGATTTTCATTCACATCTCCATATGTCTGAATAAACAAGGAAATTTTCAATTTGTTGGAAAACAATATTCTATGAAACATTAACCTTAGTAAAATAAAACAATAATTGTTATTGTTATTTCCAGTGATTTATCTATTAAGTGATTGTTTGGTTAAAAGAAGAAAGTAAAATACCTACGAATTTAGTTAGTGTGATTTCATTTTCTATAATTTTTCCTTCATAAGAATTTTAAAAATTAGTTTGGGTAATCATCTATGTCTTACAAATTATGTGGGAAGAAAACCTATTCCTTAGATCTTGATTTGGCAAATTCATTATTGTTTACTTTGATGACATATTTGTTTGTTCTAAGAGCTTACATGATCACAACAAGCATCTTAGGGTTGTTTTAGATTTCTTAAGGTGTGAAAAATTATATGTAGATTTGTCCAAGTGTGTTTTTTGTAGTGGTCCTACAAATTTTCTAGGCTTTGTGGTGTCCAAAGATGGATTGCGTGTTGATGACGACAAGATCCGCACAATCAGAGAATGACCAATGCCCACAACTACAACAATGGTTCGTTTCCTTATAGGTCTTGTGGGTTTTTATAGGTGGTTCATGAAGGATTGTCGCACCCCTTCATAACCTCACAAAAAGGCGACGGCCATCAAATGAAATGAAGAACACAAGGCAACCTTCCTAGCTCTTAAGGACGCCTTGTATCGAGCGCTTGTGCTCATGCTCCTAGACTTCTCCAAGCGCTATGAGATTGAGTGCAACACTTCCGACTTTGGCATAGGTAGCGTGCTCATGCAAGAGAAGTGCCCAATTGCCTATTTAGTGAGAAGATCCTTAGTGCCATGCTAAACTATCCCACTTATGAAAAGGAGCTACACGCGCTACTCCGGGTGCTCAAGACTTGGCAACACGATCTATTTTCAAGTGAGTTTGTTATTCAAACCAACCATGTCGCACTCGCCTACTTAAAAGGCCAAACCACACTGAGCATGTGGCATGCTAGATGGGTCGAATTCATGAAGATGTTTCCTTATGTCATTGCTCACAAAGAGGCAAAAGAGGGCACTATGGCCGATGCTCTCTCTAGAAGGTAAGTTTTCTTAACCCAACTTCAATCACGTATGTTAGGTTTTGCTTTAGTAAAAGAACTTTATAAAGATGATAATTATTTTCTCTTCTATTATTGTTAAACTTGACAATAAATGTGAGCATGAGTTCTATGTTATGGATAACGGTTATCGCAGGGGTAAGTTATGCATCCAATCTTTTTCGGCAAAATACATGTACGGCCCCCCGTACTTGTCAATTTTTTGCAAACGGCCCCCCGTACTCTAAAATGTTCTATTGAACCCCGTACTTGTTCAATAGAATAGGGCTACATTAGTACAGGGGTTCAATAGAACATTTTAGAGTACGGGGGGCCGTTTGCAAAAAATTAACAAGTACGGGGGGCCGTACATGTATTTTGCCAATCTTTTTCTATTGGACATGTTTTAATCCATGAAGCATATGAGGGTTTGAGCCACTTTGGTGTCTCATGCATGCTTGTACTTCTACGTGATCATTTATTTTGGGTGTCTATGGCTAGAGACTTGACCAAGCATTGTAAGGCATGAGTTATTTTCTAGAAGGCCAAGGCGAAGTCCAATTCACATGGGCTCTACACTCCATTTCCCACCTTGAATGCAACTTGGGAAGATCTAAGCATGGACTTCATCACCGGCCTTCCACTCACTAAATGGTGTAAGGATTTTATCTTTGTATTTGTCGATAGATTTTTGAAAATGACACATTTTATTGTGTCTCGAGGGACGAATAATGCAATTGAAATTGCACAATTGTTCTATGACAATGCAGTAAAGCTTCATGATATCCTGAAAAGTATTGTTAGTGATCGGGATTCTATGTTTGCTACTCATTTTTAGAAGACTCTATGGAGCAAACTAGGCACTTATTTTCTCTAATTCTTATCATCCTCAAACCAATAGTCAAACAGACCTTAAGCGTGCTCCTTTGGGTTGTGTTCAAGATCAACCCACTGAGGTGGAAGGACTTACTTTCCATTTACGATTTTTTTATAACAAGTTTAAGCACTTGGCAACCAAGAAGACACTCTTTGAGGTCATGTATGGGCACAATCCTTTGATGCCCATATATACGGTGCCTTGTCCACTCTGAGATGGTGAGCACCTTGGAGGAGTCGAGCGAGACAAGGTCCTGCAGATGCTCCATCAGTGCACCAAAATGTAATTGGAGCGCCATTTCACCCAATATGACGCACAACATAATAGTGGTTGGCGCTCCTTGATCTTTGAGCTCGGTGATCTAGTTTGGCTTCAGTTGAGGAAGGAGTGTTTCCTTCAAGTAAGAAAGGCCAAGCTGGGATAACATGGTAATGGACCATTTTGAGTGCTCAAGCGCATTGGCAGCAAAACATATCAATTGGAGCTCTAGGACAAGTATGGTGTCCACACCACCTTCAACGTGGCCGACCTTAAGCCCTATGTCAAGACTCACTTCCAAGTTGAGGAAACGAAGACGTTTTTTAGCAGGGTGTGATGCACCCTTGCCATCCATGAAAACCTTGGAGGAAGAAAATGCCTTTCAACTTTAATCCTTCGTGCCATGGCGAGATAACGGTTGAACCACACATCAAAGTTGGTGTGTATTATCACTTTTATTTTCCTTGTCAAACAAATTAGCATGATTCTACTCAGCTAAATGTTTTTAGTGAGTTCCATTATGGTATTGGAAAGATTCTGATTTTGGGTCACCCCTTCAAAAACATTTTTATTACGGATATACTAAGCGCTACACCATAAGTAGATTGCAAATATCAGTTCTTCTTTAGTCATGGGGGTGAGGATTTTATGCACTTATTTGTCATAAGTTTTGGTATATGATTGGTTTGAGGGAGGCTAGGGCCTGAGTAGTGTGAGGGCATTCCATGAGCAAGTGGTAAGCACAACTTGCACCCTTGTGGGACCGCTATGTGATTAACTAGCGAGTCTGGCTATCGTTGGCAGACCATTACGGCATCCTTACCAGAGGACGTTCTTTTGCTTGGGTGGGATTTTGAGTTTCCAAATCCATTATAGATCTATTGTCGGGTGATGTCATGGTTTTTAGTTAGATTTCATAGGTCATTTTCTAGGTTGTTTTGCATATTTTTCTATTAGTTTGTGTGTTTTGCATGAGATTTCAACTCTCTTTCGAGGGTTGGAGTCGTTTGTGGTGGTTCTTGTGTTTTGTAGGTGTTTGGAGCGTTTAGGAGAAGTTTTCGAGCTTTTTTGGGCATTCTAGGAGGTGGTGTCATGTAGCGGTTTTCAAGTATCAAGCCAAGTAGAGTTTTTCAAGGATTTCAAAGGACGAATTTGCAAAATAAGAGGCGCCTTAGAAGGAGTTACAAGAAATCTAAAGGAATCAAGGAACGCAAAGGAAGAAACACCAGAAAAAGACCAATCTTTGGAGCAAGTTCGAGGCAAGACAAGAAGAAAACGCAAGAAAAGGCTGTAGGTCGTAGGCGACCTACACTGGGTCAGCCACGACCTATCCTAAGCCTTAGATAGAAGGGGTCAGCCACGACCTTCCCTGGAGGCCTAGCGGAGCGAAACTTGCCGCCCAAGTAATTGTCTTTTGGGTGTTTTAATTATGGATAGAAGGTTGTTTCCTTTTTAGAACTCTTGTACCTCTATATAAGGACCCTTAGGGTCTATTTAAGAACATATGCTTTATTCTCCAAGCTCTTGGACAATTAGGAGAGACTTGGAAGGATTGCTAGGAGAAGTTTGTGGATTTACAAGATTGTAAGGTTGGATTTCTTTTCTAATTCAAGTTGTTTGCTTTTGATCATGTCTTCTTCTTCTTGTATGTTCAATGTTTGCATGATGATGAGTGAGTAGTCACCTTTTCTAGGGTTGGAGTGAAACCCAACATAAGAATGCATGTTAAAACTTGAATCTTTGATCTATACTTGGCCTTGCAATCTCTATCCTTTAATCCAACTTGTTGTGCTTAATTCCTTAATGAAAGTTGAGGCATGTTCTTGTTTGCAATTGAATTGAAAGATAAAATTGTGAATTTGAATAATAATCCGGGTTTGAAGCGAAAATTAAAACATTTAGATAACAAGTAGGATTGCACGTCGATATCTTTATGAAAGTTGAGATTTTGATGTGTTTATTTGTGGTGAAAGTCATCCATGAGATTATATGTTAATTTGATCATTGATTGTTGTTTTCATGCATGATTATGTTGTGGTGAATCCTTGATCCTAGATATTTTTCCCATAGTTTGCAAAGTTTTCTCGTGCCTAGTTGTGGTCGTGCACGACCTCCCTCAAGTTGCACCCGACCCATTCCTGAACGTGTGATTTTGTTTTCGTTTGCTTTGTTTTCGTAGTTCGATTGCTAGATTATCGATTCTTCTAACTCCAGTGGATGATCCTGACTTCGCTACACTCAGCGGGGTCTTGACAAATTTCTTTGTTCAAGAATAACCCTTCAACAAATTGGCGCCGTTGTCGGGGATTTAGTTTAGTTTCGTTGTCTAACTTTCTTTTGGGTAAGGGACTAGCCCATACCCCTTGTGTGTTACTAATTTGTTTTCCCGTGTTTGTGTGTGCAGGTGTATGCTCTCTAGTTCACGAAGGGTAATCAACGATTTTCCCTTTGATCTTGAGATAGAGAGAACCCTTCACCGCAAGCTAAGAGAACGAAGAGCAATGGCCGACGTTGAGGCTCTTGCTCGTTAGATGGAACAACTCCGTGCTCAGATGGAGCGCATGCAAGTGGAGCGAGATGCTCGTGTTGCTGAAGCAACTTGTCTCCAACAACAACTCGATGCTATTCCGAGGATCGCCAAGCAATACATGCATCCGGAGCTTAGGGTTCCCGAATCCGCTATTGTGCTCCAGGTAATTGAGCTCGTCTTTGAGATCAAGTCCCAATTCATCACTCTAATCAAGAGGTCTTAATATAAAGGCAAGCTCACCGAGTGTCCCATTGAGCACATCAAAAACTTCACTGATCTTTGTGACACCATCTCCGCCGATGGCGTGTCACTTGAATATGTGCTCCTAAAGGCATTCAAGTGGTCTCTATGCGGGAAGGCACTTCATTAGCTTAAGAGCTTACCACCAAGGTTGATCACTACATGGAAGGCTTTGCACGACTTGTTCATGATGAAGTTCTTTCCACCGGCCAAGACTACCGAGCTAAGGAAGCGCATCACTTCCTACCAACGAGACGTTTGGAGACTTGGGAAAGAGAGCTTCTTCGGCAATGTCCTACTCATGGACAACCTCCTTATGTGCTCTAGGTAATTGATCGTGATGTGAAGTTCCAATTCATGCAAGATGAAATTAACTAGCTCAAAAAGCAAATGAGCTACTTTACATCCACCGGCCAATCATGTTAAGAATGTGGTTCTCAATCTCATACCACCGCTTCTTGTATGAATGTGGAGCAAGTCCAGGATGCCGAGGAGTATGTGGAGGCAAACTATATGCGAGGACCCTACCGAGGCCAAAACAACGCTTATGCGGGGAGGAACAACAACAGCTATCCTCAATGGAAACATGGTCAAGGCCAAGGTTACCTACCTCCCCCACAAGAGCAAAGGGGCCCTCCTTATAGACCTCTAGGTTATCAAGCGGAACCATCATGGATGCAAGAACTGCAAGTGGGACTCATGTAAGGGGTGCGAACCGAGCTTACCACACAACTGAATACAAGATTGGGAGACTTTGACTCATGGAAAAAGAACGTCGACTCCCAACTTGGTAATCTAGCGGCTCAAATCCCACGACCTCAGTTGAGATTACCGGGCAAACCGATGAGAATCTAAGAGGCCACATTGTAGCCGTTCACCTAAGGAGCGGGAAGAAGTTGCCGGAGCAAGATACACGTATGAAGACGACGGACGAAGAAAATCAACCCGTTCAGAGAACGGTCGGGGCTGACCCACACATGGTCGACACCGACCCTCTCCCCACTACAGAGGAGGTCGCCACCGACCATCCTCAGATCGTGGCCGACCCTCTTCTAGGAATCCTAACATATGTTCCTCCTTCTTCGACAACGAAGGTTCTTCCTTTCCCATCCAAGAAGGCTAAGGACTCCACGGAGGGCAAGCTCAAGCGGTTCGTAAAGGTCCTTCAAGGGCTCAACATCACCATTCCCTTCGCCGGAGCTTTGAACGAGATGCCCGCCTACAACGAATTTCTCAAGGAGATCTTATCAAAGAAGCGGTCAATGTCCGAGTTGACCAATGATGTGCGGTCTACAGAGCTCCCGGAAAAGCTTGGCAATCCGGGTAAGTTTGTTGTTACCATTGGCATTGGTGCCCATCGTTTTAAGGCTCTATGTGATCTTGGCGCATGTGCTAGTCTTCTCCCTCTTAATATATGGTCCAAGTCCAACATGGCTCCTTTGGTCCCGTGAACATGAGGCTCTATATGGCGGATGGCTCTTGTGTGCAACCTACCGGCATTGTCGACGATTTTCCGGTCCAAGTCAGCAAATTCCTTGTGCCCAACGACTTCATTGTAATGTAGATGTCGGAGGATCCCGTCATCCTGATCATTCTTAGGCGACCCTTCCTTGCCACCACCGGTGCCGTCATTGATGTGAAGAAAGGTCTCCTCAATTTTGAGATTGGCGATGAAGTGGTCGAGTTCCGGTTCAACTCCACCATGAAAGAGACCGGTGAAGCTATGGAGGTCAAGATGTTGCTTGGAGCATACACAAGTGAAGACAACGAGGATGAGAACATCACTTTCAGAGAAAGGTCGGTGGCGACCCCCTTATGGTCGGCCACGACCTCCAACTCGCCTACCACAAATCTCAAAGAAGAGTCGGGGCCGACCCCTCCATGGTCGGCAACGGCATTTCTGGGAACCGAAGACGAAGACGTTGAGAAGTTTCTATAGATGGAGAAGGATGATGAGATTGTTACACCATCACCACCTACTCCGGAGCTCAAGACTCTCCCCGAGTCTTTGAGGTATGAGTTTCTTGGCCCAAGTTCCACTTTTCCCGTTATTATCAATGTTAAACTAAATGCGAAAGAAGTTGGAAAGTTGCTTGATGTACTTAGGGCTTATAGGAAAGTCATTGGGTACTCGCTTGAGGACTTGAGTGGAATTTCACCCTCTTTGTGCATGCACTGGATTTTTCTTGAGGATGGACATAGACCGACCATTGAGCATCAACGACGGCTTAACCTGAACATGAAGAAGTGGTGAAGAAGGAGATTTTGAGAATGCTTAATGCGGGAATCATATTGATAGAGGTATTTTAGTCGCCTTTAATACCTATCAAAGTAAACCAAACAACCCAACTAAAGTAGTAGGGAAGTAAGGGTCGATCCCACAGAGACTCAGGTTTTCAATGTTTATTGCTATGCTACTCAGGAAAAAGGGGGGTTTTTGAATGTGATTCTAATAACTATCAAAACTAAACATGCAAAACTAAGATTGACTTATCAAATATGAGAGAAGTATGCTCAACTAGTTAACATCCATTGTGAACTTGATTATTGATCATTGATTATCAAAATTCTCTTTTTACCTTGACTAATCTACTGCAGAATGCTAATAACCCAACTTCATGGAATTATTAATCCTACTTCAATTCTAGTTGTTAGCTCAACCGGTACTAACAACCCTAATTATCAAATAACCTAAGAGACCTCCTAGATTCAATTTGACAACAGCATTAAGATTCAAGCATCAATAGAAACATGCATTCAGAGCAACCAGACATCCAAATAACATGCGATTGAATTCTCTTCTCTAATCAACTAGTCCTACCAGTCCTAGATTGATTAAAGGTTCTACTTATGATCTAATTAATTCCAACCGGTAATTAGAAAGATCTAGTTGTAATTCAACCTAGAGATTCAATTAGATGGCCAATCTAACAAAACCCTAAATCAAACTTATACAATCAAGCATAGAGAAAACAATCTAGTCAAGGAAAATTAAGAACAATCAAATCTCACAATAATTCTTAATTCACAACTTCAATTAACTAGTTAAGCAAAAGAGGTTTAGTTGTTCAAAGACATTGAAAAGCTTACAATTCTTCCAAAGGATTCTTGTTCTTCTCAAGCTCCAACAACAACCAAACAAAGGTTCAAAAGAATATCCAACCTAGAACTAAGGCTAACTATATAATATGTCTTCCAAAAATATATCTAAAAGCATAACCCAAAAAGGGCCCAAAATATCTTGTACACAAACTCGGATATGACTCGGATGCGGCCGAAAACTCGGGCATGAACCAAAACTCGGTCGAGTTTTAAAGCCTTGCCCGCGCTTTCAAAGCCAAGAGAAAGAAACCCGAAACGCGGTTTGATGTCCTGAGACGCGGCCGCGTCCCGTGAGTCCCCAGCCCGCGTCTCATGTTCTGAGCACGATTTCCCTTGTTCTTGGCTCGGTTCGTTCCTTGGGCATGTTTCATGGCTTGATTTCCTTTTCCACCTTCTCCAATGCTTCGGCTTGTACCTCCTCTACACCCGTTGTCTTCACATCTACAATCAAAAACCACAACAAGGTGTAGATATCCGAATCTTTCTAACAAACTACAAAACTAGTAAAACTAACTAAAACTAAACTAAAAACCATGAAAATCCTAACTAAACATGCCCTAAAATACTACCTAATATGTGTCTATCAAATTCCCCCATGCTTGAACCTTGCTTGTCCTCAAGCAAGAAATAAAATCAAAGTCACACCACAACTTAGCAAGTCAAGCATTCATCTCAATATCAATCCACACTTCAACAAATAAGCTAAACCTTGACCAAGACATCATCGCATACATGGAATAGAAGCTTTCAAAATTAAATCATTCATCCATTCTAGACCTCACCAAGGTAATGTGTTTTGCACTCTCACTCAAGTGTTTAAGGGATGTGTTTCGCTCAAAATCAACTTTGAAAACTAGACTACCATAGGCTTGCATCAGTGTTCTAAATCTCCACTACGAATTATTAAACACACAACAAAAATCATGAGGACTTTTAAAGGTTGTAATGGGGACAAGGTATAAACAAGTAGGTAGGGAAATATTTGGTCATGTGGTGCTAAAAATCCGGGAACTAGAACGCGCAAAAACCCAAATTACAAAAAACCACTATCAACTTCATACTTCCACCAACTTATTTCACCTCTTTCTCATCACATTTCTTTCAACACTTCATCCATTTTCTCATATTTTTTTCTTTCTCTTTTTCACTTTTTTTTTCTTTTCATAAGAGACATATGTTTGATTTTTCCCTCTTTCAAATCCTTATCTTTCTCTTTCTTTTCAAACTCAACATTTTTCCTTTTCTTCTTTCAATCCATCCTCACCATACCACAAAGAATAACTATAGCTAAAATCCTAATTCCCGGATGGGTCAAGCTTATCAAGGCTAGGAATTATTTTTGTGGAGCTACAAAATAAGGCTAATAGGCTCAAAAATAGGGGCTATCAAACAAAGGAATAATGTAAGGTAGATAAGGATAATATGAGCTAATGAACATGCCTCAATCATTTTAATGTCATGCATTCAAATCATGTAATGTAGCCTTGAAAAAGATATCTAAACGCAAGTTCTAGAGCTAGCAATCAAAGCGATACACTCAAGAAAATATGCAAATATGCAATAAAAGGCTCAAAATAATCTCACAAGGCATAAATGTCTAGACCTTCATAAACAATCCAAAATTTCAACTTCTTATGCATGTTCAATCCTATAATCAAGATTAATAACTTAAGAATCATGCTTCAATCCAAGGAAACTTCAACCAACAAGCTAGTGATGGGTTAGATAATACTCTTAACTTAGAGAGACAAATGGTCAAGTAGGGAAATTTGAATCCTACAATGCAATATTTTTGTGATTTTTTCAATTTTTCAATTTTTTGTGATTTTTTCAAAATTTTAATCAATGCAAAACAAGAAATTAAACATGCAAATGCAACTATATGAATGCAATCTAAGACTAAGCAAGAAATCCCTTCCCCCATGCTTAAATTTTACATTGTCCCCAATGTAAAGTAAAAGTAAAGAGAAAAGAAAAACTAACCAAGTCATCTGCTGATCCGGATCCTGAGGTGGTGGAAACTACTGAGGTGGATATCCTGGATAGGGCTGATATGTGTATGCAGGGAAACCCTCTGAAGCCGTCCATCCATCCATCCTAGTGTGCAACTGACGGTACTGATCATCATAATAGCCCTGAAAGTGAGTATAGCGCTGATCCATATGAGTCTGCATACTCTGGAAGCGCTCATCAATGTGAGTCTGCAGGGCATCAAACCGCTGGTTGCTGCTAGTCTAGAGTCCTCTCATCATCTCCATCATCTGATCAAACTGAGAGGGAGAATAGCCACCAACAGAAGTACTAGCCTCAGCATGGAACTGGCCAGGCATCGCATCATCATCAGAATCCATGGCCTGTGGCAGAACTTCCTCTTCAACCCGGAAGTCTGCATCATCATCCTCATCCTCCATCAAGTCCTCCTCCACAATCTCTGCAGGCGCCCGCCTCTGTCTAACTCTCCTCTGAGGACCGGTCACTGTATGAATCTCCACATCTGCCTCTGTGACTGTTATCATCCAAGTCGCCTCAGCCTCAACTCTCCCTACCTCCAAACTAACTCTGTCAGGATCTGGAAGCCGCATGACCATCCTAGAGTCACCAAGAGCCCAATAGTAAGTGTCTCTCCCAGCAAATGAGACCTTCATCTTGTTAAACATAGTGAAGCTCATGGGGGCTGGGGGCAAATCAACTTGGAGGCGATCCACATCAATACGATAATGCCGGGCAAACCGAGTAACAATCCCACCAATCGCAATCGTGCCTGAGTTCTGCTTGCTCACATGTAATAGGTGGGTCATCAGCAGCCCACCTAACTTCACCTCTTTCCTCCTCAGAGCAGCACACAGAATGACCAAATCTTTCCTAGGCACATTGTTCTCACCATCACCCCTCCCGCAAATAGTGTGAGCGATGAATCGTTGAAAGATGCGAATAGCAGGGTGAGTGATGGCGGAAGCCTTAGCCCGAGTGGCTAGATATTCTTCCCTCCCTGTAATAGCTGTCCAAAAATCATCGGTCAACCAAAATGCTCGGCTCTCACAGCGAGGTACCTCGGATGCCCAGTCTTCATGGAACTCAAATAACCTGTTAACCTGCTCCAGCGTCATCTCTCGTCGCACTCCTCCCAATTGAAATACGATCCTCCCTGCTTCGGACCCAGGACCACGCAAAATGGAAACGTCCAGGGAGCTCAAGAACTCAAGGGTGAGCCCTTTGAAGGTGGGCTCTCGGAGATGCATAAAAGACTCAAACCGGATTCCGCTAGCCATTGCTGTAAGCTGAGCTCCCATGCCAAGATGCCCAATCAACTCCCAATCAATGTACCTTGTCGGCTTCCAACCCCGACCTTTCAACTGATGGAACTTACGGATATGGTCAGGGTCTCGAAGCTTGAGACCATAAGATGCCGGTGTCTCCTCACCCACTCTCACTGGTGGCTCAAGATGTACACCACCTCGGGTTGAAGCCCGGGATGAGGATGCACCAGCTCTACCTTTCTTGTTTCGGGTCATCATGATTTATCAACAACCTGCACACCAACACCAACAACAAAACAACCAAGCGATTGTCCCGGCAAGGACAATCCAACAACAATGCAGCACTAATCCAACACAAATCAAGTCAAATAATATGATATTAGCTCTCAAAACACTCTCTTCCCCCACTACCTAGAGTAGAAAATTGCAAATTCACAAATAATCTCAAATCAACCAAATTATGCAATTTAGACAAGAGATAATCCTAGAATCATGCAATAGACTAATATTGTAGAGATTAAACTTGTCAATTTAAGCCTAAAATCTCAAATCTAGAATTTTTGAAGAAAACCTAGATCTAGAATTTCAAGCACAAATCTTCAAATTTAGGGATTGAAAGAGGAAAGAGAGAAGAATTCTTACTTGATTATGTGATTTGTGGTTGCAAAGACCTTCAATTTGGGGCTTCAATGGTGGATGTGAGGTTGAAGAAGAGGGAGAGGTAGAAGGGAAGCTCTCGGCGACTGAGAAGAGTAGAAGGAGACGCGGGCTGAAATGAATCCAAGCCGCGTGTTTTTGCGTAAATAAGCACGAGACGCGGGATGTCCCAGGAGACGCGGTCGCGTCATGAATGCTTCTGCCCGCGTCTCGTGTTCTGTATTGCAGGTCTGAAAACGCGGGTTGGAGGTCTAAGGACGCGGTCGCGTCCCGGGCCAATCTTCCCGCGTTTCGTGTTCTGAGGCTCTGCCGTGTTTTAATCTTTGTTGAGATCGAACGGAAACGCGGGCATGTACGAAAACGCGGCCGCGTTTCTGCCTACTTGCCCGCGTTTCTGAGGCTGAGTTTCAGGAGGCGTAGCGCGGTATGGGGCTGGAAAACGCGGGCGCGTTTCCGGAGCTCTTTCCCGCGTTTCTGGACCTGTACGCCGAGTGGAAAAACACACAACAAAGGAAAAACCACAAAACAAAACTATCCTATACTAATACTAATCTAACACTAAAAATCAAAAACAACTATCCTAATGCTTGGGTTGCCTCCCAAGAAGCGCTTGGTTAACATCGTTAGCTTGACGAATTTCCGCTCATCTTAAGAGATTCCTTCCACATAGAACTCGACCACCTTCCCGTCGAACTCCATGGTTAGTTTGCCCTTCCCAACATTGACTATGGCATTGGTGGTCTTCATGAATGGCCTTCCCAACATAATGTAAGGCTCCCGGTTGCCAATGTCCATCTCAAGCACATAAAAATCAGCTGGAAACACAAGTCCATCTACCTGCACTAAGACATCTTCAACTAATCCTTTCGGACTAATGTTAGAGTGATCCGCTAGTTCAATGATAGTGGAGGACTTTTTGAGAGGACCAATCCCGAGTGAATCATAGACACAAGATGGTATCACATTAATTGATGCACCTAGATCTAGCATGGCAAGATTAATAGTGGTGTCACCAATGGAGCAAGGGATTGAAAGCATGCCCGGATCATCACATTTTTTAGGAAGTGTTTTTTGAGTCATTAAGGACACATGTTCAACCTCTTTTTCTTTGTTTTTAGTCCCTTTATTGTTTTATTCCTCCTGACCGTACACAATTCTTTAAGAAATTTAGCATAGCGAGGAATAGATTTAATCAATGTAAGCAATGGGACATTTACCTCGCATTCGTTGAAGGTCTCGAACAATTCCTTGTCATGCTTGAGTGGACGAGTCCTTTTCAATGCCTCGGGAAATGGTGGGGGTGGCCTAGCATGTATCGGTGGAAGCTTGGGAGATTTCTCGTCGAAGGATGAAGACGCGGCCTGGGGACCATGGGACGCGGTCGCGTCTTTAGAGGTTTGGCCGAGTTCTCGCACCTGATCGCCTGATAGAGAGTTCTCTTCCTCTTCTTCCTCCTCCTCTTCTCTTGGATGAACCACTCTTTCTGAAGGACCCTCGAGCACCTTGCCACTCTTCAGTGTAATGGCCTTGAATTGTTGTTTAGGATTGAGCTCGGTTTGGGAAGGGAGCTTGTTGGAGTCCCGAGCTTCCAATCGGTTCACAACAGTAGCTAGTTGGCTAACTTGAGATTCAAGATTGTGGATGCTCGACTTGGTCTCTTGTTGGAATACGCCCATAGATTGTTGGAATGTGCCCATAGATTGTTGCATTATCATCATACTCTGGGCAAGAGACCGAATCATCTCATCTGTGGAGGAAAAACCTTGAGCAGGTGCTGGAGCTTGTGGACCGCCTTGAGAATTAAACTGTGGCTGATTACCGAACTTCAAATTGGAGTGATCTCGCCATCCTGAATTGTAAGTGTTTGAGTACGGATCATATTTTTGTCTCGGCGGACCATAGCTACCCACCGCATTAACTTCAGCCTGCGGTTCCTGGAGTGTAGGACAAGCATCTGTAGGGTGCATAACATCAGAACAGATCCCACATGCTCGAACATGCTGTCGTCCACCAGACATCGTCAGCTGCTTCACCATATTTTTCAGCTCTGCAACTTCCTCATGCAATGATGAGTGAGCGACTGCAGAAGAGACCGATCTATCAGATTTGTGGAATTGCCTTGAACCTTCAGATAACTCATCAAATAGTTGGAATGCTCCTGCGGGAGTCTTATTGAGGATGTAACCCCCACAAGCAGCATTAACCATCCTCCGCTCATCGTCCAGAAGACCTCCAAAGAGATACAGGATGAGATCCTGATCAGAATAGCCATGATAGGGACAACTAGCAATCAACCTCTTGAACCGCTCATAATACTTATACAAGGTCTCATTAGATTTCTGCTCAATGCTGCTGATGCTCTTCTTGATGCTGTTAGACCTTGTAGTTGGGAAATATTTATCTAAGAACACTTTCTTCATCTTCTGCCAAGTGTCAATACTCCCAGGTGCCAAATAATAGAATCAGTCATTGGCTGAATCCTTTAGTGAGAAAGGAAAAGCCCTCAGCTTGATCTGATCCTCAGTAACCTCTCTAGGCTTCATGCTTGAGCAGACTGCATGAAACTCACTTAGGTGCTTGTTAGGGTCTTCTCCACTCAACCCATGAAACTTGGGAAGAAGGTGGATCAACCAAGACTTCAGCTTAAAATTGACTCCGTCGGCCAGCTCAGGGAATTGCACCGCCAACGGTTGTTGGGTCAGATCCGGTGCAGTCAGCTGCCTCAAAGTTTGTGCCACGTTATTCAGATTACCGTCACCCATCTCGTCAGACTCAGAGTCAAAAGCAAAAGGTAGTTTGTGAAAGGAATTGCGAATCTCCTTCCTCAACCTAAATAAAGTCCTGTCAATATCTGAATCAAACAACAAAGGTGAAGAGTTAGTAGCACGGGTGTGGACCATAAGCTAGCTCCACACCAGAGTAACAAAACAATAGACACCAGAAAACAACCGAGTCCCCGGCAACGGCGCCAATTTGATAGAGGTATTTTAGTCGCCTTTAATACCTATCAAAGTAAACCAAACAACCCAACTAAAGTAGTAGGGAAGTAAGGGTCGATCCCACAGAGACTCAGGTTTTCAATGTTTATTGCTATGCTACTCAGGAAAAAGGGGGGGTTTTGAATGTGATTCTAATAACTATCAAAACTAAACATGCAAAACCAAGATTGACTTATCAAATATGAGAGAAGTATGCTCAACTAGTTAACATCCATTGTGAACTTGATTATTGATCATTGATTATCAAAATTCTCTTTTTACCTTGACTAATCTACTGCGGAATGCTAATAACCCAACTTCATGGAATTATTAATCCTACTTCAATTCTAGTTGTTAGCCCGACCGGTACTAACAACCCTAATTATCAAATAACCTAAGAGACCTCCTAGATTCAATTTGACAACAGCATTAAGATTCAAGCATCAATAGAAACATGCATTCAGAGCAACCAGACATCCAAATAACATGCGATTGAATTCTCTTCTCTAATCAACTAGTCCTACCAGTCCTAGATTGATTAAAGGTTCTACTTATGATCTAATTAATTCCAACCGGTAATTAGAAAGATCTAGTTGTAATTCAACCTAGAGATTCAATTAGATGGCCAATCTAACAAAACCCTAAATCAAACTTATACAATCAAGCATAGAGAAAACAATCTAGTCAAGGCAAATTAAGAACAATCAAATCTCACAATAATTCTTAATTCACAACTTCAATTAACTAGTTAAACAAAAGAGGTTTAGTTGTTCAAAGACATTGAAAAGCTTACAATTCTTCCAAAGGATTCTTGTTCTTCTCAAGCTCCAACAACAACCAAACAAAGGTTCAAAAGAATATCCAACCTAGAACTAAGGCTAACTATATAATATGTCTTCCAAAAATATATCTAAAAGCATAACCCAAAAAGGGCCCAAAATATCTTGTACACAAACTCGGATATGACTCGGACGCGGCCGAAAACTCGGGCATGAACCAAAACTCGGTCGAGTTTTAAAGCCTTGCCCGCGCTTTCAAAGCCGAGAGAAAGAAACCCGAAACGCGGTTTGATGTCCTGAGACGCGGCCGCGTCCCGTGAGTCCCCAGCCCGCGTCTCATGTTCTGAGCACGATTTCCCTTGTTCTTGGCTCGGTTCGTTCCTTGGGCATGTTTCATGGCTTGATTTCCTTTTCCACCTTCTCCAATGCTTCGGCTTGTACCTCCTCTACACCCGTTGTCTTCACATCTACAATCAAAAACCACAACAAGGTGTAGATATCCGAATCTTTCTAACAAACTACAAAACTAGTAAAACTAACTAAAACTAAACTAAAAACCATGAAAATCCTAACTAAACATGCCCTAAAATACTACCTAATATGTGTCTATCACATATTCCCAATTTCAGATAGTAAGTGGGTGAGCCCGGTTCATGTGGTGCCAAAGAAAAGTGGTTACATTGTTGTGGAGAATGAGAAGGGTGAATTGATTCCTACTAGGACTACTACTAGTTGGCGTATGTGCATTGATTATAGGAAACTCAATAGCGCCACTAGGAAAGATCATTTTCCTTTGCCATTTACTGACCAAGTGCTAGAGAGATTAGCTCTACATGATTACTTATGTTATCTTGGTGGCTATAGTGGTTTTTAGCAGGTTCCGATACATCCCGATGATCAAGAGAAGACAACTTTCACATGCCCTTATAGGACGTTCACTTATAGGAGGATGCCATTCGGGCTTTGCAACGCCCCCATCACCTTCCAAAGGTGTATGATGGCCATCTTCTCCGGCATGATCAAGGACATTGTGGAGGTGTTCAATGGACGACTTCTCGGTGTACGGTACCACTTTTGACTCTTGCCTTGCTAATCTTGCTCGAGTTCTTAAAAGATGCGAAGAAACCAACCTTGTGCTAAATTGGGAAAAATATCACTTTATGGTTTAAGAAGGGATTGTCTTAGGTAACATAGTGTCAAAAAGGGGAATTGAAGTGGATAAAGCTAAAATTGAACTAATTGAAAAATTGCCACCCCCTACCTCCATAAAAGATGTTAGGAGTTTTTTAGGAGATGCCGGGTTTTATAGGAGGTTCATTCAAGATTTCTCAAAGATTACCAAACCATTGACTAACCTACTAATGAAAGATGTGGTGTTTGAGTTTTCTTCCGAGTGTCTTGAAGCTTTTCATAGAATCCTGGATGCACTTGTGTCGGCTCCTATCATGCAACCACCGGATTGGACACTTTCCTTCGAGATCATGTGTGATGCAAGCGACTATGCAGTGGGCGCGGTTCTTGGGCAAAGGAAGGAGATCAAGTCCAAGTACGTTTCTCTTTTCCCTCTCTTTACTTTTTAATCAATGGGGACAATGATGTTTTAAGTATGGGGTGGTTAGGGGAAATTACTTGCTTGTGTTTGTTTGCATGTTTGTTTGTGTGAAGTGTTTGCTTGCAATGTGTTGGTGTGTTTGCATGTTTTGTGAGAGTTTTTGAGTCATTTTCTTTTCCTTTTGATTTTTATGATGGATAAATGCCTTTGCTAGATGTCCTAGAATAGTGATTATTTGCTTCATCATGTAATTCCTTATAACATGCTTTGTAAGATTGCATAACCATGACATTGCTTTTTGAATTTTGAGCATGTAATGGATGTTGAGCATGCATAATTCTAAGTGAAAGCAATCCAACAAAATTTGAACCTAAGTGAGAAATTTTTTGCCACAAGGAATGTATGTTTTATTCCTTGTCAATGGCATGATTATTTTAAATTTGAAACCAATGGAGATATGTTCATTACTTGTTAAATCAAATGATATTGAACTTATTTCATTAGCCTATTTCTTTCCCTTTTCTCCTACCTATGCATGATCCCTTGTTTGTAGACCCTTGTTTGAGCTTTAAGCCTTATTTCTAGCCCCACAAAAGTATCCTAGCCATGATAAGCTTGACCCTATTAATCCGGGAACTAGGACCTAGAGTGGAGAGCGGATGTTATTGTGGAAGAGAGGGGGTGAGGATGAAGTGATTGTGAAGGTGGAGATAAAGGAGTTGTCTTGAAAAAAATGATGGAAAAAAAAGTAGTTTTGGCTCGAAATAGCACAAGTGTAGTAGTAAGAAAGTTCTCAAAGAAAGGTCGGGCCCTACCACCAAGGGGTCGCAGCCGACCTCTAGCTGGAAAGAGGAGTTTCAGAAAAAGTTCGAGCACGACCAACATCTGGTAGGCCATGACCATGTAGAGAAGAAAAAAAAATGTCATGAAAAAAGAAAAAAAAAGAGAGAAAAAGAAGTGAAAAGAAAAGAGTTGTGTGAATAAGTGCAAGAGTCAAAAACTTCTAGATAAGAAGAAAGACAAAGAATAGGTGAAGAAGTGTGAACTTTGAAAGTTAAAGTGTTTGGTGTTTGGAGAAAGAAAGAAGAGTTGGTTGAATAGTGTGAAGTTTAGGAGTCTAGGTTCCCGGATTTGTTAGCACCACAAGGCCAAATTATTCCACACCCTTTGAAATACCGAGCCCCATTACAACCCGGCCGAATGAAACTTCTTTGAAGTCTTCATTGAGCCACCTAAGTTCTTTTGATGATTTAATTTGTTTTGATTTCTTCGGTAGAGAATTTTCAATATAAGTTCCATTGACTAAGAGGTTTTGCATTTGGGATTGAGATTGAGTGTTCATTGACATACCCTAAACACTTGAGAGTGAGTGAGACACATTACCTTTGTGAGGTTGGATTGTGATTGCTTAGAATACATACATGTGTGCTATGATATTGAAATTAATTGCTCATTATTATATCTTGTGCTTACTTTTCTTAGAGGCATTCTTTGGGCTTGTTATTTGGTGTTGATGCATGTGAGTGATTGCTTGAGGACAAGCAAGTTTAAGTATGGGATGTTTTGATGTCATGCTTTTTAGTTAGATTTTATATTTCATTTTCTAGGTTGTTTTGCATCGATCTTTTCCTATTAGTTTGTGTGTTTTGCATGAGATTTCAACTCTCTTACCAGGATTGGAGTTGTTTTTGGTTGTTCTTGTGTTTTGTAGGTGCTTGGAGCGTTTAGGAGAAGTTTTCGATCTTTTTCGAGCATTCTAGAAGGTGGTGTCTTGTAGCGGTTTTCAAGGATCAAGCCAAGTGGAGCTGTTCAAGGATTTCAAAGGAAGAATTTGCAAAATAAGAGGCGCCTTAGACGGAGTTACAACAAGTCTAAGGGAATCAAGGAACGCAAAGGCAGAAACACTAGAAAAAGACCAATCTTTTGAGCAAGTTCGACGCAAGACAAGAAGAAAACGCAAGAAAAGGTTGTAGGTTGCGGGCAACCTACACTGGGTCGGCCACGCCCTATCTTGAGCCTTAGATAGAGGGGGTCGGCCACGAGCTACCCTTGCTTGGCCACAACCTTCCTCAAAGCCTAGCGGAGCGAAACTTGTCGCCTCAGTAATTGTCCTTTAGGTGTTTCAATTATGGATAGATGGTTATTTCCTTTTTAGAACTCTTGTACCTCTATATAAGGAGCCTTAGGGGTCTCTTTTCAGGACTTATGCTTATTCTCCAAGCTCTTGGACAATTTAGGAGAGACTTGGAAGGATTGTTAGGAGAAGTTTGTGGATTTGCAAGATTATAAGGTTGTATTTCTTTTCTAATTCAAGTTGTTTGCTTTTGATCATGTCTTCTTCTTCTTTTACGTTGAATGCTTGCATGATAATGAGTGAGTAGTCACCTTTTCTAGGGTTGGGGTGAAACCCAACATAAGAATGCATGTTAAAACTTAAATCTTTGATCTATACTTGGCCTTATAATCTCTATCCTTTAATCCAACTTGTTGTGCTTAACTCCTTAATGAAAATTGAGGCATGTTCTTGTTTGCAATTGAATTGAAAGATAAAATTGTGAATTTGAATAACGGGTTTGAAGCGAAAGTTAAAACCTTTAGATAACAAGTAGGATTGCATGTCAATATCTTTATGAAAGTTGAGATTTTGATGTGTTTATTTGTGGCGAAAGTCATCCATGAGATTATAGGTTAAGTTGATCATTGATTGTTGTTTTCATGCATAATTATGTTGTGGTGAATCCTTGGTCCTAGATATTTTTCCCATAGTTTGCAAAGTTTTTTCGTGCCCAGTTGTGGTTGTGCACGACCTCCCTTAGGTCGCACCCGACCCTTTCCTGAACGTGTGATTTTGTGTTCGTTTGCTTTGTTTTGCTTTGTTTTCTTAGTTCGATTGCTAGATTATCGATTCTTCTAACTCCCATGGATGATCCTGACTTCGCTATACTCAGTCGGGTCTTGACAAATTTATTTGTTCAAGAATTCCCTTCAACAAAGGCTCCTTTTGTTTGCTTGGATCCAACTCATGGTTGCCTTCGTTGAGAACCAACCATTCTTGCGGTTTCCAATAGAGCCTGTTAGGGATGTTGTTTATAGGAAGAATTACTTTTGTGATACTCTGCTTATCCTCTATTGCAAGCTTAGGCTTCAGTTTTTTAATGTCCTAGGATTTATCGTTCCTAATGTAGTTGCTTACTGTTTCTTCCCATAAGACTTGTGCGGCATTTGGTTTGGGCTATAGGATCCCATTTCCTACCCAATTGTCCTGCCAAAACATAATACTCTTCCCATCTCCAACATGTCAGACGAGGCCGGAGATGAAGAGCCCATGGAGACTCATCAACCTTGACCATTGCCAAGAGGTGTTGCTCTACTTTTTATAATTCTAGAGATTTTGTGTTTTAAAATATTTTTTAAGACAATTTTCACCTAAGGGTTACTTGGTTCAGATATGATCTTCCAAAGTAGCTTCATTTGAAGGGCTTGGTTCATATCTTTGGCTTTGGCGATGCCAAGATCCCCATGTTTGGGGGACCTGCAAACTGAGTTCCAGCTTATTAGGGGTTTGTAACCATTTTGCTTATTCTAGAAAAAATTCTTATTTGTTTTGTCTAAATCTTTATGTATTGCTTTTGGAATGTAAAAGGATTGCATTAGACAGTTTGCTTGAGTAGTTATGTTAGCTTTTATGAGTGTTTTCCTGCCCTCTTATGAAAGCGAATTTGCTTTCCATTTAGTTAGTTGGTCTTTGGTTCTAGTTGTAATTGAGTTGAAAGTATTTTTATGACTCTCATTTATGATCGGACACTCAAGGTATTTGTTCAAGGCCGCCGTGTTGTTAATGTGTAATGTCTGCCTTATTTGAGCTGTTTATATTTTTGATGGTTTAGAATGCAAATTTGTGAAAGTTCACCTTCTGTCTAGAGATTTGGCAGCAGTCATCAAGGATATCCTTCACATTTTGACATGCGTCATGTTTGGCTTTAGCAAATATTATAATATCATCTGCATAGGCAAGAAATGGGATTTTAGATCCTTCTCTTGAAATTTGGATGTCAATCTCGCTTTTTGGATTTGTACACGCTTTTTGTAGTTGTCATGCAAACACTTCAGCAAGAGCAAATAGGACTTGGGGCCGGGGATCCCCTTTTCTTAACCCCTTAAATGGTTTGAACTGATTAGTTGGTCCCTTATTAACAAGGAGTGGGGATGAGACTATTTCGACACACTCTTTAACCCATGACACAAATTTTGAATGCAAACCAATATTTTTCCAGAACATGATTGAGAAATTCCCAATTGAGGCAATCATATGCCTTTTCCATATCAAGTTTAATAGCTACCCATCCCTTGGCCTTGTTTTTTCCTAAAAGAATGGAAATTTTGGTGAGCATGCTCACGAAAATTTGCCCTGGCAAAGAAGTGTATTATCGTGAATACTCCGCTTTTCCATGGATGGAGGAACATAATAACCTTAATAAATAAAATTATAAATAAAAAATAAGAGATAAAGGAGGTACATGATAACCTTAGTAAATAAAATTATAAATAAAAATAAGAAAATCCAGGTTCCTGGAGAGAAACTAGGAGAGAAACTAAGAGACGTTTACGGAGGTTAAGAAAAGAGTGGATTTAAAAGAAAGATCGTGCACATTGAGAAATTAGAATTTAGAAAAAGATTAAAAATGTAAAAGAAATTAACTAAAAAGGGATGAGTATGAGAGACATGAATAGGTGACACATGGCGGAAGAAGAGACTTTATATTTTTGTACCCTCATGATTTTGACAATTTTTTTTGATAACCCAAAAAATATTAGTTTCCTTTTTATACCCCTCTGTTATGGGATTTTACCCCTCCGAAGCCAAATTCATTCATTTACACAAAAACGTAACTCTTAACCTAACCCAAAAGACAGGAAAAAAAAAAGAAATTAAATCTAAGAAATACAAACACAAAAATACAAAATCACTAGTAAAAAACCCATCTAAGCCCATTGCCACCACCTACTCCTTTCTCCCCATCGTCTTGTCGGAAAATCCATCTCTGATGGCGTCCTCAACCCTCCTCCATCCCACCACCTCCCCACTCTTCCAAAACCCACCATAAAACCCACCCTCAACTGCCCTTGTCACCAGCAACGGCCTCCGACAACATCCGAGAAGATGCTCACCGAAGCTCGAAACCCCACAACTTCTTAGCTAAGTACGTCCCCTTCAATGCACCCACTACCTCCACGGAGTCCTACTTCCTAGACGAGATCGCCTACTACTCCCAACTCCAGCGGCCTACTCCACCGCGATATTAAGTCGGAGACGTCCTCGTCGACGGAATCGGCCGGATCAGGCTCTGCGACTTCGGATCTGCCGAGTTCTTCTGCGATGGGGAGAAGGCATCTAGAGTCTTCGTAACGCCCTACTTTATGGCACCGGAGATCTTCAAGTCTGTCTCGAGGGGGAACCTTATGTAAGGCCCGGGGCCCTAGAAGTGCTATCCTATGCCAACTCGCGGACTTCCCAGGAGACCGCCCATCTTGGTACCACTCTCACCCTAGCACGCTTGTTGGCATGTGGAACACCTCAATCCCTTATAAATTATCGGGGTGTTACAATCTCCCCCACTTAAGCATTTGACGACCTCGTCAAGGCCAATGGACCGCCCCTTGGGTCGAGTGACCTTCCCTCCGGACCAAGCAAACTCATAACCCAGAGTCGGCTCTGATATCATTTGTAAAGCCTGAGGCCCTAGAAACGATATCCCATGCCAACCCGAGGACTTCCTAGGAGGTCACCCATCGTGGTACTACTCTCGCCCTAACACACTTAACTTCATAGTTCTTTTGACCTCTCGAACCATGAAAAGGAAGAACTCTTGTTGGCATGTGGAACACCTCAATCCCTTACAAATTATCGGGGTGTTACACCTTAAGTATCAGACAACGGCTTTTAGGTCCGTTTCACCTTCCGCTAGGGATTTTAACCCTCCATCGCCTCCCCTTCGCCGGCCTCAAAGTGGTCTCCCCGTCGCCGGTCTGGTGCTGCCTATGGTGCCCATCACCGGTCTCTCCCGTCGCCGGCCTAGCTTTTAGGTTTATAACGGAGGTGGTGTTCGTGTTTTTGTTTTGTTACCAGTGATTTTGGGATTTTATTTTTTTAATTTTAATTCCTTTCTCTATTTTTATTTTTTTGCCTTTTGTAGTTAGGTTAACAGAGTTAAGCTTTTTGTGTAAATTAATGAATTTGGCTATGGAGGGATAAAATACCATAATAGAAGGGTATCAAAAGGAAACTATTTTTTTTAACACCAAAAAGAATTGTCAAAATTATGAGGGTACCAAAAAGAATTTCCCTTAAAGATATAAGAGGGTAATAAATTTTGAATTTAAATATTCAATCTACATATTATATATTTTAATTGTCCCTTTTCGAACTCTTACACTAATTCTAGTCCCACTTCAAATTAAACTACTTATATTTGATAATAAATATTCTTATTTATTTAAATAAAAAATATAAGGGTATTTCCGGTGCATGGTGTATTATGCACGTACTATAATGCATTTCTTTTCAAACCAAACAAGGCACGTAAATACACGTAACTAGTATGGAAAAGTGGGTGTTTTTTTGTTATTTCATTGGCTCTTAAACATGGATTGTTTGGACAACTTCTTCTCCAAAACAATAACTTTGTGTTTTTATAATCTGTATGTCAAAAACAACCAAAGAATTTTTACTTATTGATACGTACGTTCATATCAAAATAATGTTTTCTTATTTATTTTAAAATAAAAGAATAAGTATTTTTTTATCCATATAAATATGTCTAACAAAATAATATTAAAAGATTACTATTGAAAACCTATTTAATCACTATTGTTTATAAAAAATATGTCTATAATAAAATAAAAATTATTTATTTATTATTCAAATCCTATCAAACAATTTTATTAATTACTTGTGATAAAAACTTAATAAAATTGTACAAATTCGAACCCTATTAAATAAATATTATTCATAAAAATAATCTATTTTAAAATAAATAATTTTATTATCCATGTTAAATAGCTACATAAAATATGTTTTAGTATTATAATTTTGCTAAAATAAAAGATAGAAATTTACAATATCAGTTACAAGTTACAAGATTGATAACTATTTATTTATATAAAAATTCAAAGATAATAAAAATATAGGAATTTACATTATTGGTTACAAATTTAACAATTACTTGTGTGAATTAAATCTGGATATTTCAATATAACAATATAAATTATATTTCATTTCGATACATTTTGAGTTTCAACAATCAATTATATTTTTGACCAAAATACTATTTGGTTATAATAACAATATTATCCTGCACTTTTTATCAACTAAATTTTAGCCCGATAAAACATTATCAATGATGTCTTGTATATAGACATGTCAATCGGGTTGGGTCAGGCGGGTTCGGGTCGGGTCGTTTCGGGTTTCAGTTGAGTTCGGGTCAGTTGGGTTACGGTTCAAACTAGGTCGGGTCGTTGCGGGTTTTCAGGTCAGGTCAGATCAACCTAACAGGTCAAGCGTATCAATTTTTTTACCAAAATTTAAATAAAAATATTTAAATAATAAAAATATAATAATAAAATTTTATTTTTAATTATTTTAATAATAAAATATAACATACTTGTCAGAATAATTTCTTATATATTGTAATATAATTTAAACTATAAAAAAATGGGTCTGATCCAACGGGTTCGGGTTTAACCCAACAAAATCAGGTTTCAATCGAGTCGGGTTGAAACTGGGTCACGAGTCTAAATTTTCGAGTTAGGTCGGGTCGGGTCGGATTTGCGGGTCGGGTCAGCTTTTGACAGCTCTACTTGTATATGATACGGATAATCAACTATGTAAGGCATGAACTTTTCATTTTCCTCATTGCAATTTACATCTAAACAAACCCTAAACGTAATTACATATGGGGGGGGGGGGGGGATCTTCTTGGAATAAGGTTGATCAATATCCCGTCCAAAATTGACCCGTAATGACGATGTCAAATTTCATTTTGTTGAGGATTTGGTTTGATTATTTGCCGACTAATCAAATCCGAAAGGAGGATAGTCAAACACTCAAACTACTTAAAAGGAACTAGATAAGTCGGTTATGGGGACCAAAACATTCAATTTTGAAAGGGATTGAAGGACAAATTTTGTTTTTGTTTTTGTTTTTGTTTAATTTTTTCAGACTTAGTCCTCCTACTGATGGGAAACAAGTGTCATTTTAGTTTTTTATATAATTTTAAGGCAATATATTAATTAAACTTAAATTTCTAAAATTTTATCCTATCACTATCACTACCTTTTTGGACCAAGCAAATAAATAATTTTATTAAAAAAAATAACACATTCCAATAACAATTCTCATAGCTCATATACTCCTAATTAATTGTCTACCAAATCTACAAGGACATATTTTTAAGTGGGAAGAATTGAGGTTTCAGCTAGGTCCATTTCTTTTGTGATAATATATATGAAGTGTCTAAAAATACCTTAAAACTCCAGCATTAGGGCATGTTATGTAAGATCTCACATTTAAACAAAAATGATTGGAAGAGATCGAGTAGAAGTAATATTTGTATGCTTTGCGTTGCAAAAGTAGTATGCTTGTCAAATAATATGCCCACTACACTAGCTAGAATTATCAATTCGAATCAATAATAAATCATATTTAGAATGCAAGAGGCATATATCCCTTCAACAACTACATCACATGATTTAGCATTCTATTACTAAATCTCCCACTTACTAAACTCCAAATGATTCTTTCAATCTCTCCTAACACTACTCCACTAATCCACTACACACCACACCCGAGGAAGAAAAACAATTGAACTAAACTGTAGCTCTGATTATAAGAACTAGATAGTCACTTGTTTGGTTGACTTTGTGTATCCAATTCCTTGTCTCAAATAATCCAATTCAGTTTTTATTAGCAAGGATTTAAGTTCTACCACCACCCATCTCTGGTGTAGAAAACAATCACACTGCAATTCGTAATCACTAAGCATAAAAGAAAGGGAACATAAACTTAAATATTAAACGTATTCATAGAATTAGGAAAATATATAAATTAAAGAAAATCCTTAATTGCATCGCATGTAGACCAATCTGAAAGCGCCCGAAATAAAAACAAAATGCAAGAAGAAGAATAACTGGGAAGCATAGGCCAAAGTGTACGTTGTCAGAGGAACAAAAAAGAAAGTTAGGTGGGAAGACGACTGAAATGAAAGAGCTGAGGTCCCCAAACAATTACAGAAGCTCAACAAAACTGCTTAAAGATTTTGACTTTTTATGAGCGATTATGCTTTACGACTAGTATGAATGAGTCGCTTGCACATGATGAGACCGGTTTGAATTTGAATAATAATGATCAATCAGATCGATGACTGCCTACCCATTTGAATAATCAATTCAATTCAATCAATGCTGCAACTCTTCTTCAAATGTCAAACAATAATAACGTCCATTTCCCATTTGATTTTGCACACAAACAGCCAACACTCAACAGCCATGAGATTCGTTTGGCCCTACCTGCATGTCACGGGTCAAACCTCTCTATACTACAAGTATTAAAGGATTAGTCAGGATAATGTGAATTATATATAATACTGTACTATGTATATACTTAGTGATAGTGAGTGATGCAATCAAGTCTTCTCTGTAACAACCTTCTCATCATAATAGCCATATCATATGGTACATACCATATATGCATGCTGTAATAATAATCCCTAATTATTGGTTTGATAAGATATGAGATACAGAAAGAAAGTCAAACGGAAACTAACCCTTTCAAGTAAAATTCAATGGAAAATGTTTCTCATATTATACTCTATATTTGTGTCTACAGATTAGTCATATGACGCTAACAACTTGTAATCAAGGTGAACAATTACAAACTTATTTTTGCAACGAACAAACAAGTCAAAATTCCAGATCGACATGTTCCATTGTTCCCCGTTAATAATACATCTTTTACTTCCTTGCAATAAAGGTTTGTGTACTTGAACTAGAAGAAAGCTTTCAGAGTTGATAATTTATGTAACAACGACATACCAAAACTGATCTATACAAGCAACAGTTTCGATGAACAGGCATATACACCAACCATTCTTCATGTTTCCAGCAAGAATGTAATAAGCCCAAAATTTGGCTTTGAAGAAATAAATAAATAAATAAAAATAAGGAACTTCAGAGAAACGTACCTACAATCCAGTATTTGCCTTACACATAGTCATTGTCAGCTTGTTCTCTTCAAAAATGGTAGGTCACCAAACAGAAACCTCTAAGTTGGCTTTTTCCATTTTTCCAGATTATTGGGCAGATAAGCATTACTCTCAAGCATCATAAGGCAATATGCAGAAAGATAGTATGCATAATGCATGTAATGTATATGTGTTGTTGTCCAACAAAACTGTATTGTATACTAGTCATTTTTATTACTAGTTACATTATTTGTAGATACAACAAGTAGAGCATGTAACAAACCAGAATCCATATACATGGCAGATTTATTTCCAGAATACAAATATACAAATGCAATCATCAAGCATAGGATTACAAAGATGATGGTCACTAATAGTCTAAAATCGAACCCAGCATCGAGTGCATTGCGCAATACAATCCCCCTTGCAATCAACGGTGAAGCCCAGTACCTTCGGATTCCGAACGAGGAGATTCCTCAGAGTCTTCCCCTTTATTCCCCAATTCTTTTCCAGGGCCATCACGTTTTTCTTTACCTCTTCTTCCAGATTGCAGCCAAGAACTTCTGGGAACTTCTTCAGCACCTTCTGGAGGTCATCATCAGAAAGGGTTAAACTCCTCAAGTATTCAAGGATCCCGTTTACGACTTCACGCTTTGGGATCTCCACTTTCCTTTCTTCACTCCAGTAAGGCGAGTGGATATGACCAAACGCCTTCCCAAGTATCTTGTCCTGCTCCTCTGTGGTGAAACCGAACTCTGACACAGCTTCTTTGCAAGTCTCCCATGACTTTCTGTCCTCATCAGTTAGCTTTACTTCAGCATTTTGTGCAGTTGATCTCAATAGCCATTTCCTTGGCTGATTGTCGGCTTGCCAAGACAATCTTGATAGTTTTCTCAGCAAAGCAGCGTCATTCTGTAGCTCGACGTTCGAATTCAAGGTGCTTGATGAGACTGTTGCATGATCAGACTGCAAAACAAGTACTGTCATATTATTATAGTGATCAAGTATTGACAAATATCATGGTGTTTATGCAGTTCAGTAATAATAGACCTATCATATACTGCTTGCCTTTTCCATGTGATTTAATAGAATCCAAAGAATTTTGTTTATGCTCTTTCTTATTACTTTTTGCCCAGTGCTATCTCACCCACATAAAAAACAAGTTTTGTAGACTAGCCACTGTCACACCATGTCTTGTAAACTTCCTCTGTATTTTAGCTGAAGATAACATAACGTATACAACCATTTTTAAACATACACAGCAAAAAATCTAGTATAACCTATAACATCCCGCCCCTTAAGTACTCTATTAATCACATAACCACCACTAAAGGCAATTAGAACTAGGGAGTAGAGGACCTGTCTCCAGCACGGCATATATTTGCCCATCACAAAGTAAGGTACCCGAATAAGATAAAGGATAAACCCTGAGCTTGTATATACTAGACCCTCTTTAACAGCCATCTCAATTACTAGTTACTTCGGCCTATCTCCCGTGCTACCCCATACGGCTCCTATCTGTATCTGAGTCAAGCCAACACATTTAGTCCTTTATATCACAGTTAGAGCTTCTGAGCTTGGAAGATACATTTCTAAATACATGGTTTGCTTTCTTATTCTCTCCAGCTTATGCTTAGCATTGTATGTAACAGCATTGTAATGGAATATTCAGGATGGTAGTGCTTGGCTGACAATAGGTATTTAACAGATGGATCGTTGGCTTTGAACAAGTAATTTTGCATAAAGTTGGAAATATATCAGACTTTTTGCACCATGATGTTCATTTGGTTAGAGTATGGTGGGGAATTGTAAAAAAAATCAAGCCCTAACATAACAAAGCTTGTCATAACATACTAAAGCACTGATTAGAATTTCATCAGAAAGTACATGGTTCAAGGCTGTGGTATCTTTAATGCAAAAAAGTAGCACTCACAGTTGGAAAAGACTGAGGAGTTGCAGGATGAAACACGGATAATGATGAAACCGATGACATTCCCAGCATTCCTGCAATGTAGGCAACGGATTGCCAGGCAACTACCGACCTAAGAAGGCAAAATAGCTCATCTTAGAATGCAGAAGATAAAATCTAAGATTTTCTACTTGACAGAAAGTGAAGAGCTTCAAAACAATGTCATGAGCTTATTATCCATGTGCCCAGATTACTAAGCTTCCATCAGTCTATTCTCCCTCTCTCAAATATACTCTAACACACAACACAAGGCTGTTTGTCCTAGCAGATTTTCTATAGATGATTTTCTTGATTGAAAAGACTGAAGTGCAAACATCAATGCATAAGAATTAGCAAACTACTGAGCTGATAAACCATGATTTAGCCGAGTCCTTAATCTAACTTCGTTTCAGTAAGCTCCTCTCACTTACAAGCATCAGAAAAATGCATCAGATTAATCACAACAAAGTCAACACTTCAAAAACACCACAAGATCATCTGGATAGAACAAGATGGAAATCCATGAAATGACTCAAAACCTAGAGTAATGTATCAAGCGTGCTGAGATAGGTGCAACCCAAGCCAAAATTGATCATATTGGGATCAAATTTGAGTCAAACGGAATCAGAAATCTGCAGAAGAAGATCGATTGAAAAAGAGATAGCGGACTCACAGGTGGATCCAGAGCCGAGCCTAGATTGGGAACGAAGGAAACAAAGGGCGCAGATACGACGTCAAATTAAGGGCGCCGGCAGGGGGTTTCGCCGGCCGACGGCGGCGTGGGCGGGTAGCTTGTGAGAGGTAGGCCGAGGATTGAGCGAGTGTCGTCGACCTCAATTGAGTTATCTTTTTGTTCGGGCCGAATACTGGTGTACACAACTAAGACGACGGGGATAGTTATGTTGGGCCATAAAACCAAACCGTTATCGTAGGATTTTCAAATTTTGGGCCAATTTCTTGCTATTTGCTCTAAAAAAGGTTAACCCAAATCCACTACGTAAGTATTCCATCTCCATCTTCAACCTTGAGGTGTATCTCCTGGAATACAACTATGCTCGCACAACTTCTACCACCACATAACCGATATTCCGGATAGACTCGTCTGGTTGCCGCAACAGATGGGGTCTTCTCCGTCAATTCTGCAACTGCTCTCTTATCTACCCCGATTGACCCTTCCATTGCTAATTTTGATTAGATTTGGAGAACTAAATTACCGCCAAAAATTAAGAATTTTTTGTGGAAATTGTGTGCAGACTGCCTCCCAACAACAGATAGAATTAATCGCTACTATAACTCAGTTCCAAATAGGTGTTCCCTTTGCGATCTAAAAGATGAAAGCTTGAATCATTTCTTTTTTGAATGCCAATTTACGAAATCTATGATTTATCGACTGCAAAAACTACTAAAATACTCTTTTAGCATAACGACTTCGTATACTTTCCATCAAAATATTCAGGAAACTCTTACAAATAACAGAAATAGCACATCCCTTGCTTTCCTTTGGTGGTCTCTTTGGGCTCACAGGAATGCAAAGATTTTTGATCCAGCCAGAATTAACCCCAAAAAATTACCCTCAGATATGGCCTTCTCTGTGGCACTTGCTTGGGAAGGTTGTAGGATTTCAAAACCAACTTTACCAAACAAACCCAAAAGGAAAAATCATACAGTTTGGAAGAAACCACTTCTTCATTGGTACAAGCTTAACTTTGATGCTTCCAGACTCAAAACAGGAACAACTCATGTTGGTTTCGTTCTACGAGACCACAATGGTTTCATTCGATCTATTGGCCGACAACAGCTACCTTCTATGACAATAGTAAAAGCAAAAGCTTCAGCACTACTACATGCCCTTAGGAATATTGATGTTGCCCACATGTGTTATTAATTCTTTAAATTGTCTGTGGAAAATTCCGTGGGAACTCTATTCAATTATAGAAGACATTAGAAATATTATTTCGGTTATCCCCTCTGTTACTTTTTATCATTGTTTCAGGGAATCAAATGTTGCTCCTGATTTCCTGGCAAGAAGAAACGTCAACCTTCAAAGTCTCTCTACAGCCATTCCTTTTCATTCTTCGTCCGTTAATTTTTCAGATTTGTTTGTACCGCAGTCGGGGTGTTTGTTGAGTCAACATCCCTCGCTGTTTGAATTCTTAAAGATCATCCGTCGCGATGATTTAGGCTTTCCTTGTATCTAAAAGGGGGCCTAATTTTGGCTTATTCGAGCTAGTAGCTCCGCAATCAAAAAAAAACCTTGAGGTGTATCGAGATGTAGGTTGCATTTATTATTTAGTAGATTTTTTTTAACGTACCTCACGTCTAAAGTTAGGATAAAATAATCTAGTATATAAGGTGAGACTTAGGATCACATGAGGAAGGTTCCTAAGGTGTAAAATGGGAGAAGATCATGATCATTCGATGGGAGGAATGCACGGCCCAAATCAAAAGGAGAGAAAAGACACGCGGTGGCAGTTCCGTAAATAAGCAAATGTTTTGTCGGTGTAAAAGTGCACTCGTAAGTCGAAAAAGTGCACCACAAAATGGAAAGTTTTCGAGCGAAAATTGAATAATAGTGTACTTTTCAGAGTTAGCAATACACTTTTCCAGCACTCGTTTTCACTCTTTTACAACGCACTTTTTCAAGTTATCGATACACTTTTTATGTAATAGTGCACCGCAAGAAATTTCCACCTAGTTGCGGAATTGTCACCACATGCCTTTTCTCCCCCTTGTGATCTAGGCCGCCCGTTTGCTTGCTTGCTGAACTATCAGTGAAGGTCAGGTAGTTGACTTATCGACCTTTAGCTTGAGAAGAGGCGGTTCAGTAAAAAGTTCTCATACAATTCAACGCTACAGTCATCACCACTCCATTTCGAATAGAATGCTTTCTCGTGAGCAAAGAAAGAGATCACCAGTTTGAGGCTTTGATTGGTCAATGAGATTGCTTTAGTAAAGAAACGCCTTTAAGCAGTCTCACTTTCAATCTATCTCAGGCGGTGATCTCACTTCAGTAGTGGGATGAATATGAAGAGCGGTCCACGATCAGAAGAGAACGACTCCCTTTTAGGAAATTCTATCTTCGGTGGTTATTTCACTTTAGAAAGTGAGTTTCGACGCGGCTCTAGGCCTCCCATTTCTCCTCATCAGATGGTCAGGATCTCTTCTCATTTTACACATAAGGAACCCCTGGATGTGATCTTGAGTCTATAAGGTGGTGGGTTACTCTTTGTATTGTCAATTGGTTTTAAGATGAAACTTCACTGGACTTATTCTTGGGCCTATCCACACGGCTCATACATTTCATATCCGCCCACCAAGATTTTAATAATTTTGGAGGGTAAGATGATGTTATTTATGGTTTAGTAGGTTGTTCCAAGACATGTGATTGGTATCTATTCGTCGTTAACGACTATTATCGAATTTTGATTGCTCTTAGAAGTACCAATTAAGATTGTACATGAATTGCTAGCTATATGCAAAGTGGCTTTAGTGTCTATACACCATAAGTTACGTTGTCCGCGGTGAATGTAACGTCATAGGAAGGATTGAGAAAAGTCCGCAGGATAGAGAGAAGGTGTCAAGCGTTGGCGAGCCGCGCTTGGCGGTGACGTCACAAACAGAAAAAGAAAACCCTCGGAAAGGCACCAAAAGGTGACCAAAAACCTAAAAAGATCAAGAGCGAAGTACCACTTGCGTGTATACTAAAGACGTTGGTTTGGCATATGTATTGATGGGCGGTGGAAGAAGAAAAGCACCAGATTTTCTCTCTCTCAAGTGGCGGAAACGAAACGTTTTTCTTTGAGAAAAGTGGGAGTAAGATGATGAAAGAGAGAATGAGTGTGTAGTCAACACTAATTCCTTTTAAATGCATTGTTAAGCTAACCAAAAAGTTGAGGCCCAAACCCTCCTTCCCAACCCATCCGCTCCATCCCCTACAACGAAACGCAAAGAAACGTGTTAAGTGTTGGACCATGGTGTCATCCGCGATGACACCTCGGTCCATGGGATTGTTGGTGTGGGATATAACAACGTGCTAGACAACAACTCAAGTGTCGGTTTTTTCTTTACGACAATGCGAGCTACGTAGGGGCCTCACAATACAACAAGTAAGCAAATCAGGGCGTTGTTGCGCCCTCCCTCTTAAACTCACTCTAATTCCCCTCACGAAAGAATTGAATAATCTCATATGTCAAACTACCTTAAGAAAACATTGCGCTAGCATGGTTCTAATGGACCACGTGATAACAACGCGATGGCCTTGAAAATCATGACACCATCAAAACATAAACTGAGAACCTTCTCATATATTAAACATATTGTGCGCTACCTTTAGACCGACTCAAAACTTACCTCATCGTGCGAGGCCAAAGCACTGACACCTGTCTTGAGATAGCTTAGTCATTCCTTTTGTTGGCAGTCTTAAGGCACTCTATGCAAGGGTTGTGCAATGTCTCCAATAGAGATGTGTTATGCAAGAGCCTTCTTGCTCATCACACGTCAAAAAAATCGTAGAATCTAGTTCTTGAAACTTTAAATAAATAGCGACCAAACCCAAAGGAAAAGGGACCGAAAAATAACTTTCGAACATCATCACTCACACTTATGTGCAACGAGGTTATAAAACACCTCAATCTGCATTTGTCAGGGGTTCATGCTCTAAAATCTCCAGTCCCACTAAAAGGTGTGCACAGGTTACGAAGAATCTTACGTTGTTGTTAGAATAAAATAACATTCGCGTCCGCTATTTTTGGGTTTTAATATTGTATGAATTATCTTTGTTATTTGATGAATATTATGTAGGGTAGTATAAGACTTGTAATCAAACATAGGGCTACATATTTACATACATATAATTAATTTGTTATCATGTACTTTCCAAGAGCACGCGTGCGCGCACGCGCACACACACATGTATATGTCAGGAAGGTTTACGATCAGATGTAAACATTTATCATCATAACTATATACTAAACGTACCGAAGGTTAAAAATAATATTTAGCCCAACACATGTCACCTTCTTATTGGACTGCATCATCCATCTTTATTAAAACAATTCAATTTGTAATTGGTTAAAATTTCATTGTAGACCTCACATTAGATTTTTTTCCTTAAACTTTAAATCATCATCATATCATATGATCATAACTATAAATTAAAGTGGAGGTTAAAAATAATAATTATGACTATACGTGTCAGTTTCATATTGGACCAAATGGCCCATATTTATTAAAATAATTTTATTTATTTAATTTTGATGGTAGATCCCACATGTATGTAAAATATGAAAGAATTTTATATCATTGAAATTCTATCTATAAGTTTTCCTTAGATAAATAATTAGTTAATCTTACTATATACTAAATTGAAGATTGAAATAATAATTTATAAAAACATATGTCAAATCCAATTACATATATATAACTAAAATTATAATATATAAACATTAAAGCAAATCCTAGAATTCTTAGGAGTATTTGATCCTTTCAAAAAAATTATAATCCTACAAATCTTTATTCAATCAAAAGAATATATTATATCAAAAATACTATATCATTAGAATAAATCCCAAAAGGAAAAAATTAAATAAAATAATACAAGATTTATATAAAATTCAAACTATGTTTTAGTTAAATCAAATTCGTGCCTTCAAGGCACGGGACTAATACTAGTTATTATTATAATGTAAAGTCAAACACATGTCAACCTTGCGATTAAGCAAAATAGATGTTCAGGATCCAAAGCGTGTGTAGTAGCATTTTTACTAACCGAGGGTAACTTATTTCTGTCATTTTCCTTCTCATACATCTCCTTCCTCGTTACTTGTCTTTCGCTTGGGACTCACCTGGCGCTTTCTTCAATCTGGAGTAAATGCACTGTCCAACTTCTCCCTCTACATCTTCAAGACTCCCACTCTATCCGCCATCTTCATCGACCTCTCCAAGCGCCATCATCCTCACATACCATCACCAAAACTTCCACTTCTCACAATTATATTGATCATGGATCTAGGTGCCTTGGATTACAACAATCAACGGATGTTCAATTCAACGATTTGAATGATTCACATAGATTGAGAGGTTGGTGGTGGCTTCTTCCTCTTAATCTTCTTTGTTTGATCTTCAATCCCTTCTTTATTAATGGATTTTGGTATGATTTTCATTTTTAAAATTCTGATACGAGTCGGTCCACTTATCTCGTCAACTCTAGACCCGCAAGAGAGCGCCGAAGACCAAGAAGATATGAAGATTAATAATTAGTCTTAGTTAGGTGTTTTATTTTATTTTATTTCAATTGTAATTTTCGGAACTAGAGTTAATCTCTCTTCTCAGGTTTTCTTGTCGGTTCTTTCCTGAGTCGCATTTTATTAAACCGCCTAGGGCAGAGGTATAAATACTCTCTAATTGTCTTGCTAAAAATTAATCAAAGAAATTATCCCTTTTCCCTAATTGCTTCGTTCTCTCTTGCGCATCTTGAGTCTCGCGCCCACACCGGATGCGGCTCAACCCTTCGACCAACGAAGGTCCGATACGTGGTTCACACCGAGCCCGTATCAAATTCAGTAATAGTTTTCATGGATTTTCATCTCTATTAAGTTGTTTGTTGTGTTCATGGTGATGAAGAGAACCATATAATTGATAACGATTAGGAAAATAACCTTCAGTCACTTCCTTGTTGTGTTCATGGCTAAAGGGTTTCAATCCCTTCCTTGTTGTGTTCATGCTTACTTGATTGCCCACCATGTGTCTGATAGAATTTCTAACACATTTACTGTATTAAATTACATGAATCGAGTTGTCATGTCTGATGAGCCTTACCATTTATGGGCATGAACCAACCTTAAGAAGCAAGTGATTGTTGGAGTTCCATAAGATAATCTTGAAGAAACTAGTGATTTCTATCTACATTCTTGACTTATCATAATATTGTTGTTATTTTATCCCTTTTTTTCCGTATGAGTATAAACCACGTGAAGGACAACCTTTATAACATTGGATGAAGCCTTTTCACAAGTTAGGTATCCTACCTTCCAATCGTAATGGTGTTATATTATGTGGCAAGAAACAAATGACTAAATTTCGAGGTTCACTTCCTTTCTCATTCTTTCTACAATATTTTTGGAAAATCACTTCAAGCCTATTAGCTCAAATTAAGAGCAATATGTTTCTTGCATATGATGTGAGTTTGACTCCTACATAGGTTACGATAGCAAAATTATGTCTATGGTAAAAAAAACATGAACAATATTTAAGAACCTAAGCTTACAAAAAATGTGAACCAAAAGACCAATAGTTATGAACCAAATGACATCAATCAAAATAATAACTAATATGATTTAAAAGATTTGAACCATAAAAATAACTATTATGAACCCAAATAAATAAACCACATAACAATTATTATGAATCAAAAGACATGAATTCTAAGATGAACTATAATGAACCTAAGCTTACAAGAACATGAGCCAAACAAAAAGCTTTTACACGTTAAGATATATCAAACCAAAGAATGACTAGTATGTGTCAAAAGACATGTATCATAAGTAGAATTAGCCTATGTGGAATTTGAACTCACGTCTATGTGGACAAGCACATAGCTATTTCATTTAATCTATTAGGCTAGCTACTAAATGATATGATCTATATTGACACTTATAATAAACCTTAGTATAAAAACTCGTGAACCGGTTGAACATTTATTATGAGTCTTAAGCATGACTCCATGAACCAACAAGTTCAAAACCATGAACCATAAAGTTAACAATCATGAACCAACAAGCAATAGCAAATACCAAGTCGAAAATACCCCCAAATCATTAGTGAATATTCGATGACAACTAACGCAATTAAACTTAGATATGAAGATGAAGATTCATACATTTTCCACAAGGAGATTTCCTAAAACACCACATATACAATATGAACAAAATCGAAAAAATACCATGAATCAACAACTTAAAAACCATGAACCAACAAAGTTAAAATCATGCACTATGCAACAAATTAAACAAGGCTTATAATGACAGTCGCACTTACGACTGTGTAATTCCAACAAACTCGACCATCAAATTCAGCATGTGCTTTTTCATTCAAATTATCCACAAGCAACAAATAACTCAAGCTTCTCCCCAACGAGCTTCTACATTACCCCTCGCTGCACTATTATCAACCGAAACTTCTTCCAAGCGGGATAAATTAATCAAAATCAATACAGTTTGGAATCCCAAAATGAATGACCTCAATGTTGTTGATAAGATAATCCACTTTGAAACCCAAAAACCTAAATCAAGCAAAATCAAAGTAGAAATTGTTGCATGTACCTTCATCCATTGGTTAATTTGATGAAGCAATGTAGTAAATTGGTCGAAATTGATTGAAGAAGTGATTGAGTTCTAGACTAAGGGGGGGTGCTTTAGATCGAGTTGAAGGATAGGGAGCCTCTTGGAGTGAAATCGAACTGAGACCAAGGTGTTTAAGTAAAGATCGAGCTTTTAAGTTGTTCAAATCGAGTCAACAATTGAGATCTATGTTCTATTTACATAAAATTAGCATAGAGAGAGAGAGAGAGAGAGAGAGAGAGAGAGAGAGAGAGAGAGAGAGACCAGAGCTCAAATAAAATTGATATTTTTAAACTCAATGGTACTTTTGTCCCCTAATTTCAAAATTTATCAAAATTACACAATGTGTCACACTATCTCTGATAATTGTATGCTTCATTTTTAATCTCCACCATTGACACGTTAAATCCAACGCTCTCAATAGTTTCTCATTTTACACTATAAGACTATTTATCATCAAAAGCATACTCATATCTGATATATTGGACATTCCTTTGGCTACATACCTATCCAACCTGATGATTTGGGAAATTTTTAGTCGATTATAGATAAAAATTTAAGTCTTTTATATATATATATATATATATTGGTATAGAACCCTATCCTTTTATATTTGAAGGTTATCATGTTTTGTATCAACTTAATTGCACACTGGCCAGCTTAATAAATTAGATATATTTGCTCGTTTACATTTTCACTATTAATATTAGAAAATCACAGATGTCATCACATACCATCCGATCAAAATATATATGTATATATATAGTATTAAGTTCAATAGAGAACACAAATTTTAGAGAGAATCAGTGTGCAATTTTCGGACGTTAGACCTTAAAAGAATGGAGCGTTGAGATTGAAACTAATTTGTGAATCAATGGATCAATCATCCATGCAATCAAAGGGATATCAAAAAATTTATCCAATTTTTTAAAAAATAAAAAAAATCTCCACAAATTATTATACGTTTACAAACCCTAACGCCAATAAATAAGTAATCACTATTAATAGGTGTCCAAGGGAAGTTTACGGGGAGCGTGGTTTTATCTAGAAGTGGTGGTGACTGGTGAGACACGAGTTTCACATTTTCCGGCCTTACCAAGTACACCAACCCATCTTATAAGTCATAACCATTGTTGGTGCTGATTAATCCAAACGTTAAACCACAGTTTCCGTAATGGATAATTGAGTAGGATCTAGATTACCATATATTTACGTATGGAACTTTTCGATCTTGGTTAGTGGGGACTTCATTTTGTTGAACTATCCAATCATTTCATTGATTAATTATTTATATCGTGGTTAAGTGGACGTCCCTATCTAATCTCCAAACATCCCATGTGCTTGTCACCTTTAAATCTTTGACATCTTTATTATATTCTTCACATTGTTTTATCTTTTATCATTTTAAAACATATTTAATCAGTACGTTGTACATTACGGAGTGCAGTTTATCATGTAATATAAATAGGGTGTTATTCCTAAAGTAGTTAGAATATCAAACCACTCTATATATGCATAATGCATTGCATTAGCAAATAGCAATACCCTTTAATTTGTTCTCCATATATTAATTAAACACCAATCTCGTTGGATCCATTTTATAATCAGCCTAAATTTTACATCAATAATGTTTTGATACGTGATTAAATTGATTCCGAATAAACTAATATTTAACTTGAAATATATAAGTTGTCTATAAATTAAAAGATCGTGCAATTGCATTCCACTCAATATATATGCTCGTAAATCATTCAGCTACCTAGCATTTCAATAAACCTAGCTATATGATTGTAAGATCGAAGCTAATTAGCTAGGATTGCGCTCAATACGTGCAATTACATTAACACATATGTACTTAAAACCTGTTTAAATTAAACTTGAAACTGAGCCGAACCTACAAGATTAGATCTAAAATAAATGTTGTTAATTTTTGCTACCAACTTTTGATTTAAGTCTGACATTATAACGTGTGGGTTGGAAATGAAGAAAGCAAAAGATGATGAGCTTGCATCAAACCAAAAAGATCAACTTCCTCTTCCTCCAACATTTCATTTCAAGCTATAGCTTGTGCAATGATATTAAATTTTAATTAATTGCATCAAATAGTAGGAGTACATTACATCCGATGATCTCATAGATTTATTTCATTCTGTTTCATACTATAAAACATGCATGATTTTCAATCTATCATAAACGTACGTTAGACATTACGTATTTTGCTTTAGATTGAAGAAATTAACAGACAAATAGTGATTACTTATTTACTTATAAGGATCATTAAAGCCCTTGCTAAGTTTAGGGCTAGTGCTGGTTGGTTCAGTGTATTTGAACGTGGCATCAACACTGGTTTTTATCACGATCGACACGTACTAGCTAGTATCAAAGTAATTATTTTTTAGGGTCATCACTGCTCCAAGTTAACTCGTCAATCAGATCACTTCAAATTTAGGTCTACACATTCTGTACTTTATAAGTAGTGTTGGTAGACCTGTCAATCGGGTTGGGTCGGGCGGGTTCGGGTCGGGTTGTTCCGGGTTTGGGTCGAGTTCGGGTTCGGATCAATCGGGTTACGGGTTAAACTGGGTCGGGTCGTTTCGGGTCGGGTCGGGTCAACCCAACGGGTCAAGGGTATCGATTTTTTGACCAAAATTTAAATAAAATATTATTTAAATAATAAAATATAATAACAAAATATTATTTTTAAATATTTTAATAATAAAATATATCACAAATTTCTGAAATAAATTTTATATGTTGTAATATAATTAAAACCTTTGGGTGCACAATTACCCGTCAATCTGTCATTTCATTACATTAGAGTGTATTCTAAAATAAGTGTTCCGCCTTATAGATTTCTTGACCCAACGGGTTTGACCCGACCCTAACCCAGAAACTTTCGGGTTTACCGGGTTCAGGTTCAAATCTTCGGGTTGAAACCCAGAAATTTCGGGTCGGGTCGGGTCGGGTTTACGGGTCGGGTCAGCTTTGGACAGGTCTAAGTGTTGGAGTATAACTTATTTAAACTGGTTTGTCTTATAAATTTATAAACATTTTTTCTTATAGACGTACGTACATAGGATAAGTATGTCATTTTAAAAATATTTCTTCACAGAATTAATGTGTTTCTTTATAGGATTTTTTGCTTTGTAAAGTGATATTTGTATCATATGCCCTTAGGGCATAAATTAGAAAATTCAATTTATAAATTTTAAAAAATATTTATATAATTGAGCATGGTTTATTTTGTGAATACCTAAACATATTTCAAGTATTCGATCATTTCATATTCATTCTATATCTTAACGTAATACTTTCATAAAATTTCACGTACAGTACTTTTAACTCGGATCGGTTTTACTTAGTGTCATATATTGGTCGTATCCCCTAGGTAGATTAGGGTTCAATCACTTTAAATTTTGCACAAGCTATGTACGTAAACCATGTCATATACTTGTATTCTATTCGATCTTTTCTTAATTTTCAGGATTCAAACCCAAAAAGAAAATAAATAATGATTTTATGCAATTTGAACTTTGAAGACTCTCTTCATTAGCAATTAAGCTCAACATATTCTTTTGAACTTTAAACTTTTACACAGTTAATATAATTAGAACATGTATATGATTGAAAATATAAACACTCTTGCCTTAACAGTAAGCAATAGAATTTCTTGCTTGATTAAAAAGAGATGGCACCCTTAAGATGAATATTGCACTTGATTATATGCTTACATATCAATGATGCTATTAATAATATGGTTTACAAGGTCTGATAATATGTATGGTATACGAATCTAATTACAACATAAACTATTCAGATTTCAGTTCTAACAAATGAAATTGGTTGGTCATGGGGAAAAAAAAAAACTCTAGCGAATTGAAGTAGGTAGAAGGTGGGGTTTGATTTGTTATGTTTCAATAATTAATTCTGGATTATATAGTAAAGGTATGATTGATTTAAAAAAATTAATTAGGTCTAGAGTAGATAATGTCTAATTAGTGATTTTAATATTTCAAAATTTTCACATCAAAATACATCATTGTTATATACTTCTTCAATCTTACTCTAAAAATTTTACACGAAATTTATCTGTCGGCAGTCCTAATTAAGTACATACGGACACACACATGATAAGCATTTCACATTTTTCTTTTCAAGAATAAAGCTTCTTATTCGTACTCATAGTCTCATTGACACATTATTCATCCTTGCTTCATAATTTTGTTTTATTTTTAATTATACAACTCGAGTTCTATAGATTGTTTACATGGACTCCGGATGTCAGAGGTGAAGCGAAAAAAAGCCATGAAATATACAATTTCGCATAAAAATCATCAAATTCAATGATTTACCGCGAAAATTGAAACAGAAAAACAAAAAAAAGAGTAAAGGTTGCAATTCAAAAAAAGGGGGAAAACAATCATAGTGGACATACCATAAATGCTAGACAAATAAAAAGGAAATAAAAAATATATGACATTTGTAGTTTTGTACTCAGTTCTCCGGCAACATATCGTCGGCCGGCGAGCTCGAAGCTTCCCCGGCGCCGGTATCGGAGCTCGATCTTGATCGAGTGAGCAAATCCGTGAGAGTCTTCATGGCTCGGATCTGCATCTCCAGAGCAGCAATATAATCGGTCGTCTCCTCCAGAATGACCGGCAACGGCTCTTTCCGGCAGCCAGGAACCAAACGGCCGAGCACTCGAACCTTCCGCTGAACCGCCGGCAAGTTCTTCCCCTTGAGCCTCAAAACACCAAGCCTCGGCTTCCTCGCCGCCGATCGGCTTCCGCCAGCCGCCGCCGCCGCTGCTCTGGGCCGTTTCTTCTTGATGAACTTGAGCTTGAGGCGGTTGGTGAGGAGAGCGCGGCTCCACCTCGTCCGGCCCCTGGCCGCCACCGCCAGAGCGCGGTCGGCGGCCTCCCGAACGGCTCGGCCACGGCGCGGAGCCGATTGCGACGATGACGATTGGCTGCTGAGACGGACCTTTCTGAGCGCCTGGAGGAGCTTGGAGGAGTAGATCTGCTCCGTCTTGTCCGATTTCCATGAGAATTGGCTGTCGCCGTTGCTAGGGTTTTGGTGAGGATTTTGGTCCCTGGATTGCGATTGAGGAGCCGATTTGATTTTCTTCCTCCTCCGCCTGTACTCTCGTGCTCTGTCCGACCTCATAGCCGGATTTGAGACCGCCGGTAAAGACTCCATCGCCGGATTTGACTGATCGATTGAGCTTCCGAAATCGAAATCGATTGTAGGCTTTTTCTTTTGGATTCTTCTAGACTTCTGTTTATCCAGATGATGAAGAGGAAAACGGCCTCTGCAAAAAAGATGGAGAAGCGATAGGCTAGATTCAGAGGCGATTCAAACAGGCCTAAATTTGCAGGATATTCGTGTCAGTTCAGATTCTGTTGTTGATTAAAACCGAATAGAGTTAAATCATCAGCTAGAAAACAAAATCAATCCATTACCGAGGATCGAGTATTCTGCTAATAGCAATCGCATACGAGATGAATATAGAGGATAATCAAGATCAAGTAAACCAAATCCAAGAATCAATTGAGAAGAGGAAGAATTAACAGACGGACACGGGAATCGAAAAGCATACCTTGAGGAGAGGGGAATTAATTAGAGAGGAAGATGATGCCTGATCAACCGGTAGAAATAACAACAGCAACCAAAAGTAAAGTAACAGCGTTTGGAGGAATATTATAACGGAGCAGGGAAAGCACAAAATGGTGCAATCATAGGTTTTAATGTTTTCTAATACGGAGTAGTGTAGTATAATATTATATCCCATCCCACCATCGATTGCTCGTCTCCATTTTTCACTTGATTTTTGTTTTAATGCATACCTCATCTTCTCATACCTAGGCTGTGCAATAATATTATCCAATCCGTCGATCCGGTCCGAAATATTTGTCGATCCAATCCGATAAAATCCGTATTCAATGGATAACTTAATTTTATTATTCATATCAGATTCGGTCCGATCCGGGAATTTTTTCGGATAATTAGATCGGATATGGATCAAGGTTTTGAGTAACCGGGTATCCGATCGATCTAGTATTTTATATATTAATATGTATTTTTTGGATAAATGATACTATAGCTGAGTGCAATAAGTGGTAAAGGTGTGTTTTTCTAACATTCTACTCATCCTAGGTCAAATTCTCATATAAAAACTGTATTTGTCTTAAATTTTTTAACAAATTTTCACATTTTTAATAGTGTAAAAAAGTTGAAATTTTAATTTAAAACGGATAGTTTGGATATCCCAAATATTTGTCCTCGAATATCTGATCCAAACGGATATCTATAACCGGATATCCGACTCATAACAAAACGGAAACAGATCGGGGATTTTAAAGAATTTTTCCCGGATATCCGGCATCTCAGATCGGATAAGATCGATCCGAATGCTCAACCCTATTCATACTCCATCACCCTAATAAAAAGGGTTTTTGATTGGTGTTCGTTATGACACGCTAATATGACTAAATTTAGGAAATTTGAGATTTATTTGTTAATAAAAAAAAGATGTTATAGTTCACACTACTTTACTAAATTTCACACCAATAACTTACAATAATATCCTTATTTCAAGATATATACACTAACAAAAATTAAGGAAAGAATATCTCTTAACTCTTAAGATCTTTTATATTTGTATGGTTTCGTATCTATGGAATATATTTAGATCTCATGATAATTTTAAATTATTAACAGTTAAGTACAAAATATTTTTTACTCCATTTAAATCTTAAATCTTAAATCTTTAAACTCCAAACCTAATCTCTTTTCACTCCATTTAAATTTTAAAACATAATCCTAATTAATTTCTCACTATTACTTCAACTTAAAGAAAAAAACATCCATACGTATGTGTTGATGTAGAAACAAAAATAAAATAAAATATAATTTTATAGTACGCACGTAAGAGAATAAAGGTACAAAATAGAATTATTGAACCAAAAGATAGAGTATAAGAATAGAATTAATAATTTAGAGGCATTAAATCCAGCCAAAATAATAAAATTTAAATCATTAAAACAATAAACCATAGAGAAAATTTTAAAAGTATTATGCAAAGATGGTAAGATACAAAGTAGAATAAAATGCCCCTAGAGGGCACGGAGAGTACCACCTCTCCTTCGACCAAAAAAAAAAAAGATACAAAGTAAAATAAGGAAATAATATATTAGCATTTTTTTATCATCTTCTACATAGCAAACTTTGACCTTGTCTAAGAAAATAATGAATTGTATAATAGGAAAAAAATTAACAAAGTGTGATATGAATAAGTTTTAGGTGTGAAGAATAGCACCTATGAGTGTTCCAAAGCTTTTAAAGTTATTTAGGGAATAGTTTAGAATCTATCATAACTATATACTAAAGTGGACGTTAGAAATAATATTTAGCCCAACATGTGTCACCTCCTCATTGGACTATATAGCCCATCTTTATTAAAACATTTCAATTTGTTTGGTTGAAATTTCATTGTAGACCCCACATTAAATTTCTTCTTACCTACTGATTTCCATTTTAATTATTTTCGTAAAAAAATAAACTTTAAATTTATACATAATTTTGATAGAATGACAGATAGTTAGAGGGAATGGGGTGGGGGGGTTGTTTTGGGGCAAATTTTTAGAAGGTAACCTCTCCCAAAAATAAATTCACTAACTAGGCTCAATCTCTTCTATAAAACCCATCATTCTCTTCTTTTTCTCTCTCCTCTTCATTTTTTTTTTGCACTCATCCCTCTCTCCCTCTCCTCTCTCCCTCTCATCTCCATTTTCTTTCCTCTCTTCCCTCCCTCTCTTTCCTCTCGCCGCCCACCCCAATCCGTCCCTCCCTCTCGCCGCCCCCCCTCTCCTCGCCGCCGCCCTCCCTCTCCTCGCCGCCGCCTCTCCGACCACCTACGCCACCGCCGTCGCCGCCTCCGCCAACGATTTCAGGTTCGTTCGCCCTCTCCCTCTCCTCCCCCTCATCCCTCTCTTCTAGATCTACGCCCGTCGGAGCCAAATCCGGGCTCGTACGAGCCAGATCCGGACTCGTACGAGCCAGATCTGGGCTCGTCGGAGCCAGATCTGGGCTCGTACGAGCCAGATCTGGGCTCGTACGAGCCAGATCTAGGCTCGTCGGAGCCAGATCTGGGCTCGTTCGAGCTAGATCTGGGCTCCTACGAGCTAGATCTAGGGTTGGGTTTTCGGGTTTTTGGCTTTTGGGGTTTTTAGGATGACAAGTTCATTTTTTGGGGGTTTAGGATGATTTTATGATTTTAGGTGATGACAAGTGGTTTTTTATGAGTTTTAAGCAATTTAAGCTTGTTCTACGGATCTGACTGATGACAAGTTTTTTTAAGGGTTTTGGGATGATTTTATATGACTGACTGATGACAAGTTGTTTTTAATGTGTTTTTGAGTTTTTGGATGACAAGTTTGTTTTTCGGATTTAAGTGATGACAAGTTTTTTCATGGGTTTAGGGTTTTTGAGTTTGTGGGTTTTTTGGATGACAAGTTGATTTTAGGGTTTTTGAAACGATTTTATGTTTTGGGGTGATGACAAGTGATTTTTTATGAGTTTTGAGCAATTTAAATTTGTTCTACGGATCTGACTGATGACAAGTGCGTTTTAAGGTTCTGGGTGATGACAAGTTGTTTTATATGGTTCTGGGTGATGACAAGTTCGTTTTTATGGGTTTTGGCGATGACAAGTCCGTTTTTAATGTGTTTTGGTGATGACAAGTTGTTTTACGATTCTGGGGGTGATGACAGGTTTGTTTTAAGGTTTTTTGGATGATTTTATGGGTTTGGATATGTTTTTGGATTTTTTGGATGACAACTTTGTGTTTCGGATTTAAGTGATGACAAGTTTTGTTGTGGGTATAGGGGGTTTGAGTTTGTGGGTTTTTTGGATGACAAGTCCATTTTAGTGTTTTGGGGACGATTTTATGATTTAGGGTGATGACAAGTTGTTTTTATGGTTCTGGGTGATGACAAGTTCGTTTTTATGGGTTTTGGCGATGACAAGTCCTTTTTTAATGTGTTTTGGTGATGACAAGTCTGTTTTAATGTTTTTTTGATGATTTTATGGGTTTGGGTATGTTAGATTTGTATGTATATTACTTATAATTATGGCCTATTAGCTCAAATGGTAGAGCAATGTGCTTGATGCACAATAATGTGGGTTCAAATCCCACATAGGTCAATTTCGTAACTGGTCATCACTGATGACACGTTTTTTGTGTGAATGATGGGTTTTACCTCGACTTGTCATCAGATGACAAGTTGAGTACGTGAATGAAATGACAAGTTTTCTGCGCGTGGACTGATGACAAGGCGGTCAACGCCGGTCAACGACTGGTCAACGCCGGTCAACGACTGGTCAACGCCGATAGTGGTAAGGGGTGCTGACGTCATCATATGCCATTGATGACGTCATGTTGTAAATTTAAAAAAAAGGTAGGGGCAAAATTGGAAAAAAGCCTATGGGGGCACAATTTTTTTCCTTGTAGCCTATTCTCTTCAATTTTTGTCTCCCATGGGTTAGTTACCCATTTTCGTCCAGATAGTTAAGAAGTTCTTACCAAAAGATGATAGAATGACATGAGGTTGAAGTTAATCAATAAATACACGAAATCCTTCTTAGTTTATGCTTCAAGAGATTTGTTTTCATTGTGTGATTTATGGAAATATTGGTTTAATAATTATATTTCTAACCTTATAGTATCAATTCAAATTGAAACAACTTATATATACCATTGAGAAATCAAATCAAATCTAATTTGTCAAAATTGAAATAACTTATGTATACCATTTAGTTAATCTATAATACTATAAACTAGAGTCGGAATCTGCAATGAATGCTCATCATTTTATCACTATCTTAAGGTTTTCATATGGTCTGCTTCAGTATTATTATGAAAATGTGATTTCTATTAAATTGACTAGAATGAATGCATTGATGCCACCGTACATTAACTCTGTTGTTAATTGTTATCCATTCGAGTTCCTGTACCTCTCTACCTCCCCTCCCCCAAAATTAAAACGCTTTTTCTTCCAGAATTCGTCTCAACGCCTCTACCTCACCCTCTTTTTTTTTTCCTTTCTCTTTTTTTTTCCTGCTTCGTCCCTCTTCGAATTCCCTCTTCGAATTCCCCTTCGTTCCTCTTCGAAACCACCGACCCCCACCGGATTTGCGGATGCCGGGCCGAGCAGCAGCCACGCCGGCCCCGACGGCAGCCAGCCCCGCCGGCGACCTCACCTCCTCGCTACCCTGCCTTGACCCAATCGAGTTCGCAGCCCGCCCGACCATGCCGGCGTTTCAACACGCTGCCCTAATAGCTCTGCCGCCGGAAATCAGGTTTGCCGTTTTCCACACTAGATTTGACTGTTTATGGATCGAAAATTGTGTGTTTTTTGTTCCAGACCTTCTCTTAATTTGCTTTGATTTTTTGCCCAGAAGAACATGGAAATCTGGCCTTACCTGGTGAGGGAGAAGCACAAGATCGATGATCAATGAGAGAGAGGAAGCACTAGGAAGCGAGCAGAGCTCATAATTCACCAATTCGACACACTTCAATCCACAATGGAAGATCAAGGCAGAAGAAGAAGAACGTTGAATCCAGATCTATACAATTGGTTTGCAGATTTTAGGATTAGAAATCTATGCTGATACCATGGTGGGAGTGGTTGCTCATGAAGAGAAGTTTATTCGTCTACATATTTAAAATATCCCAAGTAAGATCTTTTTTTCGTTTGAATGGGTCTTCTAAGAAAAAAAGTCATGGTCTTAAACTGATTTCATTTTGATATCAAACTCACACTCTGCATCTCATGCCTTTCAGCTTACAGTTGTTGGTTTAATAGCCATGACCGTCTTCTTCAGGACCAAGTTTGACAAGGATACGACCACCTCGGGCACAATCTACACGGATGCTCTCTTCTTTGTAGTAATCATGCTCATGTTTGTTGGTATGGCTGAAATGTCAATAAGCATTTCAAAACTCCCTGTGTTATACACGGGGAGTTTCATGCTCATGTTTTAGGTCCTCGCCTGAAAGAATTGAAGGTTCGGATGGAAGGATTTTCCTACTGAATGTGAACGTGCAAGGGAATCTCGGGCATGTTCAGGTCGTCATGTCGCCAGAAAACACCGTCGGAAAACTGATCAAGGCGGCGTTAGAGGCTTATGTGAGAGAAAGACGCCGCCCGTTGCTGGCTCACAAGGATCTTGGTTGCTTTCCGCTTCATTACTCCCAATTCAGCCTTGAGAGTGAGTACATAAAGACTCAATCTTTATTGTGTTTTGGTGCATAAAGATTCAATCTTTATTGATGGGTTTTTGTTCCCAGGTATAAAGCCAGGAGAGAAACTGATAAATTTGGGATCGAGGAACTTTTTTCTTTGCCGGAGTCCGGCTTGCTCAGGCAACAAATTGTTGCTCTCTGAGCTGATGAAGAAGACGGCCAAGAACCTGTTTCCTTGGACTGGGCTCATGAAGTTCTTGCTCTGAAACCTCACCAAACTACTACTGGCTATATATATTGTCTGTTGTTATGTTAGTAGGTGTTTGTAGGGGTAGATCATAAGATGTCGATCATTCACGTTTGTAGTTTAAGTTTGTACTGATTGTAAGAAATATATATGTGCATATATCGTGTAGAGCTTCAGACAGAAGAAAAGAGTATGAGATCAAGTGCAAGTTCATGGGTTTACTGATGATAGTGCAAGATCATGGGTTTACTAATGATAGTTCAAGTTTTACACCTGTTGAGAATGTTGTTGCACGCTATTTGAATTGATGGTACATGCATGTCCCATTCTTTCTTTTGAAATGATTTCGATGTAATCGTAATTTGCTCTGTTCACAGGCTACTTTCGACTGCTTGATGAAAACCTATGGATTCCTCGCCCCTGACTTATGGAGGGAGACCCGGTTTGTGAAGTCTCCGCTCCAAGAGTACTTCGACCTTTTGGCCAAGCCTGTCTCCAAGGCCATTCTGTTGGAGGATGTTGAGAGGGTTGAAGCTTGAGCTATTTTTTTTAGGACTTGAAAACAACGAAGAGGAAGTAAGTTCTTTTTCTAGATTAATGGAATTAGATTAGCAATGAGTTTCTTGACTTTCTTCAAACTTTTCAAAAAGAAGATTAGTGGGTATATGTTCCGTTTGTTTATTACTGTACAATTATTATTTATATGTTCCATTTGTTTATTACTGTACAATCATTTGTGAGGTTTCAGCAGTCAGTATTTTTTATGTGAAATTTCGTTAGAAAATAGAGACATATCAAATGATAAATAAAATATAAATAATAATATAATATTTGGTGATTATTGTTGTTGTTGTTGTGAGCTGTAAAGCTAGGGTTTAGGCGATAATATGTTAGCCCTGCAACTGCTGAAAATGTCAAGCCAGACTATGGTGGTGAAAATATGGAGCTTTCATAAGAAAAGTTGTTACTTTGAGTTATGAAGTCATTCAACAAGTTATCCATGCACGTAGCCAATAAATTGAATTATGGTCCCTTAGTCAAAGCTATATGCAAGTATGCAACTCAGCCCTATTTTTTGTGAAGCTGACAGGATATACTATCAAGGAAGAGAGTACGATCAAAGCATTTTATGTGGAGAACTTATGAGGAGTTTTTTTTTTTTTTGGTCAAAAAAGAACTTATGAGGAGTTAGTTTGGTGCCTTCATATCCATAAAGTGCATGTTAGGTTTCCCTTTTAGATGGAGAAACGCATTCAACTAATATTAGCTTAATTAATATGGGACCAATGTACACAATCCGTTGCAAATGATTTGATTTTTTTTAATTGCACTAATTAAGTGCTATGATCAATTCTTATCAAAAAAAGGTCAAACATTGATTGGCAAAACAGTTGAAACTGTTCTAACGTCAAAAGTAATGAATACGAGATAAAAGAGGGAGACGTTTCACCTTGAATTCTTTGGGTTGAAAGTTTAACCCGTTACAAATGCATTGATGTTTTTATGTAATACGGAGTATGACTTAAATAAAAAGTATAGATAGAATACTATCATTTTATTTCAAAATATATTTGATTGATTAAAAAAATTCAATCATAAAAAATTCGATCATATAAAGCATGGAAAAAAATTAGATAGAATACTATCATTTTCTTAAAAAATGTGTTAAGAGATAAAATGACACGTGACATATATCATGGATGAAAATTTAATAAACAATTTGATCATCAAAACATGATCATATTTTTATGATATACACAATCAATATCTTTGATTTCTTTCTAAAGTAACAATCATTTTGTTGTCAACAAAGCCCGTGCATCGCACGGGCATTGACCCTAGTTATAAATAAAATACAAACTACTCTGTCCAAAAAGAAATGAAACAAATATGTACTAACTACTAACCTATGCATGATTTGGATATTTCTTTTTCATATGCATGATAATTTGATCGATATTTTTTGTCTTTAACAATTTTATAATTTATTAAATTATTTATATAAATATCTTACTATGTACTAAAGTGGAGGTTAAAATAATAGATACATCACTATATGTCAACTCCAAATTAAACTATATCACACATCTTTATTAAAACTAATGTAAGAAGTCAAAATATAATTGAGTTATTCAGGTTGAAATTGAATTATAGACCCACATATATGGAAAATATTTCATATGATTTAATTTATTGAAATAAAGGGGGGTTATAAAGGAAAGAATATATAACTAAAATAAAATAACAAAACTTATAGATTTAGTAACTATTAAATCTTTCACTGAGTATTTTTCTTGTTTAAATTTGATTGCTATGTATTTAAAATATTCCAGAAAAAGGATTTGATTATTTTAGAAAACTTACTAAATCTTTTATCTATGTAAATATTATATTTTTAACTATGCTATAATATATATGATTGAAATATTATATTCTAATATATCCAATTCAAATATAAAATTTTTAAGATATAAAGTATTAAATTTATGGATGAATAACCAAGGGTTCTTAATTCAATTAAAATGAAAATTATTTTATTAGAAATATCTAAATGAAATTGAACATGCACAAAACTACATTAAAGTAAAATAATTGAAAAACGATACTCCATAGTAACAATTGATGAAATACAGAACATTTATTTAGACATAGACTTTTTGCACACAGAATTTCGACTTTTTGCACCACGTCTTTTTAAAGGCGTCAGTATATACCATCCAATTCGGACCGGAGCCACGGAAGCGTCAAGTTCAATGTCCACATCGCCGCCGTCGTTCACTTCCAGGCCCGTGGCTGGCGGACCAGGAGGCACTTGCTTAGGGTTTTCTGTGACGGCCTGCCGGTGGCGATCTCGGCCAAAGCTGAGAGCGGTCTTCTCACCGGTGGCCCCTGGAATTGCCTTATTAGTCTCTGAGTAAGAGGATTATTCTGCCTGATTTCTCTCATGTTCTTGCTAATTGTGGATTGTAGTTGGATTGTTTAATTTGGATGGTATAGCAGAAAAAAAAAAAGGTCAAGATTGCTCCAAGTTTGTACATGGCGGTATAGACTACCATTGCTAATTCTACGCTAGTTTTCATGATATATATAAATAGTGCTTGTACCTCTTCTTGCTCATTTGTGTTTATTGCCACTGCTCAACGCCTCTCATCTTCACTGAACACTTGTGTGTATGTAGTTTGGTATGATGAAACTCAACTACTACAACTATTGTGTTTACAAGCGGGGGTCGCTAATTGAAAACGAGAGACGATAAAGAATTAATTACCCTTTGCCGCTTCTGAAATCAAACAGGGGAAGGAAAGCAAAATCTCGAAGACGGCGAGCCAGAAAATGGGGAAAAACTGTTAGTTTTGGGGAGAAAGGGCACGGGGCGAACAAAAACAAAACCTCAGGGGTATGTTGCGGAAGAATTTTTTTTTTGGGCACCATCCGGAAAAGCCCAAAATTCAGGGGTACCATCCGGAATTTCCCTAAAAAAATTAATAAATATATGCAAATGTTGTTGACAGGATTTGCACTTGGGACACAATTAAAAGCCCAAGTGAGTAATTGTCAATTGAGCTAATTGAACTTATTGAAGTCTTAAGGCTCTATTAAAAATATATTTTAAGTGGGAAGGCGCCAAGGCGTGAAGCCAGCGCCGTTGACCGGCGTCACACGACGCCAACCTTTTTTTCGTTTTTGTTTTCCCGCAATTTAATTAATATAATATTCATACGCCTTTAAATGGCGACACCTTCAAATGACGTAGTGCAAAAAGTCAAAAAACAGTGTGCAAAAAGTCGGGGCGTTTATTTAATACAAGTTGTGCCCTCACGGGCAGGGGCATTATTACTAGTATATACTTTTAAACCTAAAGCAGTAAGAACGGTTTTGTCATTAAGATTTTATAAGTCATCCACCATATTTTTAATAAATGATTTTTATACAATTTTTTATCCATTTATATTTAATAGACGAGTTTTGTTATTCATCATCCCTGAGGTTTAACATTATTCATGAAGTGTACTAAAGTTTGACATATTTCATGTGGTAACTTTGAGATTTATACAAAATTCGTGCAATGACCCTAAGATATATACAAAGTTTGTCATACGCCCAAAAGGTTAAAACTTGTATTAATCTTTAAATTTGTGAAATTAAAAAGATTTTGACGATTCTTCAAGTATAATTTTATCTGATATAAATATTAAATATTATGATAAAATAAATTTATTTTTCCTATTCATATTATTATCTTATAAAGTAATTAATAAAAAAATAATCAGATAGCTTATGTTTAAATTGAAAGTATTTAAATTATAAAATACTTCAAAATCTGAAAGTTTCATTACCATACTTTTGATTTTTTTGCAAATTTAATTTTGATTGTAAATAAATTTCAAATTTTTATATTTTACATTATTCCTTTTATGAGAAAAGTATTTTTTTTATAATATAAACAATTACAAATTTTCAATGATCAATTGGTCATTGTCGTTGATGAAAACTTTAAAATAGTTATCAACTCAAATAGATCAATTATATTTTGTATTAATTTTAAAAGATTAGTAAATAAGTTTAAATTATAATAATAATAATTGATAAAATTAAAATATTTATTTAATTATAGTATATAATCTTAAGGTAATAGATAAGGCTATATTGTAAAAAACTTATTAAACTTTTAAACTAATATTTATAAACAACCTTCTAAAACTATACTATTAAATAAAATAAATGCATTACATGTTTTTTTTGAATTTTTACTGATCATGCTGACCAGCAAAAAGTTTGAATTATTCACATTACCAAAATTAATTTAGCTCATAAAGGAAATAAAGTAAAATATAAAAATACTAAAATATTTACAATTTAAGTTATTTATACAAAACTTTCCTTAATTTAAACAATAGGAATTTTGGATTTTAATTACTTATATCATCAAATTTTTCAATGTAAATTTAAATTGTTTGATAATTCTTTGTTAAGTAAAGAGATTATATTATTGTGATCAGTATATTTTTATTTTAAATAATAACTCATATAAGGAAATTAAAATTATATGAGTAGAATCTTACGAGTTTTTTTTCTATTTTTTAAGATTATTTTCACAAGTTTAGTATTTAAACTTAATATTGACTTTTTTGAACGTATGATAAATTTTGTACATAACATAGGGTTATTACGTGAATTTTATATAAACCTCAAGGGTACCGTGTGAAATATGACAAACTTTAGTACACCTTATAAATAACGATAAACCTCAAGTTTCATATTTAAACAATACTTGCTCCATGTTAGTTTTCATATAATTTCTCAAAAAAAAGTAATCATATAAAAAAATACATACATTTTGACAAAAAAATATGTACAATATGTATCTTGCAATTTGTTCAACTTTCACATGAAAATTTGTGTATAAAGGATCTGTCTTAGGATATAATAATTAATTAAATCAAAATTTAGATGTGATTAATAGTTGGTTAAGGAAATATTTAAGAATAAGGCTATTAATTATGTCAATTTGATGAGTCAGCAGTTTTGATTTCGGATGAAGTACAAGATTAATATATTATATATGGAGAATAAACCTATTGATCTAATTCGATTGGGATATTATATATAAAAAATAAATCTATTAAGTAAAATTTGAGATTTGACACCATCAAATTCGAATTAGTTTTACATAGGTTCATGTTACTAAAATTAACCAATTAACCGATTATAAATGATGTAGTTTTCACAATACTTTTCATATTTAAATAAATTGTAATTTTGGTTTATAATTAATATATTTTAGAGTTTATTTGAAAAAAATCCCAAGTAAGGCCTGGGGTTATAACTAGTTTTTTTTCTAAAGAGCACGTAGTTGTATTTTTTTTTAATTAGGCAAGAATAGGAATCCCGCTTAAAGGGGACGTCCTAGAGCATCCTTCAATTTTGATCTTTTTAAATCCCACTTCTTTGGCTTTCCTCATCCCGTCTCGAAGTCCGAGTGCTTCAGTGCTTAAGATTGAGTTATGGTCATATTTCCTAGCCCCCGAGGAAATCACTTCTGTAGGTTCGTTTTTAATAACAAATCATATTGAGGCTGATCCATCACTCGAATTCAAGCCGTCAAAATTAAGTTTGATGAACCCGTTAACGGGTTTTTCTCATGTTCCATTTTGATTTCTTCGTTTTGGCTTTCTCAGGTTCCTTTCATCCTTTTCCTCGTCTTTTGTGTATTTCCTAGCTCTTTTAATTTCCGGTGTGTGGTTTGATTCCAGATGTGTTGAGGTATATTTGTGATTTCGGTACCTGGATCCTTTTGAAATATTTTTAAGTTGTACGGAATCGTAGTTTTATGGAATCATAAAGACCAGGTATAATTTTTCTAAATTTTTTCCCTAAAGTGTATAAGTTTTCTAGGTCTTCCAAATGTGTGTCTATAAAACAATACTTCGTTATTACTATCATAGGGTTGTTCTTGCTCGTATGGAATCGTAATGACTAGATATATTTAGGGACTAAAAACTAGATTTAAACTTTAATATGAAGAGTTTATTTTTTGTTTGGTTATTTTCAAGAGTAAGTTTCATTGGGCCTGGGGTTAGCTATATATGTAGATATTATCTGTGTGTATATTCGCGATAATTAAGTTGATAATAAAAATTTAATGAGATTGTATCATTAAATAAATTGACAATAGAATACTTGGCCACGTTAGTATCTTAGTAAATCAAAAACAATATTTAAATTAATTTTATTGTACATGAGCCAATGAAATTTAGTGGGACAAACCTGAAAATGGGACAGGGATCATTAAGTTGTTCACTATTCTTCAAGCAATGACCAAAACTCTATGTGCAGCGTCAAAAACCGAAGCCAAATAGTAATGGGCGGGAATGCCATTGTCAAAGCAGCAGAAATTAAGAATCTATCTATTACTTACTACTATATACTAAAGGGGAAGCAAATTCTTCCACTATATTGCACCACATCACCCCTTTTATTAAAATATTACTATATATTAAAACGGAAACAAATCCTGCCACCATATTGCGCCACATCACCCCTTTTATTAAAATAGTATATTTTATATAAATTCTTTTGTTATCTATTAATCTTTCTACTACATACTTTATCAAATTTAGCTAAGATATATATATCATACGTAGTATATTATATATGGTATATCTATATCAAATTTATTTTTTGTGGTTGAAAATCTATATCAAATTTATCTATCTACTACTTACTTGGAAATTTTATCTTTTGTCTTCTATATCAATTGAATGGTAAGTTGGACTGGTTATATTATTGGAAAATAATATATACAATTTTATAGAAATTTTTAAGATATGATAAAGCATTTGGAAAATACTACATATAATTTTATACAAATTATAAACATATAATAAAGCATGTTAATTTTTGTCAAAATATCATAAGATTTGGAGATTTGATGAGAGGTACGGCCGTACGGGCCATATACAAAGTAATACATAACTTTTATCGCATGTATTGTCATATATAAATCAACTTTTGAACTTTTTTTAGATAAGATATATACCATACGTATATAATATATGATACATCTATATCTACCAATAATTATACTTTTATTAAATCTATTACTATATACTAAAGCGGAAGCAAATTCCGCCACCATATTGCGCCACATCACCCCTTTCATTAAAATAATATATTTTATATAAATTTTGTTATCATCTATTAAATTGGTAATTTTATATTTCTACTTCCTATTTGGAAATTTTATCTTTTGTTATCTATTAAATTGAAAAATTTATCTTTCTACTCCCTACTTATTAAATGTAAATTTATCATATATGAAAATATGATCCAAAAGCATGTACGTAATTTTTCATCATTATTTAAACTATTTATTATATATTTGATACTATTATCTATCTCTTACTATATATTAAAACGGAATCAAATTCCGCCACATCACCCCCTATGACAAAATTATCTTATCAATCTTAGTTTTAAGCTTGATCTTATACATACTTAATTAAAATATTATCTTAATATTTGAGTTCTTTCCTATCCTAACAAATAAATCTCAATCTTATTATTATATGGTTACCTATTTAGTTAATATATTAATTTATCCTAAATATTTTATTTAAAAAATCATTTTTACCCATTTACTTAAATATTATATTAAAAGTAATATTTTTTCGTAATTTTGATTTAAAATTTTCTAGAAAATCATCATTAGTAAGAAATTCTATCACTACATTTATGTCACATCTTTATTTATTAAAATAATATATTAAATATTTTTTCTATCGTATCATATTGAAATTCAATAATAATATGATTAAAAAGATTAGATGATATATCTATCCTAAATATATTCATAACATTACACATTGATTATGTATTTAGATATAAGATAGATTTCTTATTAAGATAATGATTCGTTGAATATGTTTATTGATATTTATATGCTTATTATTTGATTATTTTTACAACATAATAGCATCTATACAAGATAATTTAGTTTGACTTTTTATCTTATTAAACATTCTCAACTTTTAAAAATGTAATACTATATTAATCCCATTTTTTATTTTAAATGAATGATTTATTTATATAAATTATTTTATGCACTTTAATGTAAATTTCAAAATATTTTTTATTATTTTTTTATAAAATTTAATAATGTATCTCATCTTATTGCATTCTTTCTCGATATATATATGTATATGTTTATGTATGTTTAAAAAATTAAAATATAAATACAATATTTTTATTTAAATATTTGATGATATATGTGAATTATGTTATTTTATAATCTAAAAGATATGCACTGTTTTAAAATAAATGAGACATATGATAATATTTATAATTATTATAGTGAATTCATATAAAAGATAATAAAAACAAAAAACAACCCCGTACAAGGTGCGGGTCATTTGCTAGTTTATTACTATATAGTAAAGCGGAAGTAAATTTTCGTCACCATATTGCACCACATCACCCCGTTATTGAAAATTTATCTTATCAATCTTAGTTTTATCATAATATATAATTTTAATTTTCTACAAATTGAATTAAAAATTAGTTTAATCTTAAGTTTTGAGTTGCTTAAGTAATTCTATCATAATATATAAATTTCAATCTTATCATTATATACTTCTATCTTTAAATAAGTATTATTTTTGTAATTTATTTTGAAATTTTCTACAAATCATCATTAGTAGCAAATTCTATGACTATATTTACACCACATATTTTTTATTAAAATAATATATTAAATATTTATTTCTATCGTATCATATTGAAATACAATAATAATATTAATATAATATTAGATGATATATTTACCCTAAATATATTCATAACACTACATACTGATTATGTTTTATATAGAATAATTTGGTTTTATTTTTTATCTTCTTAAATATTCTCTATATTTTAAAATATAATATTAGTTTAAATAAAAAAGTATTTTTAAATTATTAATATATTTTAGTTTATACAACTTAATTATATTTCAAAAGATTTTTATTAATTTTTTATAAAATTTAATAATGCATCTCATCTCATTGCATTCTTCCTCGATATATATATATATATATATATTTATACATGCTACATGCATAAAAAATTAATATATAAACACAAAATTTTTATATAAATATTTGATGAATTACGAGAATTAAGTGATTTATATAATCTAAAAGATACACGTTGTTTGAAAAGAAATTATACATATGATAATATCTGTAATTATTATAATGAATTCATATACAAGATAATAAAAATAAAACAACATCCCGTAGAAGGTGCGGGTCATTAGCTAGTATATAGGCCTAAACCAAGTACTAGTCAATTAACTGTTTTCGATGGACAGAGAGACCACTGAATTAAGCATGGCTGGAGTTGAGTCAGGAGAAGAATGTTTGACATATTCCTTGACGCTGACACAACCGTTGGGACTCGCCGGATTCCTCCTGGTAGAGCTGAATGAGCACTAAGAGAAATAGCCCGATCTGAATGAAGCTTATATATATGCAGTCAGCAATGGGGAAGACTAAAACTGGTTGATGAGATCATCTCATGTGGGACTCGTTGCGCGCAGGGTGGTTGCGCGCGAAGGTTGGGTGCGCGCTCACCGTACCCTAGGGTTTCTCGATCGTATAAACTATAAATACGAAGGTGGACTGCTCATCCGTTGCCATCCGCCTTCTCTTTCTCTTTCATCCGCCTTCTCCTTCAACACAAGGAATTCCATCAGATTCAAACACGAATTTGGCTCAATCACCTACTGCTCGATTATCTTCTCCACCCATTCAATTCGTTGCCATCTGCTTTTCTTCCATCATCCTCGATCAGGTGAGACCCCCTTTCTCTTATTCTTGTTAGTAGTGACAAGTTTCTGTTGTTCAAGTTAGCAAGTGTTGTCTAGTGTTAATTTGCATGTAAGGTTGAACACTTGAATTGGGTTTCTTACCGCTGTTGGGTTCGTTCACAGAAATTCCAAACCTGCACCCTCTTCTAGTGCTTCCTAATCGCTTCTAGACTAGGGATTTGTAGATTCAGTAATTGGTGGGTGGGTTTGAAGAGGGCCAGTCCTCTGTTTTGTTCTCGGGTGGATCGACTAGAGTTTCTGTAAAGCTTGATACATACTTCTTGTGCTCAACTCTATCAACAATTTGAAAGAGCCTATTATTGGGTCCAAATTAAGCTTTGGTACACACAGTTTGGTTGTAGATATATTGTATCCATTTGAATCAAGCATTCACCAAACTCAGGCTTATCCTCTTTTCTTAATTTTCTAACTTGTTTGCATTCTCAACTGTTTCACAGTCAAGGGTCTACCAAGAAAGCTCAGCCAAAGCTGCAACTGCTGGACCAACCTTTCAAGAAACAAGGTGCATTATGTGAAATTTTTTTAGTCTCAATTTTTCCTTTAATTTTGTCCATTTAACCTCTCCTACTTGGTAGGCAAAACTAGTACTACATAATTAATGAACATCCTCATTAACTCGAATCAGATTTCTACTATACCCTCATGTTAATTTGGATTTCCAATAGATTTTTTTTGTTTGCCTAATATAAGTGATAATATCTTGAGGCTTTGTTTGAACGCCTCCCAAACTATTTCTAGAATACTGATTCATTTTGCCTTTTCTTTTCTGGTTCAGATTTTGGTAATGATTATGCTATGACTTGTTTCCTACCTTATCTTATTGTGCTCAGCTAAAGAAGGAAGTAAGGCTAAAGACAGGAAAGAATAGATATAACCCACAGATATCACAAAGAATTGGGGGTGCTACTCTACACATTGGTCAAGGGCGTTACCAGGAGGTACATTGTAACGCGATGCGCTGAATTCCAACGCTTAAATTTTTGCATTTAAACACATGTTGATATTTTCACTTCATACAAAATAATTTCTCCATTCCAATAAGCAGATAAAAATGTCATCAAGCGATAGTTATATTGACAAGAATGAAGATGAAGGAGTAGTAGGAGAGGAATATGGAAGCGAATCCAATGCGTCGAGCGAGACAGCCGCGGTAATTTTAATGAATTTGTTTAAATAATATCATTTTTGTAAATGACAGTATATGAAAATTAGATAGTCAAAGATGTTTAATTTATAATTTTTTTAAATTTTAGGTCTTCGGAAATGTGACTTCAATTGGACCAATTGATAATATGAGGGAAACCTTAATACTAGAGGATTGCGGAGAATTGACAGTGACAGAGCGGTCCTTACAATTCTTGAAAGACCGAGGATACATTGTCCATCCCGGATGGGTAAGGGGTTCAGATGCTATGAACGCCTTGTTTTTTGTCCACCCTACAAGTTTGCGCATGCTTAAGATGTTTCCTTATGTCGTCATTATGGACTCCACATACAAGGCCAATAGGTACGTTATATTTTTTTTAACTTGTATTCTAGATTAGTATATTATCATTATAGTGTTTAAAATGACTTGTTTTACTAGGTACAACATGCCTTTATTGGAGATGATTGGCTTCACTTGCATCGGAAAAACATTCAATATCGGGTTCGCATTTATGCCAAACACAAATGTTGCTAGTTATAGGTGGGTGTTAAGTAAATTGAAATTGGTGTATGACGAGCTTGGAGTCCATGTGAATGCAATCAGGACTGATCGAGAGAAGCCTCTCATCAAGGCGATAAAAGAAGTCTTCGGGGACGGAGTACAACATCTATTGTGTTGGGTGCACATCAGAGACAAACTCTTGGCATACGGTCTAAAAGTGTTTGCCGCATATGATAATGCACCAGACCTTTCACGCTCATTTGCAAATTCATGTTGGGGGTTATTTTCGTCTACCACAGAGGCCTCGTTCGAAGAAAGATATGCAGACTTGAAGACAAAGTGGCGACCAACGCTGATTGCATACTTGGAGAAGGTGTGGCTCAATTCATACAAGAAGAATATAGTTCGTGCTTGGACCGATCATACCCTCCACTTCCAAACGAGAACCACCAATAGGTAATTTCTGTTTTAAGATTAAATGTATTTCGAATAGTTAGAATGCGTACTCGTTATTGAAATGTTGGTGTTTGTATTTCAGGGTTGAAGGAATGCATGTTGTGTTGACAAAGATATTGAGTTCTTCTCAAGGAGGCTTCAACACCGTCATATTAAGTATCCACATCCAAATGGATTCTCAAACCAATACTCTGAGGACGGCCCTCAAAAAAAGCAAAATACAGAGACCAACGAAGCTTATGACTCTCAAACCAAAGCTCAGAGTGTTGTTCCGACCTATACGGGGAAAAGTGTCAAGGGAATGCCTAGATAAGTTGGTTGACATGTTTTATGACTTGGTAGAAGAGATGGGAAATGGTGCACTCGAGGAGGATTGTCACGACTACTATTGGAGAGAATGTCATGGTCTTCCATGCAAGCATCGGATTATAGAAGCTGTCTGCACGATGTCTCCCATCTTGCTGCACGAGATACATCCTTTTTGGCAACAATTGGAATGGGATGACCTGAGAGATGACGACCAACTTACCCTTGCCATCGTACCCTTCACTATTGAAGATGACACAAGGAACACAACGATGGCAAAACGAAGGAGAGGTGAGATGCCTAGAGACCAACTCTGTCAAATGACATCGGGGTTCAACAATTCGGAGAATCCAGAAGATACACCCCTAATTGAGCCGGCGCTTCAGGAGACACCTTTTGCAAACAATCAATATTCGACAACTCTGGATAAAACACAGCTTGAGCGTTGCATGGATGATTACGAGAGAGAGCAACAAAGATTGAGAGACAACACTACTTCAGCGCCAAGGCAAGCACGCAGAATACCTAGAGGTTCGAGGAATAAGAAGAAGGCTAACGATGCTACGCCGATGGGTGCCAATGCATCTCATGACGCAGCCGCACCTCCTGCCGACGTTGCGCCTCTAGGTGATGCCATACCTTTAGATGGAAGCCATCGTGGCCCGCCAACGAGCGTCGTGTGGCATGGTGTGAACTTTGGCATCGGGAACGTGGAGAGTTTTATGTTTCCGTATATTGATGATGCTAGAAACGTGTTCAGAGACGGTCATTCTGGTTTTCGGTCTCTCGCAGAGGTATTGGGCAGGGGACAGTTAGAGTACTACAGTATTCGATGGGAGCTTCAAGGAGATTTGATACAGAACAGATATTTTTACGAAGTCTTGACTCCTTCGAGCCTTATATCATTTGAAGAGCTCCTAGATAATATCGGTCATGTGGAGTCTCCTTGCTCGTCTAGATACTGGCTAGACATGCCGCTACATGGTCTTATCTTTGCCACTTTTTACCAAGTGCCACTTGTGTTCTTATCAAGGAATCGGGGCTCACACACATGCCTACCTCTGTGGACTTTTGGAAGCGACAAAGGTGATGGGATACCGCCTCCAGTCGTTGCTATCGCTCACGTTGGTTGCCAGGATCGCTTCATACCGGTGAGTATTTTGAAATGTTTATGTCCTTGTAAAGTTCTTTGTTTTTTGTTCATTTCTAACTTTATGCTAAGAATATATTGTTTTTAGGTATGGTTGATGGACACTGCACCTATCCCCCCACCTCCTAGAGCATCGTACCAATTTCACCACCCTAGCGTTGACTTTTGGCTTCACGCTCTTAGCTCGAAAATCGAAAATTGGAAGATGCATTGAAGGAAGATTGGTCGCAATCTTGAGAAATCTTCTTAGTTAGTTCATTTTTAGGGGATATATGTACTTTCATATGTTTTAAGTCTTGTGTGCCCCACCTTTAGGACATTTATGTGTTTTCATATTTTTCATGTATTTGAGGAGGGACTTTCCCCCGTTTGAGGACTAATAAGCTCAATCTATCTATTATTAATAGGCCATCCTCTATAAAGTATCTTATTTATCTTTACAAAAGCGTAAAGTTGAAATGATTTAATCGATCATTCTCAAAACATCCCAAATTCGACCATTTGCAAACCCAAAATCATGTACATAAAGTAGTACGTAATGGTAGAACTGTCGGTATATCAAATAACAATTGAAAACCTAAAGAGAAAGGTACCAAGTGTTGCGCTCATGCGCGGTCATGCTACCACTATTGCGTTCATGCTTTGAATCTCGAAAAGGCCAGTCACGGGTGCGCATCGGTGGGGGAGGTGGTGTGTCCGAATCGAGGATCCTAAGCATATGTATGAGATGAGGCATAACTAGATCATTCGACGACACCTAGAGTAGTTAGTCTCATGCATATTCCACTGCATGTTGTAACTTGTAACCTCTGCGCAAAAAAAATGTATAACTAGTACGAGTAGTGACATAACATATGTAAACATACAACTTGCAAAAAATATCTTCTTACCATCCTATCAAAAAAGGTCGATATCGAGTGAACCTAGTGCGGTGAATTGGGGTCCACGTACACATGAAATCGGACCTTGAACCATACCAAGTACTTTGACTCCACCTGCCACGTATGCTCAACACGTTGAAGACTTAGCTCAAACAGGTGATCTATGCTCCATCTTTTATTCTCTTTTGGTTACTTCTAACCAAGAATTATCATATTTTTTTTAAAAAAAATTAAAAGTTATCAATAATTTTCTTTAACTCATGCATAGTACTAACATGATCTCTAGTAATGCTTCGGCCAAAAAAAATGATCTCTAGTAATAAATAATACTAGTAGTAGTGGTGGTGGTAGTGGTAGTGGTAGTAAGGAGGTTGATATTGGGTTGCGTGACGAACAAGATAAACCTCTCCGTCCTGCTGACGTGTTGCTCTACTAAATCTCTCCGTCCTGTTGACTTGTTCCTCTGCTAAATCTCTCTGTCATGCTGATGTGTTGCTCTACTCATGGTATGGGGGCCTTGATGTGTGTGTGCACTTGACCTAGTCTTCACCGTTGACCCAATCTGGGATGTCTGACTTTGTGCCCTGACATGTGGTCACTGAGGCGGTGCGTCGTAAACGTCTCAAGTATCGAGATAAGTGTGAGACGCTTGGATATAGTTTCCTCCCCTTCTTTTTTCCTCATTGGGAGAATTAGAGACATGTTATTTCCTTGCTTAAGCGCATCCAGAAGTTCTTGAAGGCTCAAGATGTTGGGCCGCGTGCTACTGCATAAATTTCCACTATGATTAGTTTTGCTATTGCTAAAGGAGTGTGATCCCAGATAGTAATAATAATAATAATAATAATAATAATAATAATAATAATAATAATAATAATAATAATAATAATAATAATAATAATAATAGGAGTAGTACTGGTAGTAGTAGTACGACTCACGATCAGAAACTCTACTTATGATATACAACACTTCGACCCTATCACCGCATACCTTCACGCTACCTAAGTTATGCAGCACTTCAACCCTATCGTTGCATGTCATCACAACGACGTATACATCACACGCTGGACTCAAAGATGGGTCATCTCGTATATTATCCATCCTCAATCCAACCATCCATCACAAATCACATCCGCATTAAGCCTCTACAGGATCATTTTCCATCATAGAGAAAACGATAACAAAACTACATATATATAAAAAATATAAATATGAATTGACTTTCAAATCATTTCTCAAAACTGTTTACAAATGGCACACATATCAAAACATTTTAAAAGATTGATCGGGACTAGTTCCTAAAATCAATCTCATAACTACCAAGCAACCCTAACAAGTTAGAATAGGATTAATAAAGTCGAAAATCGACTCACACGCATCACCGCAGGCGGTCACGGAGCCAGTCCCCCTAGCCTCGACCCATATACTCGACGCCCCTCCCTTCGACTCGATTGCTCACCTATACTCTGGCAACCGTGACGACGGCCAAGCTCAACCCAACACCCATTACCGACCCCTTATATGACACCAGAACTGAGAGGAGTCTAGAAGAAGGAATGAAGCTTAACGGTGAGTGGGACGGACGCTCGAAGACGGCGAACCCCCGACGAATCCGAAATTGCTTTTTATACTTTTAGGATAATAAACCGTGGGTTTACCCGCTAGATAAATTAGTTCCCTTATTTTTTATATATATAATATATCATTTAAAACTTACTTAATGGATTAACTACCGAAGCTATTACTTTTGATGCTATTAGTTTAGGAAATTTTGACATACAATTAATTCAAGACTTTTTCTTACATTTATTTTACTTGATTGCCAGGACTCAAAATATTTACGGATCAAGAAACGGGACCGGATAAAATCGAGTATTACAATTTCCATTACCGTGTTTTTAATTTCTTCATTGGATACTGTTTTGGTTAGCTCATTTTTATCAAGAAGGGATATTTCGTTTGTTTTTAACTATAAGTATTCATTAAGCATTTCATTGTTGATTTGTTCTTTAGAACATCGTTTTTTAAAATCATTTATGATTTCATTTCTTATGTTGTTTTCTCCAAATATTTTTGTACCCTCATCGGTTCTTATTTCCCCTATTAATTTCCTATTATGACGTCCATTGCCGGTTTTATGAAAATACCCAACATTCGTGTGAGACAGTTTGATATGTTTTGTTTTTGTTGGTTGTTTCCAGTATGTTTTAACATAGTTTAGTATACATTCCTTCTTTAATTAGTCTTAGTTGTTTTTGGATTACCATTGGTTGTGGTGAATTTTGAAGTTGGATTTGAATATTTATAATTCATTTTCTAGGTTTTGTAGTTGTTCGAAAGTGATCCCGAGGGTGCGTATATTCCATTGCTTGAATAGCTACATTTTTTTAACCAGTTGGAACATAAATGATCCTGGGTACTCAACCCTTCAGGCTTGTATAACATTTTGAATCCACGTTTTTTCAAGTTTAAAAGGTTGAGATTACAAGTGAGATATTAGTTTGTTATATCTTCTTGTTTGTTCTCTTTTGTGCAAATTGCTTGGTTGATAGCAACTGTTTTGGAAGAATATATTTGTAAAGGTCTGACATATGTAAGGTGTAACACTTATTGGGAAGCCATTAATGATGACAAGCCAAACCACCATTTTGTGTTTGAATCATAATATGGTGTAGTTGTTGTTTTTTCCCTCTGTAATTAGATGCTTCTTGTAAATCTAACAATAGCTCTACTTGATTAGATCCTTGTCTGGAATTAGATGAATCTTTACCTGTGTTTTAGAAAAAGGTTTTTATTCCTCAAACTCTCTTGATGTATTGTATTGTCTTAACTCTTAAGAGGTTTAATAGCATAGATTATGTTTACATAATCAAAGAGAATACATAATTAAAGTGCAATCCAAACAGAACTCATTGGACACATAAGTACCCAACTCAACATCTAATGGAATTCTTAATCAGACTGGACACATTTTACCAACTTGGATTCATAATTTAGAATAATTTAGCATTGATCTCGGCAGATGGTAGGAAAAGAACAATTAGTCAACATCGACTTTAGTAAACCTGCAACGATTCCAGAAGCAAAGGCAGTTCATGCAGTGCCAGCTTTGAGTGATCTCTACACTTTCTACAAACAAAAATGTTCCATCCACAATTGCTGCCTCCAACTTGATTGGAAATGCCCAAGAATTTGCAAACTGGAACTTTCTCCAAGAATCTCTCTTCCCTCCTCCCAGCCTAATAGAATTATGATAAGATAGGAAGCGCCTGCACAAGCGTGTATCATGGATCCAACGAATCAGCCATTAATTCATAGAAATTTGGATCACAACACAAAGCAAGCACTGGCTAACAAAGATATGAAATGACGCTGTTATTGGTTTTTTTTCATCATTACTGATTTTTGGTGATTTCTCTATGTTAGTATATGTCCTTATCTCTTTCCATAGTTTCATCTGATGATCTTATCAAGCAAGAACTTCAGAAAGCTGCAGAAGGAGTAGCATCTTCTGTTCTCCAACCTGTTTTGACCATTAATGTTGATTTTTCTGCTCCTGCTCTTTCCAATCCCAACAATGAGAAGGAACTGCAAAATAACAATGATGTTACTATACAGTCTAAATTAGAGGTGAATATGATGTATGACGTCATTATTATATTCTCTCTGCAGCCCACATCCGCCAGCCCGCAGCCCTCGATGGAGGTCGCCGCCGCACTCCCCTCTTCGCTCGCCGCCCGCGTCCAGCCCTCGTCCAAGCCGCCTCTTCGTTCGACGCCGGAATCCGCCGCCGACGATGGAAGTGCCGCCCTCGATGGTAGTTCTAGCCGGTTTGGATTGTCGCTCTTGGCCCTTCGCTCCGCTCCTCTTCGCTCTTCGTACCCCCTTCTCTCGACTTCTCTTTCTTTTCTTTTTTTAAATTAGATCCCTTTCTTTTAATAAAGGGTTGATGGAAATGAGTAAAAATGTTAGTTTTGGGGAGAAAAGGGTACGGCGCGAACAAAAACAAAAGCTCGGGGGTATTTGGCGGAATAACTTTTTTTTAGGGCACGATCCGGAAAAGCTCAAAACTCAGGGACACCATCCAGAATTTCCCTTTTATTATCATTAATCCTAAATAATGAAGATCCAACAATGGGGCGTTCATAGAAACAGAAATTAACCATGCTGAATATTTCAAGGTGTCCTCAAATCCATATCAAAATCTACTGCAATTTTCTCTAGAAGAGCAACAAGGTTGCTTAGGACTACTTGTGCTTGCCTATGGGCACCAAGCTAAATCAACTTTCAAAATGGAATGATGCCTTCATGGTCAAAACTCTATGAGACTTTCAAAATGGAATCATGCATTTTTTATAATTTTTTATTTAAAATTTATTGGTGGTATCGACAAAGCTTGAGGTCTTGTGTACCTTTTCAAAAATCATAAGATTTATGATAATTTACACCCCCCTTGGGTTGATCACTCCAGGTGGTATGACGCAAATCATTTTAAGTGGTATTTTTTTCAAATATCTAGATTATGTCAAACATGGATCTAAAACAAAATCTAAATATATTTTTGATTAATTTTATCTAGGGCCAACAAATTACATTATATTTGTAACACCCCTATTTTGAAACCATGGGTATTACATGCCAGTGACTTCGGATTTTTCCATCCAAAGCCACCCAAGGCGGTAGGTAACATAACTCGATTCATATAAAACGAAATAATGAACTTATATTACATCAAAAGTGATCCAACGTTCGATACATGATTGGAAGTCAATGATCAATGATACAAAATAATAATGTTTGAGTGAAGAAGACATATAAATTGTTTTGCAGCGGAAGTAAAATTACGGTTAAGAGATTCTTCACAAAAACAAAATAGGAAATTCCAAAATGTTTAAAATAACTTGAACCTCTTAAAAATCTTCATTCCTTTAAATCCTCGAGTCTTCGTCTTTGGGTCTTCGACAAACCTGTCTTTACTTCCTGATATTTCCATAAAAGCAAGAAATACCAGCCGACCAATGTCGGGAAGAAAAGAAAGTGGTATTAGTCTAACGCGAGACTAAGCAAATGGTAGAATATGACTAGGTTCTTAAAAGGCTAAGTATATCGGCATCAAGGTTCAAAGGGAGCTGAGCGATGCCCGACAAATCAGGTTCTTTTGAGGTGAGAGTGTGATATATTTTGGAGAACGAGGCTTTATTCGAATACAACTCAGATAATAATGAAAGGAACAAATCCGAAGGAAGGTGAGTAACAAGCTTTCTTTTGAGAATATGAAATCACAAGAAGGTGATTCCTGGGAACGAAAAATGATTAAGATTTTGTTGGGAACTTATTAATACGCATCAAGGTTTAGTAGAAACTTACACCGACTTATCTTCTCTGAGTAATACAACAATACATTTTATTGTAACGATTTCCGGATGTGGCAACTCATAAGAGTCAAGGGCCACACCCAATACATTCCTCGTTCATTAATTATTGTGCATAGGGCACTTATCTTGCATTAATGACAAAACAGTGCAATCAGTTATCGATTTTTAGATGCAGCAACCCAAAACGGGTCAAGGGCCACATCGGAGAAGGACGGAGTCCTTAACACCTAGCTAGGGTGTTGTCACCTCTCTACGCTGGTAGAGCAGGCAGAGTCATGACCCAGTATTAGGGTATAGGCACATCCTAATACATCTTTTTAAGAGGTGTAGCAGAGACAAGTCTCTCACCCCTAATGACTATCCTAGTCCATAGCAAAGTCTCGAAAAGAGATTTGAAACAATCAGAGGCCACAATCATCGGTCCTAAGTCCATGGGCTAGCGCAATGCAATAATATAAATAATAATGGGTCATTATTTCTAAGCAGAAAATAACCCTATGTTCATTTTATGTAGCAAACAAGGTGTTTCCAACAATTATATAGATATTAAACGGAATGGAAGAAAATTCACGTTTAATCGTAAAGAGCAAGAGAACCATCCACTTGCCTTAGATTTTCAAGATCGGAGTTCTACGGGTTCGTTTCGCGAGCGTACGACGATCCGAGCACTCGACCTAAATTAGGCGTGGTTTCCAAAACGAGCGAACACGAAATTAATTAGTATTTAATTTACTTCTTGATTTGAAGATATTATTTTCGCTAATTATCGTTTTCTTCATAAGAATTCGTGAGGTGAAAATAAATTGTTTCTCGTTAACGATTTACGATTTATTTTTACCCGACGTTCAAGGAACCGTTTCTTAAACCCTTTATAAAATAATTTTAAGGCTTCCAACAATAATAACTTAATGTTTCGCAGTAAGGGTAAAATAAATAATTACTTAGTTTATTTATTTACTAGCAAAACCGGATTTTAATTGCTAACTAAGAAAAGAACCCATTAGACCTTGATTAACCTTAATGATCAATTCCAAAATCCGGTACCAACACTAGCTAGAAAAGTCTTACTGTTCACCTTCTTTTTGTTTTCGTTGCTCTGCCTTTGCAAACTGCAACTCACGCACAACACACACGACACACTCGGCAACGCCAACGACAACCCGGCAACAACGACGACCACGACGGCGGCTACGCTCGGCACCGGCAGCGACCTTCGGCCGGCACCTGGCGATGGGCGGCGGCGACGAGCAGGGGCGGACAGACGGGGAATGAGCGGAGGCGGCGACGGTGCCTCGGCAGCGACGGCTCCTCCAGGCCAGCGATCGGCGGCGACCGCAGTGGCTGGTGGCGATGAGGGGAAGTGGCGAGCGGGCTGCAGTGGCTGGTGGGCGGCGACGATGCGAGCCTGAGCTGCAGACCGACGACAAAACAGAGCAACGTCGATGCGCGAACGGCGATGGCAACCAGCGGTGACGGCAGGCTGTGGCGGACGACGAACAGGGGCGGACTGCGGCGACGTGAAGGAGCGGCGACGACGGCGGATGAGCTGTGGCTGACTGCGGGCAGGGGATGACGGCGTCGGAACAGGGCAACGACACGGCGAAGGAGGCGACGAGCCGGGTGGCGGCGACGAGAGGAAACGGGTCTCGTACCCAGTGGTGAAACAGAGCAAATGAAACGGGGGAAAGGTTTTACTAACTTGCCTCAGTGCACTTCATTTAAATAGAAAGGGGAAATGGGTTTTACTAAATGGCATTTTCCCTGATTTCGTGTGATCAGAAACTCGGTTTGCTGGCATACAGCAATTGAACGGAAGAAGTACAAGTTGATCCGATCTCAGTCTCGTCAGATAAATCGGCTTCGTCCCATAACTTATCAAAGAGCTCCCGCAGCTCAACTGGTAAGGAAAAGAAAAGGGGTCGGAGAGGTTGGGGGTTCGAGTCCCACTTGATCCCCTAATCTCCCTTTTTATTTTAGGCTATTAATAGGTTGGGTTTAATTAGTTATATATATAAAAATAACTACCCCATTATTGTATCTGTTACTCGTCTGTTAATTGTTTTCCTCTTTCATTAAATTTCTTCTTTCTTAATTCTTTCTTTTTATATCCTTAAATGATCTATTTCAAAATAATAATCCAATATAAGGACCCGTTTTTCCATAATTGAATTTGAACAAGTTTTACGCTTAAATGGGCGAGGAATTTACTATTGACGACATTTTGATCGTTGTACGAATAAGGATTTTAAGAAAACTTTATTTCTCTTATTTATAAAAATAGCGGTTATTACAACAGTACCCCCTTAAAAATAGTTTCGTCCTCGAAACTAGGAAATGCTAGGGTACGCTGAACAAAAAGAACGACGACCGCTCAAACCAACTTGGTTACTACGACGAGAACTAAAGCTAGTACCCCCTTAAAAATAAATTGACATAATACTCTTTTATTGCGATAATTTGGGAAGTGTTTTCGCTTCTTTTGCTTGATTTCACAAATTCATTTACTTTTCTCTTTTTCTTATAAACGCTGACTGATCAATCGACATACCCCCTTTTTTTTTTTTTCAACTTTTCCCTTAGAAGCACGCCTTCTTGAAAGTGTATAAAGATTTTCACATTTGTAAAATATAGAGTAAGTTTCATAGAGTACCGGCGGTATGATGTGTATATATATATATACACAAAGTTCTTTATCCAATTACGACTGATTTATTGAAGATATAAGTATTTAGTTTAAACATTTTTACATGATCAAGTCAAAAATTCTATTTTGATATACTAGAAGAAATTGCCATAAGGGTATCACGATTGCTAACATATGATTTAAAATTTATAAGAAATTTCTTTTTCCTTAATGCTTTTATTGAACCACTTCGATGATTTAAAATATGGGACTTATTTGAACCCAAAAGGTTTAAAGGGTATTCAATGAAACAATTCATTTATTGACAACTAACATTGTCTTTCAAACTTTATGCAAACTTGCCAGTGAAGTATAAATATATGATTGCTCAAATACACTTTGTCCAAAAATGAATCGATGTTAGTAACAATATACGATTATCATAGCATAGACTCAAAATTCTTTTGAATTGCTTTAAATGGAAAATCTTTGTTACTTCCAACTTTTAAAACAAAATGTTAATATTCCAAAATTTCAAACTTAGAATTGTAATACATCAAAATACAACTTTTTGAAATTTGGTTTCCAAACTTGTCCTTAAGGAATTATATGATTTTATCCCACCATGTGATCAGGATGGGGGGTAGAATCAGCATAATCCTTTACAGTATTTTCATGGGAATAAGACATGTGAGTTTGCCTTACCATGTGATCAGGATGGAAGACAGAACACATTCTTACTCACCACCATGAAAACCGTAGGAAAGTTTAATTCGAAATCTCATTACAACCTGGAAATATATATATATATATTTAAAGGAATTTCGTAAGAACTTATAAGAATAACCACTTTATCCAACATAGCAAAACTATGATACGATTTTGACCCTTTATATATTATAGGAACATACTATAGGAAAATTTTAACTCGGATTGTCACTTATATCTCGATGTTGTCATGAAAATCACAAACCAAAATGACTTATAGTAATTTTAAGAACATGGGTAAATGATCATACAGTAAAATCTTTTTTGACCATTAGAGTCTACATTAGGAGATATTGGAATTAAAAGGAGATTCATCATAGAGTGTAAACATAGTTGTTTGACGCTTGAAAATAGCAAGACCAAATTGTCGATCATGTTGGAGTTTTACAAAACTAACAATTATTCTCAAACAAAAAACTATAGTATGATTTCAACATTTCCTTACTTAGGAATACTTAATGCATGAAATTGTATCTTGAGTGGACCTATGCAAATGGCCAGTATGATAAAAATCACAACATTGACAGTATAACACAAATGATTGATAAGATTGAAATTCATTGACAATTAGTGTCAAAATTCAAAATCATTCCCTTTTTTTTTTCTTTCAAAATTCCTAAATAATCCTTATGACAGTAATTACTTTTATCAAATAAAAGACATAAAAATCTAAGATCTCAATATTAAGGGTTCAGATTTCAATACAAAGATGACGTTCAACTTTAGATTAGAAAAATAATCTAGCACTTCAAAACATAGAAAACTTTCAATATGAATGCTTTCTCATGGTGCTCTTTTATTTATGAAGAAAGGAATTTTGAAACAATACAAAAGAAATTTTTATTTTTTTTCTTGGTAACAAATAATTTCGCTTCCACGTTCCTTTTTGATAATAACTATTTTACCTTGTAGTTGATCAAATTTCAAAGGGTAGCATTGATATACCCTTCCTATATGACTTCCGAATTTATCTTGCTAAGCACATCTTTTACTTTGACTCTCTCTCCTTTTTTCTTTATACGAGGTTTTACTAACATCTTATTTAGAATGGAAGCTATTTTGCAAAATATTACTTATATTATGCATACTTGGAAAAAGAGTATGGCCTGGATCAGCTCAAATATAGAAGTTCAGCAACATATAGAATTATAAACGGTTTAAACACTTGGGGTATGTCCCATTGATCTAAGACTGGAGATAAGGTTTATTGAGGAAGAGAATGCTTAATTCAATTATTTTATTTTGATTAAGGTGACTATTCTATTAGCACCTGACTACTGTATATACAAGCTTCTCACTCCGACGATGATTTACTCAAGATCTCCTTAGTTAGTGTAGTTTAGGCTAAGGTGTGATTGAATTTGATGAATTTATCCTCCACTTCTTCATGATTCCATCTCTATCTTAACACTTATTCATGTCAACAAAGCTTAAACCGAAAACGTGTAGGATTCCTAAGGGTCCTTACAAGTTGCGATCCCGATATATATCTCATAATTCTTTGGTACTCTTCCTATGAGGCATTCTTGACAATTGTCGACTGGGGGGACTCTAGGCTTTTCTCTTTATCGTAGCCTTCTATAGAGTGGAAGGTAGGCGAACCTTAATACAGAATACTCTGTGATTCTATATTTGAAGACGAAGATTGGAAGAACTCAATTATTGGTTCCTCAAGTGTTAACCATCTAAATGGTTGGATAATAAATGTTTCTGATTAATTCGCCTTTATATAAGGCAAGGAATGAGCACAACTTCCAATGAACCAAAGGTCAACAATTTATCAAGGCACTTTAGAAAGACTAAAGCCACTTTATAGTTACTCCTTATGAAGGATGATTACAAAATACGAGAAACTTAACCATTTTATAATCGACTCAACCACTCTAGTAGTACAAGATGATGGATGAGACAATTTCGTTTAGTGGAACACGACAAGGATTACGATGCTACGCAGATAAAACAAGGATAGGAGTTCACCGATAATAAGATAACTACTACTTGGTTAACAGTAATTCAACAACCGACTTGAAACGAGCGTTAAGATCCTTAGCTCTTTCTAGTTCTTCCTTCTGAGCCATAGTCTGACGTCTTGTGCAAACCATGTTTTGTAAAGGTTCACAAGAACAACTTATTGCAGCCGCTATTTTTTTTATTGGGGAAGGAGAGTCAGACACTTATATAGAATTTCTGTAATCCTATATTCGAAGACGAAGATTCGAAGGAAGCTTTAGAAATCAATTTTGTATTTCTTTGAAGAAAATAATTCTTGACGAGAGGTTAAACAAACACTGAAATTTTCAAAATACGTAATTTATAATTGAGATTATTCTTTGAGTTATGCTTCTCAAGATTTCAAAAGTTCGAAATACTTCCCTATAAGGGTTGTTAACAAAACTCTCCTTTAAGTTTATCATTTTGAATCTATAACGATTTCCAACAAAGTAATTTCAATCTTGTTATTTTCCTATAAATATTTCATGTATAGAAATACAGGATCCTTATTTCAAAATCGTTATTACTTGTGATAAAAACAATTCCAAATGATTTCCTGAAGGCTTGAAATTTTCTTCAAGTTATGAGAAGGAAAATATCTTAGTCGGACTTACAAAAGAGAATTAAAGATCACTAAGGAATAAGATCAAGTTAGAATTTTCTTCAAAATCAATTAGTACTTGAGTTTAAAGTTATTAGAGAAGGGATTTATGAATTGAAAATTCCCTTAAGAATGGTATTTGATATAAAAAAAAAATCACATCTATTTAAAAGAAGTTTAATAAAAGATAACGTCTTGAATTCCAATACAAGAAGATTTGATAGAAATCAACTCCTTGAATTCTGTTACAAGAAGTTTTGATAAAAGTCACCTTCTTAAGTTCTATTACAAGAAGATGAAAAGAAATTCCGCTTTGAGTTTAGAAGTGTTACGAGAAATGTTTTTGGTTTGAAAACAAAACCTCGCTCTGATACCATAGCTATAACACCCCTATTTTGAAACCATGGGTATTACATGCCAGTGACTTCGGATTTTTCCATCCAAAGCCACCCAAGGCGGTAGGTAACATAACTCGATTCATATAAAACGAAATAATGAACTTATATTACATCAAAAGTGATCCAACGTTCGATACATGATTGGAAGTCAATGATCAATGATACAAAATAACAATGTTTGAGTGAAGAAGACATATAAATTGTTTTGCAGCGGAAGTAAAATTACGGTTAAGAGATTCTTCACAAAAACAAAATAGGAAATTCCAAAATGTTTAAAATAACTTGAACCTCTTAAAAATCTTCATTCCTTTAAATCCTCGAGTCTTCGTCTTTGGGTCTTCGACAAACCTGTCTTTACTTCCTGATATTTCCATAAAAGCAAGAAATACCAGCCGACCAATGTCGGGAAGAAAAGAAAGTGGTATTAGTCTAACGCGAGACTAAGCAAATGGTAGAATATGACTAGGTTCTTAAAAGGCTAAGTATATCGGCATCAAGGTTCAAAGGGAGCTGAGCGATGCCCGACAAATTAGGTTCTTTTGAGGTGAGAGTGTGATATATTTTGGAGAACGAGGCTTTATTCGAATACAACTCGGATAATAATGAAAGGAACAAATCCGAAGGAAGGTGAGTAACAAGCTTTCTTTTGAGAATATGAAATCACAAGAAGGTGATTCCTGGGAACGAAAAATGATTAAGATTTTGTTGGGAACTCATTAATACACATCAAGGTTTAGTAGAAACTTACACCGACTTATCTTCTCTGAGTAATACAACAATACATTTTATTGTAACGATTTCCGGATGTGGCAACTCATAAGAGTCAAGGGCCACACCCAATACATTCCTCGTTCATTAATTATTGTGCATAGGGCACTTATCTTGCATTAATGACAAAACAGTGCAATCAGTTATCGATTTTTAGATGTAGCAACCCAAAACGGGTCAAGGGCCACATCGGAGAAGGACGGAGTCCTTAACACCTAGCTAGGGTGTTGTCACCTCTCTACGCTGGTAGAGCAGGCAGAGTCATGACCCAGTATTAGGGTATAGGCACATCCTAATACATCTTTTTAAGAGGTGTAGCAGAGACAAGTCTCTCACCCCTAATGACTATCCTAGTCCATAGCAAAGTCTCGAAAAGAGATTTGAAACAATCAGAGGCCACAATCATCGGTCCTAAGTCCATGGGCTAGCGCAATGCAATAATATAAATAATAATGGGTCATTATTTCTAAACAGAAAATAACCCTATGTTCATTTTATGTAGCAAACAAGGTGTTTCCAACAATTATATAGATATTAAACGGAATGGAAGAAAATTCACGTTTAATCGTAAAGAGCAAGAGAACCATCCACTTGCCTTAGATTTTCAAGATCGGAGTTCTACGGGTTCGTTTCGCGAGCGTACGACGATCCGAGCACTCGACCTAAATTAGGCGTGGTTTCCAAAACGAGCGAACACGAAATTAATTAGTATTTAATTTACTTCTTGATTTGAAGATATTATTTTCGCTAATTATCGTTTTCTTCATAAGAATTCGTGAGGTGAAAATAAATTGTTTCTCGTTAACGATTTACGATTTATTTTTACCCGACGTTCAAGGAACCGTTTCTTAAACCCTTTATAAAATAATTTTAAGGCTTCCAACAATAATAACTTAATGTTTCGCAGTAAGGGTAAAATAAATAATTACTTAGTTTATTTATTTACTAGCAAAACCGGATTTTAATTGCTAACTAAGAAAAGAACCCATTAGACCTTGATTAACCTTAATGATCAATTCCAAAATCCGGTACCAACACTAGCTAGAAAAGTCTTACTGTTCACCTTCTTTTTGTTTTCGTTGCTCTGCCTTTGCAAACTGCAACTCACGCACAACACACACGACACACTCGGCAACGCCAACGACAACCCGGCAACAACGATGACCACGACGGCGGCTACGCTCGGCACCGGCAGCGACCTTCGGCCGGCACCTGGCGATGGGCGGCGGCGACGAGCAGGGGCGGACAGACGGGGAATGAGCGGAGGCGGCGACGGTGCCTCGGCAGCGACGGCTCCTCCAGGCCAGCGATCGGCGGCGACCGCAGTGGCTGGTGGCGATGAGGGGAAGTGGCGAGCGGGCTGCAGTGGCTGGTGGGCGGCGACGATGCGAGCCTGAGCTGCAGACCGACGACAAAACAGAGCAACGTCGATGCGCGAACGGCGATGGCAACCAGCGGTGACGGCAGGCTGTGGCGGACGACGAACAGGGGCGGACTGCGGCGACGACGGCGGATGAGCTGTGGCTGACTGCGGGCAGGGCATGACGGCGTCGGAACAGGGCAACGACACGGCGAAGGAGGCGACGAGCCGGGTGGCGGCGACGAGAGAAAACGGGTCTCGTACCCAGTGGTGAAACAGAGCAAATGAAACGGGGGAAAGGTTTTACTAACTTGCCTCAGTGCACTTCATTTAAATAGAAAGGGGAAATGGGTTTTACTAAATGGCATGCAGACAAAAGATGTATCATGTATACGTATACATGAAAACAAAAGTAATGATGATGAATAGGATTTTCCCTGATTTCGTGTGATCAGAAACTCGGTTTGCTGGCATACAGCAATTGAACGGAAGAAGTACAAGTTGATCCGATCTCAGTCTCGTCAGATAAATCGGCTTCGTCCCATAACTTATCAAAGAGCTCCCGCAGCTCAACTGGTAAGGAAAAGAAAAGGGGTCGGAGAGGTTGGGGGTTCGAGTCCCACTTGATCCCCTAATCTCCCTTTTTATTTTAGGCTATTAATAGGTTGGGTTTAATTAGTTATATATATAAAAATAACTACCCCATTATTGTATCTGTTACTCGTCTGTTAATTGTTTTCCTCTTTCATTAAATTTCTTCTTTCTTAATTCTTTCTTTTTATATCCTTAAATGATCTATTTCAAAATAATAATCCAATATAAGGACCCGTTTTTGCCATAATTGAATTTGAACAAGTTTTACGCTTAAATGGGCGAGGAATTTACTATTGACGACATTTTGATCGTTGTACGAATAAGGATTTTAAGAAAACTTTATTTCTCTTATTTATAAAAATAGCGGTTATTACAATATTTACCTACTAAGACTTTGTAAACCCAACCTAACTGCTCCATTTTCCTATTCTGCTCATCGTACAATTCTTCATTGCTCTGACCTAATAAAAAATAATCTAGATATCATACACCCTGTTCTCTGATGTTGTGCCTTTTCCTACTACATTTCAATGCTTTCAGGGAGCTTGATGCTCAATACACTTCTGTGCCTTCTGCTACTATGGAAGATCTACCACGAAATGAAGAGGAGTCGAAAGCTAGAAACAAAATGTCAAAGAAAAGGTAAAGAAAAGGCAATACTCTCCATTCTGATTCCATTGATGATCATCATAAAGATAAAGTTCTGGTGGATGCTACAACTGGAATACTCCAGGAACCTCCAAATGAAGGGTAATTTTCTTGCTTCTGTTGGCAATATATTTTGACAATTGTTATACTTGACTACCATTTAATTATTATAAACCATCGTTCCATTGATGGTATATTTAAGGAAATCGGTTGTATGTGCCCAACAATCTAATGAGAAAAAAAAAAAGAGAAAGGTGAAGGGAAATGAAGATGTCACTTGTATGGAAAAGCAAGCCGACAAGGGTAGAGAGAAGGGCGAGTTTCTCTCACTCAAAATACGCACAAAGAGCACTAATGAGAGTTCTTTCTTAACTAGAAGTCATTTTTGAATTTCATAGATGGGAGTATCCTCTCGCTACTACCCGGAGCGTCAAACTCAATGGTAAATAATTTGAGAAGGTATATTGAAGATTTCTATGAAAGGAGAAAGCTTTCCTGAAGTTTAGTTAGCTGAAAAGCAACTTTATTGATAAGAGAAAAGGAGGTTTTAAGAGGCGGAGCTCCAATGTTCAGCTTACAGAAACCCTTGCTACAAGAAACTCACTGTTTAAATTACTTGGAACAAAAAAGCAAGAAAACTGAATTACAAGCTAGCTAATGGGCTGAGTAAATAAGAGCAGCCCAAATACAAAACACGATCCAATATATCAGCATTTCCACACTCCCCCCTCAAGTTGGAAGTTCTAGCAGTCCCAACTTGCACCTCATGAAGAAATGCTGACTTTGAGGTAAAGCCTTGGTCATGATATCAGCCAGCTGAAGCTTGCTGGGAATGTAGGCTGTCTTTAAGAACCCTTCAACCACCTTGTCTCTAGTGAAATGGCAATGAATCTCCCAGTGCTTGGTCCTCTCATGAAATCATGGATTGGCTGCGATCTGTTGCGCCGCCCTGTTGTCACAAAACAGAGTTATAGGCCTCTCAACTTTCATGTGCAAATTGTCTAGCACGTAGCTTACCCATATCAGCTCCGCAGTTGTGCTTGCCATGCTTCGGTATTCAGCCTCAGCCGATGATCTCGACACCGTAGCTTGTTTCTTTGTTTTCCACGACACTAGAGAGTGTCCTAGAAAAACGCAGTACCCAATCAGGGACCTCTAAGTGGTGAGGCAGTTTCCCCAGTCGGCATCCGAGAATCCTACCACCTTCAACTGATTTTGGATGGGATAAAATAGCCCCAAATTTACAGTTCCAGCCTAGTACCTTAGGATGTGCTGAACTGCCTGATAATGAGGCTTTCTTGGGGACGAAACAAATTGGCTGACGTGTTGTACAACATAGGACAGATCCGGACGGGTCAGCGATAAGTACAATAAACGACCTACCAGCCTTCTGTACATCTCAGCATCCTCGACCAACTCTCCAACGGAAGACTCAAGCTTGAGATTGGTCGGAAGAGGGAATTTTGCACTTTTGCAGTTCATCATTCCAGCATCTTCGAGAATGTCCTTAATATACTTTCTTTGATTTATGAACATTCCATCATCAGTTCTGTGAATTTCCATTCCCAAAAAATATCTACCTAGACCAAGATCCTTGATAGTGAATTGATGGTCAAGAGCCCTTTTTACCATTTGCATTTCTCCCGCATTATTTCCAGTTATCAGTATGTCGTCCACATAGATCAATATGGAAGTGAACTCACCTTCTTCTTCCTTGACAAATAAAGAGTAATCATGCTTTGATTGCTTGTATCCCAATTTAATCAGAAACTTAGACAATTCAAGGTTCAACTGGCGCGAGGCTTGCTTCAAGCCATAGAGGGATCTTTTGAGCCGACAAACCTGTCCATCTCGCGCTTTTGTGTATCCCTCGGGTGGCATCATATAGATCTCTTCATCCAAAAATCCGTGCAAGAAAGCATTGTTGATGTCCAACTGGTGAACATCCCATTCATTCGCCGTTGCCATGGCAAGGACAATTCTCACAGTTGCGAGTTTTGCCACAGGTGAAAAGGTATGTTTGTAGTCCTTTCCCACCTTTTGGCTAAATCCCTTCACCACTAATCGAGCCTTAAATCGTTCAACGGACCCATCTGAATGAAACTTTATTCTGTAAACCCATTTTGATTGCACGGCTTTGTGTCCTGAGGGCAACAAAGTGAGATCCCATGTGTTATTGGCTTCAAGGGTGTCTAATTCCTCCTTCATTGCATTGACCCATCTTCGGTCCAATACAACATGTTTGTACAGTACGGGTTCTTTCTCAGTCATAACCCTCACCAATGAAGCAAAAAACTCCTTTTGGTGACTGCACTCACTTGATTGATTAGCCTTCATAGCATAATCTTGCATCCAATTCGGTGTCCTTTGCACCCTTCCTGACCTTCTTATTTCTCTATCACGTCGCTCATCATTAATCTGTGCAGTTGGCCCTTCTGAGATCATCTCAGTGGCAATCAGGCTGTTGTTCACTTTGTGGCAATTCTTCATCAGCTTCAGTTGAATCATATATCAGTGGATCCTCACCCTCATCCGTCACGTTGATTTTGTGAGGGGTGATCTCAGACTCTCGACATTTTTCAGGTATCAACTCTTTGTAAGGAAAATTTTCCTCACAGAATTGAACATCTCTGCTGTAAAACTGTTCCTTTGTGGCAAGATCCATCAGTTGGTACCCTTTTCTATTAGTCGGGTAACCTAAGAACACACATTTCCTTCCTCACGCATCCATTTTATCTCTTCCAGGCGAAGTATTTGGTGCGAAACAAAGGCAACCTAGCACCCTAAGGTTGTCATATCTCGGCTTCTTTCGATGAAGGACCTCGTATGGAGTCTTCCACTGAAGTCTTTACTTTGGCATCTTGTTCATTACATATGTAGTAGCCAAGATGCATTCTCCCCAAAATTCCTTTGGGAGTCTTGCATGAATTCTCATTGCTCTCGCCATCTCTAGCAAGTGGCAATGCTTTCTTTCAACCACCCCGTTTTGTTAGGGTGTGTACACCATCGTTCTTTGGTGTAAAATTACATTCTCTGTAAACATTTTCTGACAATTTGCATTAACAGATTCACCTCCATTGTCAGTTCTTACCCTTTTTGGAGTGACACCAAATTGAGTCTTAACATAATTGATGAAACTTTGTATATTCACCCAAACTTGTTGTTTTCCATGCAACAAGAACGTCCATGTTGCCCTGCTTTTATCATCCACCACTGTCATGAAATAAGTCGCCCCATTTGAGGCCGGCATTCTAAAAGGACCCTAAAGATCCAAATGCAAGAGATCAAAACAACTATATGATACGCTATCACTAACTGGAAAAGGCTGTCTATGACATTTCGCAAGGGAACAAGATTCACAAACAAACTTGGCATCAAACGGTTTGCCATTACACAAAAACTCCATCTTGGAGATTGAAGGATGTCCCAAACGGTTGTGAAACAAACAAAAGTCTGCTTTCTTCGAAGCTAAACAAGTCTTTTCTCTACAGGAATTGAAATCAAAAAACTGATCAGCCTTCTTTTCTTCTCTTCTCAAAGTATAAAGTCCCCATGCTTCTCTTCCTTTTGCCAACCAACGCTTAGTCGTAAGGTCCTGCAACAGACAATGATCCCAGAAAAAATAAGCACTCATTTTCTGACTTCTAAGCAGCTTACTGACTGACAATAAGTTATATTTGAATTCTGGGACAAGCCGCACATCTCTCAGCAACAAATCAGGGCTGATATAGACATTGCCAACTGTCTTTATAGTTTTCAGAGTACCATCAGGCAAAACCACTGAAACAGGTGTGTTAAGTTGCCTCACTAAATCAAACAAATCTCCATAGGGAGTCATATGGTCCGAAGCACCACTATCAATTATCCATTCATCTCTATCAACTTTGTATCCCGCTAAACTCATGGTACGACGCTCACTATTTGGATTAGAGTAAGTGATCATACCTGAGCTTGCATTCATGGCTGAGTTTCCTTTGAAAGCTCTCATCATTTCTTGGCATAGAGCTTGCAACATGTGTGGATCAGTCGACACATTAGCACCCCTGCTTGAGCTGGCTCCTGTATCCAGAGGAGTGTCATGTTGGTCTGTGTTGCCGTGTCTGTCAACATTTGCTTAAGCCGCCAGCTTTGGCCCCCTTCTATTCCTCTTCCCCTTAAACCAGTCGGGTTACCCAATTATCTCGAAACACTGCTCCCTCTCATGACCCCTTCCATAGCAGTGAGTGCAAACGAGTCTCTTGTCACTGCCCTTGTTTTCACTGCTTTTACCATCACCATCTCGGTTCCTGTTGCTTTCTCTGCTGTCTCTCTTTCCATATCCTCCATTTTCAGAAACATTTCTCCTTGCTAGAAAACACGCAGGATCAACAGTTTGATCGGACATCCTTTTCTGATGCTCCACTTGAAGGACTATGCAAAAAGCCCCACTTAGATTGGGCATGGGCCTGGTCGACAGAATTTGGCTCTTCACCGAGTCATAATCAGAGTTGAGTTTGAGAAAAAATTGCATCATCCCTACTCTCATCTTCCATGTCAGCTATCTTGGTCATTAGTTTGCAAGTGCATTTCGCCAGACCCCCACACTCACACGTCGGCATTCCGCATAGACTCAACAGCTCGTCCCAACACTTCTTGATCTTGGAATAATAAGTAGTGACATCCATATTTCCTTGAGAAATCTGTGCAAGCTTCTGCCTTAGATGGTAAGTCAGTGGCCCACTACTCTGGCCATAACGCTCACTTATCTCTACCCACAAGCTACTAGCATTCTCTGTGTAGATAAAGCTTCCAGAGAGCTCGGGTGTCATTGAGTTCAACAGCCAGCAGGCAACCATAGAGTTGCATCTGTCCCAGCGGGTTTCATTCACCACATCATCACTAGGTCGAACAAAAGTTCCATCAATGAAGCCCAATTTTAACCTTGACTTTAGTGCCAATCTAACTTGCCTACTCCAAGCAAGATAGTTCGAGCCATCAAAAGGTAAGGTTGTCAAGCTCATACCTGGGTGGTCCGAGTTTGACAAGAACAAAGGATCACCTTGAGCAGCCAAGTTGACAGCAATGGCCTCAGCAACCCTCCTGGAAGTGACCTGAGTTGTCTCTTCTGTAGTCCTCTCCATTCTCTTCTATTCTGGCTTCAAAGTCTCAATATCAGTCCTTTAGATTGCTCTGATACCATGAAGATTTCTATGAAAGGAGAAAGCTATCCTGAAGTTTAGCTAGCTGAAAAGCAACTTCATTGATAAGAGAAAAGGAGGTTTTAAGAGGCATAGCTCCAATGTTCAGCTTACAGAAACCCTTGCTACAAGAAACTCACTATTTAAACTACTTGGAACAAAAAGCAAGAAAACTGAATTACAAGCTAGCTAATGGGCTGAGTAAATAAGAGCAACCCAAATACAAAACATGATCCAATATATCAGCATTTCCACATATACAAGGCCTCAAACTATATCTCTATCACCAATAAAATACAAATAAAAAGTACTAAAAAATCATAAATCGAGCATTATTAAAGTTATGAGACTAAATGCTACATTTATTTATATATAATTCCAACAATAGTCAATATGTAATTCCTCCCTAGACAAATCGTGATTAATGTTTCTCGAATGACTCGAAAAATAACCACTAACTCTTTTTTCAATTGTAAGAAATCATGATGATTGTTTATTTTTCCAAGTTTGACATGGTTTTTTTTAGGGTTTGAGAAGTATTTAAAATGGAGCACTCGATCAATCAAACAACACATTCTCATGAAACCACCTCATAGTTACTTCATGGAGAAAACACTCATCATCGTAGCAATTTCTTTCTACTGAAAAACTGGAGCAAAAGTCCCCAAATGAATGGAGAAATAGCAACATGTCTTCAGACGGCTCCTTTTCCGTTTTTGTTTCGACAATCAACATTAGTTGTATTCACTCTAATTTACAAAAATAGTCTATTTCTGACCAAAATGACTTTCGTCCAATGCCTCGGCTATTCCACGTACTGATCTTCATAATAACCAATTGTCATGAATGAGAGCCTAAAACGAGGCCAAGCTCAAATTGGAGAACTTGTCTATCTATCATAATTTACTCTATCCGTACATAGTATGAGATTTGTACTAATTGACCATATACATAATTTGCATAGCAATATATTCTTAATCAATTATAGAACAATTAAAAACTTCTAATATCAGATGAAATCAAATAATGTCAAATTATCTATTGTATTTTTTCACATTAATATTCTATATATAATATATTTAAAAATTACAAAACATGAGTAAACGGGATAACCTAGTGACAAGGAAAAGTACAAGTTCATTCTAGTTTTACAAGTTCACACAACGAACCATAATTTACTAACTAACAACCAACCCACACACGAACCATAATTCACTCCACCACCTATTATTGCTCTTTTATCACTTTACACTTTTACCAGCAGAGATTACAACAATTTTATCAGACAACATAAATAGTCTTTCCCCAAGTTCCGAGCAAATATGACCATTAGAACGTGCAATGATCCTTGAGTACTTGCCTGGCAAGATCAGTTGCGCCGCTGCTCTTATAGATCAAATGCAAATTGAAAGCGGCTTCCCTGCGCAGATCACAAAACACAGTTTTACCGTTTTGGACAACCCTTTGATCCTTTTCAACTACCTCTGGAAGGGGGTAAGACTTCTCCCGGATCGCAAGCACTTTTTCATAGTACGAAGCTGCTAGTGAGACAAGTCCCACGTGGTGACATGCCCGACCAATATTATACAGAGCTTCCTGTATAACATTAAGCAACAAAGCAAGATGTTCAGCCATTTGATTCAGACATCTTTAAGAAACCTAAATAATTAAAATCTTACAAGATCATTCCATATAAGGTTTCTTATCATATGCCGTCATAGCAAAGGTTGGAGAAAACAGATTTAACAAAATAGATCACTGCTCACACTTGGTCGAAAAAGAAAAAAACATTCAAAAAGTATGATATTCGTCACCTGGTTATCTTCTCCACATAAGCGCAGGTTGTTGTACAGGAATGCCAACCCCTGTGCAACGCACTGATGCCTATTTTGAAGTCGAAGCCCGAGTGCTAAATTGATCAAGGAAGTACCTGCATCCGGGATTTTAATATTAGTTTAGATCTCTTCATTTTATTTATCTACATAGGTTGTAAGCAAATCAGAGAAAGATAAACCTGCACAAAGGTTGACCAAAGGACTCTCAGGCATCAGTTTGTAAGCTTCCAAATATTCTCTAGCAGCTACCTGGTGCTGACTGATCGTGGTGAACTGGTTTCCAGTGATAATCATAGGAGGCACCAAATCCTTGTGTACGCTGCGCATATGATGCAAGAACTTGACATGCTTTGAATATCGGTTCTCCAACCTAAGAATAGAAGAAGAGTTACATAAGCTCTCTCTGAAATCATTGAAACACTTTTTTGGCAGGCAGATTTGCTTCCGCAAATTTAGATCAGATTGAGAAGACCATCAATTAGTTCGCTCAGTGACAATCAAGAAATGAGGAAGATAATGGCCAAGGTAGTTGGATACAATCCATTTACCAAAAACTCCATTGCAAAATGCTATCAATATATATTACTGGTCCTTTTAATTGTTCCTCGTTCTATAGTAATTAATTGCTAGAGTAAACATTTCAAAACTGCAGAAAGCTGTTGAAATGAGGGTGAAATCCAGTTTGCTGTTCTCTTATCACATTTCATACAAATTCATTCAGTTTTCCAGATAAGATAAGGTTATTTACTCTGATCAGATTTCTAACACTTGGATGTAAAATCTAGTGTAACAGACAAGGAAATTTAGATAAATATTTATGTCAATGTAGCACTTGACCACCAGCCATGAGAACCCAACCTGGTTTGTACTTCATTTTTTATATTATAAACAAAACTATGTAAGAAAGAAAAGTGATGATGTGTAAGAGCTAGTTTTTATGTTTGGACAGCTCAACAGGGAACTACATGTAAAGGAGCAATTTCCATGATAAAGATCATAGAATTTCAATTTATTCATGGTTACTACAAGCGCTTCAACTTTTCACGTCATAGAAAAGTCACTGTCCACCTAAAGAGGAAATTGGTCCAAACCTTACAATATAATGAAAATGTCAAAAAAAAAAGTACCTATAGCCTTTTAGGAAGCATACCTTAAAACTAATTTATAATAGCAATTCCAGGCTGCTATAGAACTAGGATTTTGCAGAACAATGTGTCTTACATAATCAAATGCATAGTAAGGATCATTCACTTTAAAAGCCATTCCTGCAGCAGACAACAGGCTCGAATTTTTAGACGTCCCCAGAAGTGGCTATACACTACATAGGAATATTTCCAGAATATAAAAAGCTCTCATAATAATACTCACTAGCACCAAGACAGCGAAGTTCCTCCTTCTTTTCAGTGGGCAAAACCCTGTGAGACAACTGCAGTGCCTGCTTGAGGATCTCCAATGCGTCATTATACCTCCCCAAGGAGGTATATGCATGGCACAACTACAAGACAAGGAGGAATATTAGTGGAACATACACTGATACCTTCTTTGCAAATGAAGGACCTATATAGGATGATGCGCATTAACTCAAACTATGATATCCTTGTACCAAAAAAGAAAGGTGTAATGAATCAGGGAAAAAACACACAAAAAAATGCACGCAAAAGAAAAAACCTCAATTTCACAACATAACAGTAAAATAAACCCAACATATAACCAGTGTTCTAAAAAACGCTAGGCGGAAGTTGGGCGGTGGCATGGGGCCTAGCGCCTAGGCAGCTAAGCGGGGGCCTAGGCGGATTTGTAAATTATTAGAAATATAAGATTATTATTCTTATTTGGTGAGAATATAGAAAAAAGAACAATCTCGTCCTAATACTTATGTATAAATTGGCACCTAAAACCCCGTCTAGCCTCCACTTAGACCCGTCCAGCCTGCCTAGGAGGCCGCCTAGCCTGTCTAGGGGCCCGCCTAGACAACCTAACTTACTAGCCCAACCGCCTAGGCCCTCACCTACACCGCCTAGGCCCTCGCCTAGACCACCTAGGCGCCCGCCTACACCGCCTAGGCACCCGCCTATGCCACCTAGGCGCCCGCCTAGACCGCCTAGGTGCTCGCTTACCCCACTTAGCTGCCTAGCCAACCGCCTAGGGCCTAGTCAGGACGGCGGGGCACCGCCTAGCGCCTAGGCGGGCGCCTAGACCAATTTTTAGAACACTGCATATAACCTACAAAATCAAACAAATGCTCAGATAGGATAAAGTCCTCCAATCTATGTCAATTTAAAGGCACCTTCACAGCCTAAAGCAAAGGCACCATAATGCCAAATAGTATAAAAAAAAAGGTGTATTCTTGTGCTAATAGCAGATAGCATATATATATACACACATACATACATACAGAAGAAAGTGGCAAGTATTCATCGACAAAATTAGTTTTTGTGACCTATCCATTAGCATGCCAATGTTGAATGATAAACTCAGCAAAATAAGTTAATCAAGAATAAAGTGAGTTTGATTCTCTTGATAAGTAATTCCATTTGTTAAATGCACTTGGTAATACACATTAACAGCTCTTTCAGTTAACTTGGGAAACTTCACAAATCCATACATTTCCACCTATATGTAGTTCACAAATAACAAAATAAAAAACCTTCACAAAGAGTGGGAAAGATGTTTCAATTATCTCAAGTAAAAAAAAGAGTGGGAAAAAGTATAGCATGATACAGAAACTTACATCTTTAATTAAACAAAACTGCTCCTCATCCTTAAGTAGGGCAGGCAAGGGGGGTTCTTTTGACAATTGCTGCAGAAGATATCCAGATGAATTATGATTCAGCAATCAGCTCAAACATGCAGTTGCAGATCCAAGGTTTTACACTAGTATTTAGGAAAAGCTCATCCATATACAGGAAAATAGTTACCAGAACCTCCTCGTCTGTATCATCACTTTCCCAATCAAGTCCAGCTGCCAAAGCTGCTAGTTTCTTTTCTTCCTTTAATGTTGCTTTCTTTTCAAGTGTTCTTTTGGCACGTGAAGCTTTATTCCTAACCAAATAGTGCAGAAGGCATTAGTATCAGTATTGACTACATAGTCAATGCTGGCGAGTTGAAGATTCTACAATGACTGACAGCTTTGACCATTACGACAATGGTTAAAGTATACTATGAAGAAGATAATCTGCCACATGCATATCATAATGAAGAGACTAAAAAACGTTTGCCTGATATACCGATCATTACTGGGAACTGGTGCTCTAAATTTTTGGAACACAGAATCAGCTTGACCGTCTTCAAGAATTTTTGCCCTTTCTGAAAGAACGCTTCTAGGAAGTTTTTTGTGCTTCACCTATATAATCACAGTTTGACAGGTAAGTAAATAGGTTGTATGGATACTCATTATAACATTAATGCATGATATCAAAAAAATCAACAGCAGATAGTGATCTACTACAAAAAGTTTAGTAATTAGTAATAAAACATGCTAATCATCATCTTGAAAGAAGGTAGGCAACATATATAGAGATCGTAAGCCAGCAACATATAAGGCATTTCTTTATAATTCATCTTGAAGAAGCCCAAGTTGCCAAGTTCCCTTATCCCTAACAATTGTGTATTGTGTATATGTACAGATAAAAAAGAAAAACAAAAGAACATAAAAATCTAAAAAAGGTAGACATTTGCTGAGTGCAGAAACACAAACAAGGAAGCTCCACATAAAGAGAAAACAAGATTACCTTCTTATGTACACACAATAAAGATTCACGTACAAGAGGAGAGACAAGATTAACAAAATCCTCATGCATCTCTTTATCTCTGTAAAAATGACACAATTTCAACTTTATTCTCCAGTTGAGCCACCATGCTTTAGGTCCATCTCCATGAGTCTCAGCATATGATCCTGATGACAAGTCCAATAAATAACATATAACAGATTATACACCTTCACAAATTCTTGAAAAAGGAGATGTGTGGACTACCACATTACCGGCAGATGGTGGAGCTGAAAGCAATAATACAACTTCATTATCTCTGGCTTGCTCGATCAAAAGAGAAGCTAGAGTTAAACGAGCATCGATGTTGTTCTCATCTGCTTGTATGGCTGGAAAACGAGAATTGTTAAGAAACTAACAATGCAAGCTTTGGAATGGAGCATGCTGCTTGCCCAACTCAACTTAGCAACACAGTGGACTTATTGTTAAAGATATCATATAGAAGAAATACAAACACATTGAAAGCCAGACATGAGAGTGACCAAAACCCAGATCAACTTGTTAACAAAGTGATGTCAGAAATAAAGAACAATCTATCGACATATCAGTAACTACTTGATGCAGCACTGTGACTCTACAAATTGATACCACCATATCACCATCGGAAATTGGAAAATAACTTTAAGATTGATATGATATGATACACCAGAATACAAAAATTTTATTTCTATCCTATATGAACTTTTCATATCATAAGATCTTAGAAGGAATAGATACCATCAACCTTTATACAAGACTTGGATTGCTGACAATTTATCTTTCAAGGCTAAGTAACACTGAGCAACTTTCAGAAACACCAACACCTCATTTGAAGCTTTGCCTTCTAGCATCAGATAATATTTCAGAGAAGATTCATAATGCTCAAGATCTAGTAAACAGCCAGCCACTGATGTGATTAGGTCAATCTGATTACTGATGTGCCCTTCCTGTAGAAGACTGAAACAGACCTGGCAAGCAATTTTAAGATGGCAACAAGGCAAACCATTAGCAATCCAAATTAGGAGCATGAAAATAACAAATAACCAAAAGTTGTTGCAAATCTAGAATGTGTTTCTGGACGTCAAAAGATCAGCGTAGTGTCGAAATTCAGCAATAGTACAACTCAGGGACAAAACATCTACTAGTGACCCTATTTAAAATTTCCTATAATCTTTATATAATAAATAAAATACTTAATATAAAATTTAAATTTACTATGACTGAGTTCAGCTTTTACTGAAAAATAATTTTACGCTCAAAAAAAAAAAGAAAAATAATTTTGAATGTGTTAGTATCTCCTATAATTGTTCATTTAAAGTCATATTTCTTTTTCCATATTGTACCCATCAGAAGTAATTTTTGCAATCTTATTAATCAATCATTTTTACCAATAAAATTGAATTGCAGATCTTAAAAGGCAATGACACATTGATCTGCATTTGGATTAAAACAAATTTTGATATTGGCCAAACATAACTGTAAAGAAGTTATTATTGGTTAAGATTTCAAACAAAGAGAAATTAGTAAAATATGATAAACACAGTTAATATTTAAATATAAGAGAAATTTCTAAAATATAATAATTCTACTTAATGAAATTAAATTAAGCAATAGGCGGTACGGATAAGATACTAGCAAACAATTAGTTTGCTTGGACGTGGGTGATGCGTCCTTAAGCAAAGAATATTGACACATCATCAATTGATGAAAAAACACAATACTCACCCAAGCTTGATGATCCTATATTTCATGAATGGAGGCAATGGGAGAACTCTTTTTGTGTTTAAAAAGAGCAAATAGAAAAATAATCCACCATAGGCTTTCCCTGCCCTCCATCCCCTTCCTTATTGCCTACAGCCATCAAGACTCCAGCATTTCCTTTCTAGCTGTCTCTTCTTTAAACTCACTACTCCATATTTCTTTTGAATCCCACTTCTTGAATCAGCACCAAAACGCATATTGCTTTAGCAGGAGTTTCTTACTATTCTACAGGTTCAGCAGCCCCAATCAAGGAGCTAAACTTAATTTCGGGTCGAAAATCTAAGCCAACATCAATGGAGATAGCAATAGAGTAAAAGGAGTGAGAACCTAATTGTCAAAACAACAAGGGGTAACTCAAGGCAGGATAATGTGAAAACCAAATGAGTGTGAAATCAAGGAAAGAGGACTAAGTTGTGGGGTTTGAAAGTGAGATTCTCACAGTAACAAAAGGAATATGAAAGTCATGAAATTTACAAAATTCAATTCCCAATTTAGCAAACTTGTTTCACCATGTATCTTCTTCTCACTTATTGGTGGTAAGGGGTAAATACACAGGTTGGCACTTAGCGAACAAGCTTTACTTCAAAGCAGCATCAAATAAATCCGAAAGACTTTTCCATCGGCACATACCCAAGGAAGCATTTATACCATGATACAAACAAACCAACCCAATTAACAGCCCCAATGCAAAAACTCTACTTCATGTAATTATCAATCAACAGAACTGTATAAACAAGATACCTCTGCTTTATCAAGATCCCTAAGATGAGCATGGCATATTCCTTCTTTAATGGTTAGGGACAGTTGAAGTGCTTCTCCAAAAGTGTGAAGCTTCTTTGCATTCTCAATGTATGCAAGTGCTTTCTCATAGTCATTGTTTTCAATGAGTAGAGAGACCACCGAATTAAGCATTCTTGGATTGGAGTCAGGAGGATGCTCTTTGATATAGTCCTCCAATATGCTGACACAACGTTCAGACTCACCAGATTCTTTGTATAACTGAATGAGCGTTAAAACAAATTCCTGATCAGAATAAACCTTATATCCAGTAAGCAATGAAAATAACAAAAACGGTTTTATGAGGATCTATACCTTTATTGCATTCTTGAGTGCTTCAACATCATCTGGGCGCAAGCAGACAATTTGATAGTATGTATCAGCAGCATTTTTATATTGCTTAGCATCCACTTGGAACTTGGCACAAAGGTATTTGAGAGAGATATCTTTTGGGTCCGCAGATATAGCTTTGGAAAGGCAATACCAAGCCTGACCAATATTTCCTTGCTCTCTACATATACATGAACTTTTTAAATCAGACTTGTAGCTAATTTATGATCTAGGGTAAGAACGATGACTGCAGCTCAAGTCTCAGACACTGGAAAAAAAACCTACAGAAAATAGAAAGCACTATGACAATTCCCATTCGTTCAGCTAGAAAGTCAAGTGTAAACTTTACTTGTAGTTGTGAGCATTTATGATTTAACTAGAAAATAACCATCCAATCTTTAATAATGGCTTAAACAGTACTAAGAAAACAAAACTTCATTTAAGAAATATTGAGAGCTTTATAGAAATTTCTAGTTCAATTCACCTAGAAACTAGGTGAGTATATTAAGCTACTTAACAGATAGCTACGTAATTTTAAGCTATAGTCAGGAGAAGGTAGAATGGCAAGTATTGCATTTCAAAGATGAGTACCTTCCAAAATAAAGTGACAATCAAAAGGGAAAAAATTCATCATCAAGCACTTCAATGATGCAAGGACGTATAATCTTATAGTTAAATCTGATCTGCATAAGCATGAAGTGACAGCCTCAAAATCCTTACATGGACCAGTTCACAAGCTGTTTCCAAAGTGTGGTATTTTTCGGACTAAAAAATGCAGCAATCATATAGCAGTTTATAGCTTTCTTTTCATTCCCCATCTTTTTGTAGACAAGACCAAGCGTATGGTAAGGATCACAGAGAACAGGTGCTAGACGAACAACCTCGTTCAAGACACTGATAGCCTACAAAAAATTGGGGAAAGAATGCACAAACATCAACTATATGAGAAGAAGATGCAAATACTTCAAATAAAAAGAGTGATACTCTCTAAACTTCATAAACCGACAGACTTCCTGATTATTGATAACATTAAATACTACAGAGTTAGCTGTCAAATTTTATGTGATTATAAGATTTCAATTAAGACCTGTACGGATATTCCAGATTTAATAGGACGAAAGTAAGGTGATTTTCTTTACCAGAACATACCTCCTCATAACGCCCATTAGCAAAGTGTAGAGTGGCGTCCCCAATTTTTGCTGTTATTTCTGGGCTTACTTTATTCTTTCCTCCTTTTCGCCTTCCTTTCTTCTTTAACTGAGCACAATAGGGAAAAAAAAAAGGTGGGACTCAATTCACAGCATAATCATTACCACTTTCTGAATTAGAAAGGAAAAGGCAAAATGAATCAAGATTCTAAGAATAGTTTGGATGATGTTTAATGAATGCCTCAAGATGTCACTCATATGAGGCAAGAGAGCCTCTAAAAGATAAACAAAAAACAAGAGGCAAAGCCAAATCGGAGTGTATAGCAGAAATCATCGTGTTAAAGAGGATATTCACTAATAATATACTACTTTTTCCTGCCAAGTATGACAGGTTAAATGGAATCAAGAAAATTCAAACAAAAATTTCCTGAATTGCACCTTCTTTCTTCTTTTCCTCCGTGAACCATAGTTCATGGCTTCCATTATTTCTTCATAGGTTGCTCCAGCAGTTTCAACTTGCCTGAGCTTCTTCACAGACCCTTCACTGTGAAGCACTTTTAAATTACGATAAAAATTTGCACGAATCCATCATTTGGCGGAATGACAACATGCTTTTCCATATGAAAAGAACCCTAGATTCCAGACAAAAGTATGTTCAGCGTGAGCCAAAATTGTGAAATTACCCTTGATCATTATCCAGTTTCCGCTTCCTCTGAGCCAAGGCTTCATACTCTATACGCTCAAACTGTTCATAGAGTTGAGCACCAGAAATATCATCCTTGACAAAATCCAAAGGATTCATCATCTCGGTTTGAAATCCAATGCCAGAGTCCTCTTCCTCCATCTCATCATCCTCTTCCGCTACTCTTCCTCCACCATCCACGTCTTCTACTTCTTCACCATCCTCCTCTTCATCTAATTCTTCACCACCCGAGACCAAAACAGAGGATGAACCCTCTTCAAACACATCATAGCTCATAGCAGTATCATCCTCTGCAGGCATAGGGATAACCTAACTGTAAACCAAAACACAACAGCACAATGAACAAAAATCCCTTGAAGATTCCGGTTGAAACACCATACTGCAAGTTTAAGGTTCTGGTTGGGATTTCCGAGCTAGATTCTAATATTGTTTAATGATCCTATAAACACAAGCAAATTCTACTAGGTTTACTCGAATTTTATGAAACAGGAGTAGAACCTACAGCAGCAAAACCTTTGAAGATTCAACCTTGCAAATTAGTAGAACTGAAAACGATTCAAATGCGAATGGAATCATGGAATTAACAGTATAAATGACATTTGACGACTTCAAGAGTCCTCTAATGCAACACCTTCAAGCCTAGGACAATAAAACTACAAACTAATGAGAATGAAATTACATTACAATGATATGAGGAAGGAGTCACCTGGTGACGATGATGGAAAAGACAATTGGCGGCGAATGGGAAGAGCGATGAAGGCGATCGGCCGACGGGAACCAGAGGGAAGAGGAGAGAAGCGGACAGCAGCTGTTGCTTGAGAGAGGTCAGGGGACAAGTACGGGTTACAGAAACTCCGTTCGAAAGAGAGCCCTCATTCAAGTCGTAAAATTGGGCGCAGGCTTACAAACCTACTAGGTGTACTCGTCGTGCCACGACAATGACTCATACTTAATCTTTACAACTTTAAAAATGCAACACATCCGCGTGTTTTGTTAATTAACCCCAATTTATGTTAATTAACCCCAAATTACAGTGTTTTGTTCTATAGAAAAATACAGTTCCGCGGTGTTGTTTAATGTTGTTATTAAAAGTAGTATTTCCTTTTACTTTATTTTTCCTGTTTTGCATTAATTTTTCCTGCGAACGTCGTTTTCGCTCCTAATCGCCTCCCAGTCTTCCCGAGTTTTGCCGGCTGTGGGCATTGATTGATGCCGTCTTTTGCCCTCCTTCGCCTCTTCGTATCGCCTCCTCCTACAGGCCTCGGTTGGCTTCCAGGCCGGATTTGGCTTCTCGCCTTCGATTTCTGCAGCTATATATAGTGGGTTGCTCCCAAACCAAGAACACAACCCCATCGAACGTCTCTCAGTTCTCAATTCGACTTCCTTCCCTCAAAATTGTAGCCTACGGAGTACGAATTGAACAGCTATGGCGTCCGATGGCCCCAATTTGGAGTGCAGAATGTACGAAGCGAAGTATCCCGAGGTGGACATGGCGGTGATGATTCAGGTGAAGGTGATTGCGGATATGGGCGCCTACGTGTCCCTATTGGAGGACAACAACACCGAAGGTATGATTCTATTCTCGGATATGGGCGCCTACCCTCCCATCGGAACCGGCCACTTCCTCTCCTTCTCACGCCGTCAATCCTCCCGATGAAAAACCTAATTTTCCGATCTCATGGTCGGCCGACGGTGTGATCTCGCTCGATTGGGTCCACAATCTCATGGCGGTCTTCGACTGGTCCTGTCGGAACCTCTCGCCGGCCGAATTCCCCTCCGTCTTGCCTGTTCCGGCGTTCGACAAGCTTGTGCTTTCCGCCTCCAAGACGCTCCACAAGGAGCCGAATTGTGACTCCGATTCGAGTGTTGTCGTCGTTGGAGACGTCCATGGCCAGCTCCACGATGTTCTCTTTCTGTTGCGCGATGCCGGTTTCCCGTCCGAGAATCGCTTCTTTGTGTTTAATGGAGATTATGTCGATCGCGGAGTTTGGGGTTTCGAGACTTTCGTTCTTCTACTGGCCTGGAAGGTATTGAAAATCCCTGTCTTTCCAAGATTTGTCAAAGAGTTATTATGATTGTAATCTTACTTGCATTGCTGATAATGATGATCTAAAGAATGTCAAACTTTGAGTTCTTCTGTATTTTGGACTCAGCAATTGGTCATTTTTTCAGTGTGTTTGATCTAAGGATGATGTTTCATCAATTTGATTAGATTAGGTGTTTGTTCCTCTTGGAGTTCTTTTTCCAACTCATTGTTGTAGGCTGGTAGCCATCATTATAAGAGTTAGCATTGTTGTATTGAGGATGCCTCCTGTGGCTATGTGTCGAGGCCTCATGTTTGTCAGTTCTTTATAGGTACATCCATTCTGTGATTTGTGCCGGTATATATACTGATTTGTACCGACGCTCGCCACCACCATCTTATCCTTGCGTTAGAGCCGAAGTCGACCAAAACACGGTAATTGCTTCGCAATCCCTCTGTGGTAGTATTTGTATTAGCTTCCTAATCTCATAAAACCTGAAATTGCGATGTAGATTGTGGCTATTTCAGTCGGAGTTGTGAGCGTAGCTGTCGGAATTGGAATCCCTATCGTTTACGAAACACAAATTGATAGCGCGGTGAGTTATTCAATCAGGTCCATGTGATTTCTCTCTTGTTTCCAATCAGGACTTGAATTTTGCTTTTGTGGAACGATTTGTTCAGGCAAAGCGGGAGAATTCTCGGCCGTGTTTTCCTTGCAATGGCAGCGGTGCCTGTGAGTTTCGACCCCTCTTTGAGCTGCATATATGCTAGGGCATTGTGTTTGTAAAGCTTTGTGGCTGAATTGGTTTCTTGTCTTTGTGAAATGTGAACTGAAGGCTAAAATTGGTTTCTTGGCCTGATTGATGACGCAGTCCTCATCCTCTTGATTTCCAGGGCGGCCACTCAACCTCCTTATTTCCAGGTATAGTAGTAGCTTGACGATCGATTCAAATTTCCGAGTTCAATTTGACCTAATTCGAGTTCAATTTCGGGTTTTCTGGTCCTAATTGGATGCCCGCAGATGATAAGGAGGCAATTATAAGACTGGCTGAGCAACCTTCATTCTTCTGTTTCAGTGAATAATATTATGTTATTTCACAAGAATTTGATCACTTGATTAAAAATGTAATTTCTATAGGCTGGTGGTTTGTTCATTATATGTTATAAGGAAATGCTTCATGTAACAAAACCTTCCAGGCCATAAAGCTAAATTTTTTTAGATGTTTCATGCATACGGGTACAATTTTCATTTTTTATCCCTTGTCACAAATACCATGTTTTTTTAACAATCATTTTTATTTTCTGTTTCATCTCAATTGGATGTTTAATCTGATCAGTCAAAATTTGGATTTTCAGAGTAATGCAGGCCTCTTCAACCTCTGTATAGAAGTACTTATTGCTGTAAACAGCAGACTTATCATAGAAAATCTTATGAAGGTTGGTAACGCTGTAGTTCTTTTCCCCTTTCTTCATTCCTGATATGTAGATATTTAACATATAAATCTTCTTCATTTTGTTTTTCTCGCTGATCTGACTTTACGTGATTTCAATCTTGCAGTATGGTTTGCTGATCAGAGCTGGCTTCTGGTTTAGCTCGAAGGCATTGACAGATTGGCCTCTTTTCATGTCTTGGTAACTTCTCCTGGCATGCATGTGGACCATGAGAAAGCATTAATCAATTTCATTCATCTGTACTAGGGTGAATTGTAGTATTGATTATGTGTAACATTATTCTTTCTCCTGGCATGCATGTGGACCATGAGAAAGCATTAATCAATTTCATTCATCTGTACTAGGGTGAATTGTAGTATTGATTATGTGTAACATTATTCTAAATGCAGCTTAAGCCTCCCAATTTTTCCATTTGCTGCCTTTTTACTTGAAAACATGGCACAAAGGAATCGTATATCTGATCCGGTAAGATATGTGAATTTTCTCAAATTTATTAGTTGTTTTTGATAATCTGGTAGAAATATGCATTCTACTATGACACTATGTCCTTGTTCATTTGCTAATAGTGGAACTAGATTTATATGATAGAAACAATACAATTGTGCTATATATAGTGTTATATGGATCATATGTTGTTACGTGCATGCATTTATATGTCAGTGACTTTGTTACTTGAGGATTGACTTTTACATGACATAACAGGTTGTTGTCTTCCTTCATGTGATGATCACTACGACTTCAATTTCATATCCTATTTTCGTTATACTCAGGTTCGGTATTTCTTCATCATACCTTATAGCATCACGCATGCCTTCACTCAGTGTAGTTTTCTATGTTCTATCCTCAAATGTAAATGACACACTTATAGATAACATATAGCCCTTTCTTTATTCTAAATTTGTTTTGCTGGTCGTGATCTATTTAACTGATTTAGTGATTGAGAAAGATGAGTATCTATTTTTAGAAAATCATTTAGTTTTGTTGTTGATTTGGGAAGACTTTTCCCCTGCCTTTTGACGCAGAAAAGGAAAGTGGTCACAATTAATTTATCATAAATTTTAGTGTCTTCTTAGGTGTGATTCTGCTGTTATTTTTGGTGTCGCACTAATGCTATTAGCATGCATTGTCTGGATGAAGTTAATTTCTTATGCTCATACAAACTTTGATATGAGAACCATAGCCAAGGCATCTATTCAGGTAAATGCCCGATCCTCCCATTTAGTAGAATAATGAAAGTTCCTCTGATTTGCAACATCTTCCTATTTTATGCTTTACTTCAAAGATTTACAAGATCATTTTTTCAGTAAATATCAATTGTTGACTGCGTAGTGTGATTATATTATTTCTATATATCATAAACAAAATTTAATCACTTCACTAAGTATATGAATAATTATGGTGTTCCTATTTTATGTTGTACTTATAAGCATTCTTCACAATTTTTAGACAATTAATTAATTTTTTAGATTTAAAAAACTATTTTTCCCTTATTATGTTCTTAAATGGTGATTTATGGGTTACAGACTTGAGAGAGTGAACCCAGATTGTGCAGTCAGATACTTGCCCATCTCAAGGCCCATTGACCATTGCCTTGCCAAGATAAAAAGGATCAACTAACTAAAGCTGCAAATTTGATGTATAATTATGAGAGCAATGATCTGTATAATCATTTTTGTTTTTCCAATGGACCCTCCTTAGATTGTCTTTGAACTTACTTATTGTTCCTATTGTATCATGGATTGGTGTATTAATTTTATGATGTGCAAAATCAGAGGTCTATACATTGTGTTCTATCTAGCTCCATACACCACAATTAACACTTGTGAACTCAACATGGATATACTCACAAGGGATCAGAACACTGAATATGATTACTAGACTGTGTCCATCAGAAGAAAAAAAATTGAGATTGTCTACTCTTCAATGTGCTCCACTACTCATAATTAGCTGGTTTGTTTTCATATCAAATCATAAAAAATGTTAAATTCAGGAGTGAAAATTATTAAAGCTTTGGACTGATAAAAAACACTAGATCCAGCAAGCTTCTTTGGTTTTTATTAGTGACATCCACTCTATTTTGGTGATTTGGGACTCTATATCATGCACACATGTTTAACTTCCTGAGCTCATAACTCTTAATGCTGAACACACAGTGACTTTGGAGCATCTTCCGGAAGAACTCAAATTTGTTGATTTTTTTTCCGATCAGACTCAAATTTGTTGATTTATTCGTCCAATTCACTCTCAATTTCCACGCTCAAACTTTGGAAGGCCTCTTAAATTCAGAGAATCGATTTCGAAGACACACCCTATAATACATCGACCCAGATGACCTACCCACATATGTAAGCAAACTAGATCACGACAACAGCACAGAAACGGATAATTATCACAGCATCCGTCCACATTTCATGGCATTAGGCCTAAAATTAGAAAAGTTACACGATCCGTGTAAAACTTTATTACCTTATGCATCGAACCCATGTACTCTTCATATTTATTAAATAACCCTTACACTACGCCAAAACCGGTAACGAGAATTACGACAAAAATGTTACACTAAAAAATATTACAATTGCATCAACAAAATCTCACGAATAACAACCGTACATTACAAACCAATACAACGTCAACCATCGCCCAAGGCCCGTCCATCGGACGGGCACAGCTAGTTAGTATTTTAAAATTATTTTAATTATAAATAAGATATTAATGAGTAAAAACATATAATGAAAGTTTTAGTATGTGAAAATGTTATTTTTTTTCTAAACGAAAAAGATTATTTTTTAGATTTGTAGTACCACAAGTATCACCTATGAGATTATAAAAATATAAAACATATTCTAATTATAGAACAATTTATGTAAATAAAAATTTACTTACTTTTTCATCCTTCAAAATTTGTCTCTAATGGTTAATATATATCATTATACCTATTATCACAATTTTGAGACATTATAAGTCAATATAATATAAAATCAGATGTTTTAATTAATTGATTATTTGGTTTGATCTTATTTTTTATTTTAATACTATAATTTATTAGTATGAGATATAATTACTATGAATTGTTTTTAAATTTGAAAATATAATATCTAAATTTAGAAATATAAAATGAGTCCAACATGATTCTAATGACTTTATATATTGAAATAAATAAAAAATATTAATCAACGGTTATTTTATTATGAAATATATAAGCTAAGTTATTATGAAAATGATAGAATATAAGTTAAGTAAAATATAGTAAATATAAACTTATTTACTATTAAAGATAGGAATAATAATTTGATTATAAAAGAGGGATTCTATTTTTAAATTATTTTAAATTCAAAAAATTTTAATTACTTCTTACATAAAGAGATAAAAAATATAACTAATATACTAAAAAGGATATAATATTTTATCATAATTCAAGTAATATATTTTACATGAATTGATAATAAAGCATGTAATTAGATTAGTTAAAATAATTATGATAGATAAAATCTGAGTTAATAGGAGCATGATAATGTATAATTAAGTAAATTTTAATAAATATAAATTGATTTAGTATCAAAGATAAAAATATAATTTATTTAGAAAAAGGGGCTTCCTATTTAAAAATATTATTTAAATTCGAATTTTTTAAATTATTTCGTACATATATAGATTAAAAAGGTAATTGAAAAGATAAGTTAGTTAATATTTATCTTTTATAGGGGGAATTTTAAAGATAGATCATATTGCTTTAAAGATAGATATTAGATTAATAGAAAAAGGATAAAATTAATAGATAATTAAGAAAATTTTAAAGATAAATATTATGCCTTTAAAGATAGATGTTAGATGGGTACGAAAAAAGACAAAAATAAAAATAAAACATATAAAATTATTAATAAAGTGGGGCCAGAATTAACATGGAGGCTCGAAATTCTCCGGCTTTAATATATAGTACGTATAGATTATATACGGCTTAATGCATATATAGGCCCTCGAACTTGCACGTTTTTGTCGCCCAGGCCCTTGTACTATGAAAGGTTCAGTTAAGCACCTGAACTTAACATTTTTTGTTCAAATAGGCCCCTTATGTTGACTTGGCTTGGCGCGTGCACCACATGCGCGTATAGTGCGACTGAAACTCGTTCGCATTTAATACTAAAATATTTTTTTTTAATTAATTTAATAATAAAATATAGTATAATTTTGAAAATAAGTTTCTATGCATTCTTTAATTAAAAAAAAATATTTTAATTTAATAACAACATTTAATACTACTATATTATTTTTTTTAATTAACTTAATAATACAATATAGTATAATTTTGAAAATAAATTTTATGCATTCTTTAATTATACTAAATCGGTGAACCCAAGTGATTTCGGGTTTCAACCCATTCGGATTCGAGTCAAAACGGATCTGGTTCATTTTGGGTTTTGGGTTCAAATTTTCGGGTTTCAACCCTAAAATTTTCAGTTGGTTCGGTCGGTTAGCAAATTCGATTAAATTTTGACAGCTCTACTAACCAATCATGTAATAGGAACTCTAGCTCGTTCGGTAAAACTAACTGGATCCGAAATAAATCTGTTATTGCGTGTTTGGTAGAACGACATCGATAAAAAAATATATTGAGTATAATTACCATAAAAGTTTTTTAACAAAATCACAAAACATTTTAAAAAAAATTTGCACATTATTTTTTAAAAAATATTCTTAAAATATTTTATTTTAAAAATCCTATTTTTTAAATTAAAATATTTTTTTAAACCATGCCCCGTCAACGCTGACGTGGCATCTATGTGGCACTGACGTGGCATTGGTGTGGCGCTGATGTGGCATCTACGTGGCGCTAATGTGGCATCCACGTGGCTCTGACGTGGCACATGGCGCGTGAGGAGGGCTTGATTGAACAAAAAATGCTAAGTTCAGGTTCTTAATTGAACATTTCATAGTATAGGGGCCTGATTCACAAAAACGTGCAAGTTCGAGGGCTTGTAGATACATTAAGCCTATTATATACAATATCTATACTATATACGAGCCGCCACGTTAATTCTGGCCCCACTTTATTAACAATTTTATATGTTTTATTTTTCCTAATTATCTAATCTTTAACTTTATCTTTTTTCTCATCCATCAAATATCTATCTTTAACTTTATTAAAATTTCTTTAATTATCTAACCTTTAATTTTATCTTTTTTCTTACTCATCTAATATCTATCTTTGAAACAGTATTATCTATCTTTAAAATTTCATTCTATAAAAGATACATATTAATTAACTCAACTTTTCAATTTCCATTTTAATCTATTTGTATATAAGAATTAATATATAGTATAGATTATAGTAGATACACAAATTAACGAAAAAATGATCATTACCCGTACATGGTACGGGTCTTCAACTAGTTATATTTAAAACGCTGAATGACCGAAAATCTCCTGATAATATGTCATATTGTTCTAAAGTCTAAACTACCCATTTAATACACCTTTATCGAAAATCATCCCTAAAACTCTATTTAAAAAAATAAATAAACCTAAGCAAATAGAACTTAATAACGCTTAATCTGTCTATGTATGGTTTACTAATAAATATTACATTAAACAAATTATTTAGGACGCTCATTACCTATAATATTGATTTTTAATTCGTTTATTGCTATTAAAACCAACGATTACAAGGATAGATGTATAGGTTTCATTTCATAGTCTACCTTAAGTAATATTACTAAAAGTTTACAACCTATCTCAACACTTCATATAAGAATAAAAAAATGTATAGACGGCCACATACATCTATATAGCCTAGACATGTGGAGTGAAGTAATGATACATATCAAAGCAGGAAATTACCATATTTTACCATGTTGTCTATGATTGTCGTTTACAGCTTTATTTATATGACCCGATCCGAAAATCCAATCCGACACGACTGAAACTTTTAGGATTGAAACATGACCCAAATAATAGCGAGTACAAAAAAATCAAACCCGATTAACCCGAATCCGACCCGATTTTTTTATATATACTGAATAAATATATTTTCTTATAAATATAATAGTATATTTTATTATAAAACCTATTATAATCAAATATTAGTATGAAAATGTATTAGCAATACCGTATTTTATTACGTAGTATTAAATATTATTGTATAATAATAAAATTATTTTAATAATCATTAAATTTTCAAATACTTGACCTTTTAGGTCGACTCGAACACGTACAATAGCTTGTAAAGAACTGACCTGATTTGACATGTAACTTGATTGACCCAAATTCGCGCACAAAACGGAGAAAAGACCGAATCCGAAACCACTCGACCTGACCCATTTGACACCTATAGACTGGATAAACATTTGTGTTACTGTTTTCTTGTAATTTCAATTTTTCTGTTATTTCTTGGATTATGTTATGAAGGCATGATTATAGCCATAATCTACATCATCTACTAATCACCCTTTTATACACATCTACAAGTTAACCTTCTTACATCTTCATTATTTGTATGAGTAGATGATTGAACATGCATTGTTTGTATTATGTATGATTGGAGGTAAATTGTACAAGGTGAATTATTCACCTTCTTCACCTCCTTATTACCATGGTTAAATCATGGAAATTAACCTAGGTTTTTACCTCACTTTCTCCTATAAAAGGAGGTCATCTACCATTGTAAAACTTGCACCAAAGTAGAGTAAGAACTACACTTCTAAAGTTCTTACTCTCCCTCTCTCCCTTCTAATAATCAAAAGTGTTTCCAAAGTAATTTAAGTGTCTCTTTTAAGAAGATTAGAGTGCCTTAGTCTTAATCTTTTCATAACATGTTATCAACACGAGTCTCTAATTACCAACTGAGCTTCCTAAGTACTAAGGTACCGACTTTAACTCTTCTTAATCTTAAACATACAAGAAGTTTATTTACAAAATTTGTTTTGAGGAGTATGCTCTATAGTCGCCCAATTTGGGATCTTCTATATCAGAAACTCGTTTTCCCTTCCTAGATTTCAAACGTTTCTTTACTAAAAATAATCACATGTTTTGGATCTACATAAGATAAAAACAAGGAATTAGATTTGCTTACCTCACTTGTTGACTAACTTGATTTCTCCTTGAAAATCTTAATTTTTCACCGACCGGCTTGAACATAACTCTTAAGCAAAACGATTATGAGAATGACGTTGGTATTCACAATCAGAACAAGGCAAATGAAAAGCTCGATTATAAATCTTTGATTTCCAGCCCTAAGACGACGCATAATCTCGTCGTCCGCCATGAAAAAAATTGAGAGTTTTTTTGTGGTGGTGGAGATCGAAAATGGAGGAGAAAGAAAGAGATAAGAAAGTGAAAAAGTGAACGGTTTAAAAGATGAGTAAAAGGTGAACCAAATTTTTTTTTCCGGACTCTAAAGACTTTAAGGACCTCTTTCGGACATATCGGACTTTAAGGACCTAAGGACTTTGAAACTCTAAAAATTTTTAAATTATACTTCGTACGGTTCTTTACTTCTGTCTTACAATGTTACCTATGTCTACATTTTTACTTTTGTCTTATGATATTGTCTATGCCTACATTGATTTACTTTTGTGTTGCATACGCTATCTATCCAATATGCATATCATCTACATGCATGCTATATTGATTGCTTCAATCTTCCCATGCACGATTCATAAATTATAATATTGTTTAATGTACATCTCTTATGCATAGTAGTCAATGGCAAACATCACCAAAAGGGAGTTCGACATCCTTGACTTGTCAGGCCAAAAGTTCCTCGTCGAAAGTCGATGCCATGGCTCATCTCAAGGCAAATGGGCTTGAGAAAACAATCGATGATAAGAATACAACTACCCCACAAGAAAAGGCGAAAGCCATTGTGTTCCTCCGCCACCACATTCATGAAAGTCTCAAAACCGAGTACTTGTTTGTGGAGGATCCAAAGGATTTGTGGGATGCTTTGAAAGAGCGATATGGCCATCAAAAGGAGGTCTTGCTTCCACAAGCACTATACGAATGGAACACTCTAAGGTTCCAGGACTATAAGTCCATCACTGAGTATAATAGTGTGATCCACAGGATCACATCTCAGTTGAAGTTATGTGGTCGAGAGATCACACAAGGCGAAATGTTGGAGAAACCTTACTCCACCATGCATCTCTCCAATATTTTATTGCAACAACAATACCGAGAGAGAAAGTTTACAAAATACTCTGAGTTGTTGAAAGTATTGTTGGTTGCTGAACAAAATAATGAGCTCCTAATGAGAAACCACAACCTTAGGCCTACGGGCTCAACACCCGCCCCAGAAGCAAATGCTATGAAAAAGGCGTTTCATGATAGGAACGCTAATGAAAGGGGGCAACGATCACGACGTAATAATAGGCGTGGTCGAGGTCGTGGTAACTATTGGAGCCGAGGTAGCCGTGGTGGTAGTGGTGGCAATAAGCATGGTCGAAACTACAACAAAGGCCATGATAACCACCATGATAACCATGGCTACAAGGGGGATGCGAAGCAAAAGGTCCAGACGGGTCCATCAGGATACTCTCCAAAGGCTAGATCCACATGCTATAGATGTGGTATGACTGGTCACTAGTCAAAGGTATGCCGTACAGCTCCACATCTAGTGAAGTTGTACAAAGCCGAGAAAGATAAAGAAAAGGCTACCGAGACCAATTACATTGAGAATAATGGTGGAAATAGGTCACCAGTGACTAGCCTAGATGTTAACGACTTCCTTAACCATGACAATGGCGATGACTTTGGCTTTGATGCTTAGATCACTAGCATATATATAAATCTACTATCTTTCATGTTATTGTATAATAATTGTAGTGTCTTCTATGCTTGTTCTTCACTTTAAATCTCGCATGACTTTGTATAATAGACTATGTATAATAGGCTTTGTATAATATAATTATCTTTGTGAAATATATGAAGCTTTTATTATTAATGCCTTAATCATGCATCTTTGTATGCATAGAAAATGAGCTCACTTAAGGTGAAGCACAATGGGAAAGAGCAATGTCTTCTAGACAGTGCGACGACACACACTATCTTGAGAAGTAAAGAATACTTCACAAAGTTAAAGGCCTTTGAAGGCAATGTTACTAAAATATCCGGTATGTCGAAACTCATTGAAGGCTCTGGAAGAGCCCTCGTTCTACTCCCTAATGGAACGAAGTTAGTGATAAATGATGCACTATACTCGAGCAAATCTCGAAGGAATTTGCTGAGCTTTAAAGATGTGCGTCAAAATGGGTTTCATATGGAAACCATGAATGAAAATGGGAGAGAATATTTGTGCATCACAAAACATGAATTTGGCCATAAACAAATCCTTGAAAGGATGCCAACGCAAACCTCCGGATTATACCATACATATATTAATCCGTTTGAGGTCAATGCAACAGCTAGTAAAAGGTCGAATGACCAAGCTGTATTCACATTGTGGCATGACCGTTTGGGTCATCCAGGATTTGTAATGATGCACAAAATCATATATAGCTCACTTGGGTACTCACTAAAGAACATTAAGGTTCTTTCAACCAGTGATTTTAATTGCACTACTTGCTCACTTGGAAAGCTAATTATCAGGCCTTCTAAAAGCAAAATCGCAAGTGAGACTCCTACATTCTTAGAAAGAATCCAAGGAGATATATGTGGGCCAATTACCCCACCATGTGGACCATTTCAATATTTCATGGTGCTAATTGATGCATCAACACGTTGGTCACATGTAAGCCTATTGTCAACAAGAAATGTTGCATTCGCTAAACTCCTTGCTCAAGTAATCCGATTGAGAGCCCAATTCCCGGATTATACAATAAAGAAAATCCGACTTGATAATGCAGGAGAATTTACATCTCAAACGTTCAATGACTATTGTATGTCAATTGGCCTTGATGTTGAGCATCCAGTGGCTCATGTTCACACACAAAATAGTCTCGCTGAATCTTTAATAAAGCGATTGCAGCTAATTGCTAGACCATTATTGATGAAATCAAAATTGCCACCATCTGCATGGGGACATGCAATATTGCATGCAGCAACCTTGATTCGATTAAGGCCAAGTGCTAATCATGAACAATCCCCGGTACAACTAGTATCTGGTAAGGAGCCAAGCATTTCGCATCTCAAGATATTTGGATGCGCGGTTTATGTTCCTATTGCTCCACCCCAATGCACAAAGATGGGTCCCCAAAGAAGATTGGGAATTTATGTTGGTTTTGAGTCTCCCTCAATCATTAAATATCTTGAACCAACAACTGGCGATCTGTTTACAGCAAGATTTGCTGATTGCCATTTTGATGAAAATACATTCCCAACCTTAGGGGGAGAAAACAAAAGTGCAAATCCACATGTGAAAGAAATCACGTGGAATGCAACTGCATTGTCTAATCTTGATCAAAGAACGAGATTTTGTGAACAAGAAGTACAACGGATCATTCATTTGCAAAATATTGCAAACCAGTTACCTGATGCTTTTACTGACACAAAGAGGGTAACTAAGTCGTATATACCTGCCGCAAATGCCCCTGCAAGGGTTGAAATACCCACTGGATTGCCTGATGCATCCATTGCAAGTGAGTCTACAATGCGCCGTAAGCGTGGTAGACCATTCGGTTCAAAAGATTTGAAACCAAGAAAAACAAGGGTACAAAAGGGTATGGTAGAAGAAGCCACGATGAATCATGATAATGATGATGAAGGCAATGATATTGAGAATGAGAATATCTCAAATGAAAATGATATCCTCGACAAGAATGAGAATGTCGATAATTATGAGATTTCCATAAACTATGTGTCCACATGTATACAATGGAATCGAAAGGAAGTCATTGTCGATGATGCATTTGCCTACTCAGTAGCTAGTGAAATTGTAAATGAAAATGATGATTTTGAGCCAAAATCAGTCGATGAGTGTCGACGAAGAAAAGATTGGCCAAAATGGAAAGAGGCTATTCAGGCAAAGCTAAAATCGCTCGAAAAGCGAGAAGTTTTTGGACCTATAGCTCGTACACCAAATGGTGTAAAACCAGTCGGGTATAAATGGGTATTTGTGCGCAAGCGAAATGAGAAAAATGAAATTGTAAGATATAAAGCAAGGCTTGTTGCGCAAGGTTTTTCTCAAATACCCGGAATCGATTACGAGGAGACATACTCTCCAGTAGTTGATGCAACTACATTGAGATTCCTAATTGGCATGACTGTCTTTGAGAAATTACAAATGCGCCTCATGGATGTCGTTACTGCATATTTGTATGGCACACTTGATACCGACATCTACATGAGAGTCCCAAAAGGACTAAAATTGCTTGAGGCCAATATCCGTGGACCTAAAGAAATGTTTTCCATAAAACTTAGAAGGTCATTATATGGGTTAAAACAATCTGGGCGAATGTGGTACAATCGTCTCAGTGAATACCTCATGAGAGAAGGGTATAAGAATGATACTGTTTGTCCATGCGTCTTCATCAAACGATCCGAAAAGGGATTCGCTATTATCGCAGTTTATGTTGACGATCTAAACATCGTCGGAACTTCAAATGAACTTGAAGATACTGCGAAATATTTTATGAAAGAATTTGAAATGAAAGACCTTGGACAAACAAAGCTTTGTCTTGGCTTACAGATTGAACACTTAAGGGATGGTATTTTTGTCCATCAATCTAATTATACTGAGAAAATCCTTAAGAGGTTCTACATGGACAAAGCACACCCATTGACCTCGCCAATGGAAGTTCGATCCCTGAATGTTGAGAGGGATCAATTCCGTCCCCGAGAAGAGGATGAAGAGATCCTTGGTCCAGAAATACCATACTTAAGTGCAATTGGTGCTTTAATGTATTTAACTAACATTACAAGACCAGATATTGGTTTTGCTGTGAACTTGTTGTCCAGGTATAGCGTTGCTCCTACAAGGAGGCATTGGAATGAAATCAAACACATATTTCGCTATCTTCGGGGTACACATGATCTCGGGTTGTACTATCGTAGCCAAAGAAATGCAACCCTGGTTGGACATGCAGATGCAGGATACTTGTCTGATCCACACAAAGCCAAATCACAAAATGGCTATGTGTTCACGTATGGAGGCACTGCTATCTCATGGAGATCAACGAAGCAAACCGTGACTACCACATCATCGAACCAAGCCGAGTTGATTGCTTTGTATGAGGCAGGAAGAGAATGTGTATCTCTACGGGCGATGATCCAATTCATCCAGAAAGAAAGTGGGATGCGGCCGATCACTGACGATCCAACAACATTATTTGAGGACAACTCCGCATGTGTTGCTCAAATGAAGAAAGGCTACATTAAAGGGGACCGCACAAAGCACATATCTCCAAAGTTCTTTTCTACTCGAGATTTGGAAGAAGCTGGAGAAGTAGACATCCAACAAATTCGATCAAATGACAATTTGGCTGACCTATTCACAAAGTCTTTGATCCCTAAGAAATTTGGAGAGCTAGTATCCAGAATTGGAATGTGCAGATTTCAAGACATATGTTGACGTCAGGGGGAGCATAAAACGCGTTGCACTCTTTTTCCCTTCGATCAAGTTTTTTCCCACTGGGTTTTACTTGACAAGGTTTTTAATGAGGCAGCTCTAAAGCGTACAATGGGTTTTCAAGTTGCACTCTTTTTCCCTTCGTTCAGGTTTTTTATCCCATTGGGTTTTTCCTGACAAGGTTTTTAACGAGGCAACGCACACCCATCTCCTACAACATGAAAGAAGGTAAATATTCAAGGGGGAGTGTTATGAAGGCATGATTATAGCCATAATCTACATCATCTACTAATCACCCTTTTATACACATCTACAAGTTAACCTTCTTACATCTCCATTATTTGTATGAGTAGATGATTGAACATGTATTCTTTGTATTATGTATGATTGGAGGTAAATTGTACAAGGTGAATTATTCACCTTCTGCACCTCCTTATTACCATAGTTAAATCATAGAAATTAACCTATGTTTTTACCTCACTTTCTCCTATAAAAGGAGGTCATCTACCATTGTAAAACTTGCACCAAAGTAGAGTAAGAACTACACTTCTAAAGTTCTTACTTTCCCTCTCTCCCTTCTAATAATCAAGAGTGTTTCCAAAGTAATTTAAGTGTCTCTTTTAAGAAGATTAGAGTGCCTTAGTCTTAATCTTTTCATAACAGATTACTGTTTTTTCAAGTCATTCCATTTTCTACACGATCTTCATTTCGTGGAACAAGTGTCTTTGTCTTCTACCACTTTTCCTCTCTTCTCAATCTAAAACTACAACTACGTATTAACAATTGAACATCAATTATGTCTGTTCAAGGTGAGATATTATTTACCGTTGTTAACTTTCTACTTTATGTCAAGGAAAACCCTTTTCATTTATTTATTCATCTCCTCTTCAACTTTAAATGGCTCCCATATTCATCAATTATGCATAAAAATGTTTTTATCGTTGAATATAAACATTAATGCATGTGTAACCTATTACAGTACCTACATGCTATAGGTTCTACAAGTGATGTTGAGTCCACTTTTGAGGAGTCCTTACATGATGCAAGGTTTCAACATCAACAACTTAATATATGTTCAAGTGTATTGACGTTTTTTGATTTGCTATTACAATTAAGTACTTATTATTTGTATATGCATTGTGTACGAGACATAATTGGTAGGTTACCAATCTTGTATATTAAATATTGTAACTTTAATTATTTTATTTGCACAACATATCTCTTGCTTATTAGATGACCTCAATTTCCGGTCCACGTTTTTTGCTTTATTGATCAAAATTTGAATATGAATCTTTTTGAAACTATTTGCTTTAATGAGTTGCATTACGCAAAACTATAGGAATAAATCAGTTAAAACATTTGTGAGAGTATTGCTCTTTTGGAAGGCGGCCGACAGGCGGCCGATCTCCACCTGGATAAGATTATTATTGAAGGTGATAATCTTACAACTATCAACAACCTAAAACGTGTTTGGAAGGTCCATTGGGAAATAACAACTATTATTCAAGATGTTAATAACTCCCTCAGAAGTTTCAAAGAAGTCAAGATATTTCATTGTTTTCGTGAATGCAGCTAGGTTGCAGATTTTCTGACCAAGAAAGCAATTCCGGATTCTTTCCTTGATCACTACAACAACTTCATCAGCCGCTTCCCTAGAAATGCGACTCTTGCTCCTCTGGAAGCCTGAAGTCTTTAAATTATTTCTCTCCTAAAGGAGTTTAGTACAATCATCCTAAGGATGATCTAGGTTGGTCTTACTTTAGAAAGGGAGCCTAATGTTTACTAATTTCAAAAAAAACTTTGGAATATGTTTGTCTCCGTTTAGATTTTTTTTAATGAAGCCTTGGACTTCTATTATATCTTGTAGTTGACTTGATGATTATGTAACGTAAACAACTTGCTTTCGCATATTAGGAATCTTAAATAATTTTCATACTAAATTAGCAAATCAATTACTGTATGATTTAGATGAACTTTGTGCATAATAATATGCATCAAATTGTATTATATATTGCTATGTTTATATCGCATTTATATAATATGTATGCATTCACTTGTAATTGGTATAATATGAAAGGCTTCCTGCTTAAGCATTTACGTAGCTGCAACTCTTCTATAATTTTAGTGGAACATTAACTTATTATAGTTTTTGTTTAATTTATTGGATGCAGTGAAAGAATGATGAATTCTATTACACGAATTTTCAATAATCTTTGGACTTTTGTTCAACATTCAATATTCCAGATGATTTCATGCCAAAGATCATGAAATTTCTACGTGCAAAGGCACTTATGCGTTTCAGAACAGTTTCAAAATTCTGGCTTGTTGTCATCGATGATCCACGCTTTAGAAAACAACATCTTGAATACTTTATGCTCAACAAAGAAGACAACACTCTCTTTGTAATCGAGGGTAGATATCAAGAATGCATCCAACACTGTGCACACACCTTTGAGACCATATCACCAACCTAGCTAACATTGGGCGAAATGTATAATGCCTGCACATGGTACTGCGTGTCAGTTGTGCATGGTTTATTTCTGCTTCGTCAGGGGAGCTTACTCAATTATAGCGCTCTAAAGGGAAGGAATCTTTGCTTGCATAGATTCCACAGGATTCAAAGTTTACATGTCGCGTTTGATGCATTGCCTTCGAATCTTGTGGATATGGACATTGGCCTCGGATATGACTCGGTCTCTGACGCGTATAAACACGTCAAACTTTTGTATTCAAGTTGCAAATTACACTCCTTAGTTGTATACCATCTGAAGACCACTTCATGGACGCTTTTTCAGTACGAGGGGCGTGTGTTGTCTTGGACGAGCCAGTTATACTTTACCTATGGTATATACTTCAAGGATGGTCTTCATTTTGTGAACTACAATCGTACATGTTGTTGGGCGGAACTTATTTCTAAGAGCATGAATAGTATGGCGATCATTACCACTCCATGTCCTCGGGAAGTATATGCGCAATTGAGGCATCTATCCATATTCGAGGTTGCTATTTTAGGCGGGGGAACACACAATGGCAATCTCCGATTGTAGCACTTCGATATGGGCTCTTTCAGGTAACCCTTTAATCGACACAAATCTTACTAAAATGCTCCTCGTTAGGTTTAGTGTTTGATCGCCTATTATACATACGAACTAATAACATTTTTCTCCTCTAACATTTCCACCACAATATGGTGTTTGGAAATGTTAACGGGTTTATGCGTACAAGAAATGTGACCCAAACCTACAATCTTAAAACGGGGGAACATCTTGTGCGTAGAGTTGATCACACACTATGGACGGAAAAGTGCATAACGTTTGGCGTCACATGGAAAATCTTCTCCGATTTCCATAATATGTTTGTGCTATTGGTTTTGTTGGGTTGAATACATGTTTTTTGTTCAATGTTAAGAAATATGTAGCCTTTGAAGTGACAACAGGTTGTTTGTTCAACATCAAGTACTACTCGATGAATTCGGTTCTATCCGGTTCCGTTTCTGGACTCGTAAGTTACTCCAAATCTTGCTACTAAGTTAAGTGGGAAGTTTTAAAAGATAAAGTTAATTAATTAAAGTTTATGGGTAAGATTTGTAATAGGATGGAAAGTAGAATTTTCCAAAGAGATTGTGCCGACTTGAATTGCCGACTTAAACTCATTTGCTTCAAATGGAAGTTTTATGGGGAGATATATATAAAAACCATCGATTAGGAGATAGATATGTACGAGGGAACCAAGGTGGATCAAAAGTCTTCTTTCTTCAGAGCTAAGCATCCATCCTCTAGCCACCATCAACTCTCGCTCGACCGTCGTCCAAAAGCCGGCCCTGTCGTTCTGTTCGCCGCCACCGAAGCCTTCCTCGCCCTTCTTCTTTGTTACTTCCTTCTCGATTAGTTCGTCGGGCACACACTCTGTTCATCGTCGCCCCGTTGCCGGTAACTTCTGTTCCTTTCCCTAGTATATTTAAAAGGTTGAATGACCGAAAATCATCCGTATAATATGTCATATTGCCCTAAACCACCCTTTTAATACATCTTTACCAAAAACCACCCTTATTTTCATTTTAAAAAACAGCCACCCCATTTAAATTCTCCGTTAAATGTCCGTCTACGCACGCGTGTGGCTCGTCTTTAAAGTACCATTTCTATTTTTTTTTCTTACCTTTTCTTTTGAAATGTGAAATCTTAAAAACTCAATTAAAAGCAGGTGTTGTCTTCGATTGAAATTGAAATTGCCTTTCTAGTAACGGAGTGAAATTTAGGCATTCAATTTAACCCTAGAATCCTTCAGATCATTAACATCGCCGCCAACACTAGTATGTTCGTCCAACGATTCGGTTTCAATGCAAAATAATGGCGCCTCTAACACCCCTTCCTCAAGCAGTTCTGACTAGCTTGGTCACGAAGTGCTTCTTTCGCGGCCACCGCCTCCTCTCTCCGACAACTGACGATGACAATTGTTCTTAGGATTGGGCTTCAATTTGTGAGTTGTAGTTTCAATTTGAGTTCCAATCAGAGTAATTAGTTTGTGTGGTTGAAGTTAGGGTTTTAATCTGGGTGGAAATTTCAATGTGAGTCAATTGGCGAAAATTTTGGAATTTCAGTTAAGTTTCATAACAGAGATTGAATCAATTGATAGTCCTTACCTTATGAACCCCTGTTAAAGGCGTCAAAGTTGTTTCTTTAGGTTTTGGATCCACCATTAGCTTCTGTAATATTTGATAAGCCTCGAATTTGATTCAACACCACTTAATAACATGTTGTTAGCTTAAATTTGGTTAACTTTTGCTATCTTTTTGGTGGAAGACAATACTTTGTGTATCATTGTTTTAAGAATACATTGTCTTACAATTACATGTTTAGATTTTGGTGTTGTGGTTTTACTGTCTTGTTCATTTGTTGCTGAGTTGCCATTAGCTATTGTTGAGATTTCACATTTCAAAAGAAAAGGTTAAAAAAAATATAAATGGTACTTTAAAGACACACCGCAGGCACGCGTGCGTAGACGGACATTTAACAGGGAATTCAAATAGGGTGGTTGTTTTTTAACGGAAATGGAAATATGGGTGGTTTTCGATAAATATGTATTAAACGAGTGGTTTAGAGCAATATGACATATTATTCGGGTGGTTTTCGGTCTTTCGGCCTATTTAAAATCACTAAGGTTTAAAATCTTATCGATGCGCCGCCTTCGCATTTTACACTTGTCGTTACGAGAATACACCACATCAGCTTTTGCTACGTGTCAACGCCATATTAATGTGAACATTTTTTATATTTATTTTAAACAATTTCATATTACAAAACACTTGACATGTCATTTACACATCATATTATTTTTTTTGTCACATCACTTACACATCGTATTATTATTTTCGGCGATTTATGTTTTAAATATAGAACAATTTATCATTTTTATTTGTATATGGAGTATTATTTGTACATATTTCACGTCATACACATCTTCATGAATATCCGTCAAAGGATATTCATTGGTTGTGTCCCCATCATATTATTGAGAAGCTAAATATAAAATTCTTCGTATAAAGGTTGAACTCCTTCACTTTCTCTATGGCTAACGTCGAACTAGCAAACAAGATAGTTGTTGTTGATGGCGGATGGCCACCGTGGATAAAGAGTGAACTCCTTCAACATCAGTTCACCAATGAGTCCGTTATAGTATGTACAACCCCAATTTGACGAAAATGGTTTTTAATCCATGGGGAGAAAATATTGAACAAAATAGGCTACAAGGAAAAAAAATGAGCTCCCATAGGCTTTTTTCCAGTTTTGCCCCTACCTTTTTTTAAAATTTACAAGATGACGTCATCATATGCCATTGATGACATCAGCACCCCTTTTCACGATCAAGCGTTGACCGATGTTGACCGCCTTGTCATTAGTGATGACAAGTAACGTGTCATCAGATGACAAGCTACTTCTCATCAGTCCATGTACAAAAAACTTGTCATCAATGATGCTAGTTTAGATAAAACTCACCATTCACGACCTCAACTTGTCATCAGATGACAAGTTGAGGTAAAACCCATCATTCTCATAAAAAACATGTCATCAGTGATGACCAGTTTAGAAATTGACCTATGTGGGATTTGAACCCATATTATTGTGCATCAAGCACATTGCTCTACCATTTGAGCTAATAGGTCATAATTATAAGTAATATATACAAATTTTAACATGCAAAATAAAACATGGCATCACCCCAACTCGTAAAACAAACTTGTCATCACCCAAAAACATACCCAAACCCATAAAATCATCCAAAAAAACCTTACAACAAACCTGTCATCACCCCCAGATCCGTAAAAGAACTTGTCATCACCAAAACACATTAAAAACGAACTTGTCATCGCCAAAATCCATAAAAACGAACTTGTCATTGCCAAAATCCATAAAAACGAACTTGTCATCACCCAGGCCCATAAAAAACACCCTATCATCACCCAGAACCATAAAATCATCCCAACACCCTTAAAACAAACTTGTCATCACCCAGATTCGTAAAACAAACTTATAATCACCAAAACACATAAAAACGAACTTGTCATCACTCCAGACCCATAAAATCATCCTAAAAACCTTTAAACAAACTTGTCATCACCCCAGATTCGTAAATAAACATATAATCACCAAAACACATTAAAAACAAACTTGTCATCACCTAGCCCCACAAAAAAATCTTGTCATCACCCAGAACCTTAAAACAAACTTGTCATCAGTCAGATCCGTAGAACAAACTTAAATTGCTCAAAACTCATAAAAAACCACTTGTCATCACCCTAAATCGTAAAATCGTCCCAAAAACCCTAAAATCAACTTGTCATCCAAAAAACCCAAAAACTCAAAAACTCAAAAACCCAAAAACTCAACCCTAAATCTAGCTCGAATGAGCCTAGATCTGGCTCGAACGAGCCCAGATCTAGGAGAGAGGGAAGAGAGGGAGAGAATGGAGAGAGGGATAGATGGCGGACGAACCTGAGGGCGGGCGACGGCGGCGATGGAGCCTGGATCTGGCTCGAACGTCGTAGATGGCGGCGACGTCATGAGGAGAGGGAGGGCGGGCGGCGGGGATGAATGAAAATGGAGATGAGAGGGAGGGAGTGTAGGAGAGGGAGAGAGTGAGGGGAAGGAGAGAGGAATGAGAGAAAAAAAATGAGGAGGAGAGAGAAAAAGAGAGAGTTGGGGGGTTTTATAGGGGAAGAACAGCCTAATTTGTACAATAAATTTTTGGGTGTTGCTTTATAGCGCAGGGATGAATCTCATTATGGCGCAGGGTATAAAAACACTTGTTTTTACAGAAATACCCTCCTCTGCACTCCTCTTTCAACTCAACTCAAGAATGGCGAACGGCGAACAACGAACCAGCAGCCGCCGAGCTCCAATTCCGCTCTCTCCAGAGAGCATCGATGCCTCTTCCTCCAACTCCGATCCGCGCGCACCGACACTAGCCACCAACCAGCTTCCGGCCCACCTCCTCCAAGTATAAACCCTAAGTTCGATTTCATTTTCGGATTTGCGAACGACGAACTCCACGTTCTGACAAATCGTCCATTATAAATAAATGGAGAAACGCGATATGTCCATAAAAATACCATGGACAACGCTTAAAGGTCCACATGTTTGTCATGGACGAAAATCGAATGTCCATTAAAAAAATGTTGGACAAGATTCTTGAACTAAGATTGTAACACTCGGTCGTTAAAAATGTATTGACAGTATTAACTTGTCCACGAGTTTTCTTTGGTCATGTATGAATCGTCCATCCCTTTTTAATGGACAAAAGGGGTGCGCTATAACGAGATTTGGGGGTGCGCTAAATTGAAGAGCCGTAAATTTTTAGAGGGTCTATTCTCTTCAATATTTCCCCAAAACCTCCCTTCCCACCCCAATCCCTCCCCTAATTTCTTCACATTCTTGATAAGACTTGAGTGATTTTTACTATTTTCCAATTGTAATGCGGTGTTTATTCAAGGATTTTTCTCTAACGAAAGAGAATATTGTTATGATATCTCTAACAAGGTTACCTATTAGTCTGTCAATTGCTAAGCATATTTAAACAGAAGATATACTAGTGGATAACAATCAGTATCCAATTGTCCATAATTTGATTTATATAAATTATATAGGTTTCTATTGGATAAAATAACATTTGAATTATATTAATTAATTAATTGATAATTATCTAGATCCTAATCTGAAACAAAATATTTGTATTCATGATTTGTTCAGTTTATATCTTTTATTTTCAACTCTCATTTTACATAATAATGAATATTATTACTTTAATACATAAATTTTTAAATAATGAATATGAATATCTTTTTTGACATATGATTATGTGAATATAGAGTGCATAAATGAGAAAGTTGGGTAAAATCTTTTCCTTAAAAAATTAAGAGATGAATGTACATGTCTGTATGAAGTACTGTGGATGCACGGTTTTTAGATAAGAAGACCCCGGATCACATGTGAGACAATCTTCCATTTTTAGCTAAGATAGCACTTTTTTTTTATCTGAGTAAGATAAGATGGAAGATTTACATCAAATTAGTCTTTAGCAGTTAAATCTTCATTAGGGCATTAGAAAGACAGAAAATCCAATTGTAGGGCTCAAAGAGAAACTTCACTAGTGGAATTTCGCAAACAAGTTGTGGTCCACAAATTCATCTGTTAAACCCTAACCCAGCGAAACTCCATGAAATTTTGTCACAAATAGACTGGTGGTACCCCAATGTGAGAGGATTTTAATTTCGACAACTAAAATGAAGATTTTTGTTTGATTCATCAATCTCGATCAATTGCTAAACCCTAACCCTTACCTTTTTGGGAATTTTTCGACTTTGATTTAGGAGGCATTTTGAGCAACCGATTGGTGTTAAAGATGGAAAGAAGCAAGACGTCAATGGCGTTGAAGATGAGAGAAAAGTAAACCAGCGATTTGAAAATGGAGATGTGATGTGAGATCGTGAAGTTCTCTCGTGAAAGAAGAACGAAATTGGATGATATTTTTTTCATGTTAAAAGAGGGGCATGAGTTTCAAAAAAAATTACAAATTTGCCACCGTGTGCAATTTTACTCAGGATTTCAAAAAAAAGAAAAGAGATTTAATCTCAACTATTAATCTAATAAATCATATGGTCGAAAAAACACCTCATATAACATGGGAGAATATTTTTGTCCCGTGTGCAATTGGATACGTACCAATTAAGCCACCACAATGGATGACTTACAAGCCAAGATCGAGAAGAGAGGTCAAAGACGAGAGAAGAGGAGAGATAAAAAGGGAAAGAAAGACAGAGAGGAATTAGGGCAGAATAATTCTTACTTCATTTTCAAGCTAACAACAGAGAGTATTTATATCTAGTCTTAACAGTTCAATAAAAGCGACTCAGAAAAGAACCGTAAAGAAAACCCGAGAAAGAGTTACTTACTCTATTAAAAATATTACAATAATGAAAACTAAATATTAACAAAGCTATTAATCACGAAGTCGGGCCGGAACACGACGTGTTCAGGTAGACCGAGACCAATGGTGTCGGATCCAATATTGTGTGCTCCTCTTATTGCGTACTAGTAGATACATTAATAACACTAGTAGATACATTAATAACACTAGGGGTGTCCAATGGTCCGGGTCGCCCGCAACACGGACCGACCTGACCCGTAAATTTATGGGCCGATCCGTAAAATCCGTAAAATTAAAAAAATAATAATTTATATTTAACTTTATGTTCTTTATTTAGACTACGGATTGTATAATTAATTTTGTTATTTTGCTCTCTGAAACACATTTTAATAATTTTATTACATTGGATATTAGTAAAATAATATTACACAACCAAGAGTTTTTTTAAGTTTGAAAAACACATAATTAAACATAATTATATAATCAGGTCGACCTGTGACCCGACCCGTTTGACCCATAAAACCCATTTGACCTAGTCAAATAGGTTACGGGTCGGGTCATGACCCGACCCGTAAAACCCGTTACGAGTCGGGTCACAGGTCACAATTTATTAAGTTACGGGTCGACTTGTGACCCGTAAACCGGGTTACAGGTCGGGTCGGGTCGACCCTTGGACACCCCTACGTACAAGTGTACAACCCATATATATACTCCTCGACACTGACATGCAAATTACGTAGAACACACATTTAGATGATTATAACTGATGATAGGACCCAAACAAATCTAATCTAAGTTGCACATATGCATATACGCACGCAGCCAAATGGGATCAATCTGCGCCACTTCTGTCTGCGTTGATCTCATGAAGAACCACGATCAAGGCAACGATGAAGGCGTAATCAACATTAGGATACACCGTTACCCCATACGTGTCCTTGTCAAACAATACGCTCTGCACGCTATGGTGCCTGTGCATCTGCGAACCCAGATGGGTAAGATACTTGAACTTGTCAAAAAGTAGACAATGAATGGTTAATTTCTTGATTTGTCAACCTTAACCATGTACATGTGAATTACCTGGGCAAGAACGGTAGTGGTGTTTCCCAAGTAGATAGTGCACCCGCTCTCCATGAACTTGCCTTCGATGTGAAAATCGGGAACTTCTTCCTTAGAAGGGTTGGTCGCCAAGAACACGTCGAGTTTTGTTCTGAGTTGTAGCATGGACGACTTCCTGACCGTGAAAAGCATGTCTTCAGACTTTGAGCTCTCGCCTCTGTACACATACCATCTTCTATGTGCCGAAAATACCTGCTCTCATTCAAAACCGATTGACCCATTCAACAGATTCATTAGCTAGCATAACAGAAATTAACAAGAGATCATATTGATACAAAGTACAAACCCAATCACATCAAAGTGTATATAGCTTAGGGTCAAACTTATTTCGCTACTTTAAGATTTAGCATCATAATTCACATTGAAACAATATGATTGATTTTCTCTGGAATTACTCTTTGATTATTATGATCAAACGTACATCCATAGGGTCTCTAGTTGAGTTTGATCATTGGATTACATTTAATATGCGAGTTTGATAATCTTGGCTACATTCAAAGTGAACCCAACAAGATCCAAAAGTCCGACTTGCTCAAAGGCATCACTGATCATTTTTCCTTAAGAAAAAAACTAAATACTGTATATAGAAGGAGAAAATACATTTCTTGGTTTATCTTAATTTATTTAATTTGGGCTGGTTGTTGGATAAACACTTGTTGAATGAGTGGGTTGATACGTTCTCTCTCTTATATTATAAAAAATGAATTTATCAAAAAAAAAAAAAAACAGAATTTTGAATTACTCTGATCATTTGAATCACACAAACCCCGGCCCCCATGGCATGACTGAACCGATCTTTCATTTGAATCCAGATCCGGTGTTTTCCTCAACAATCTGAAATCCTCTGTTCTTCCAATCTAGTTCCCAGCTACTAGATAAATTCAACTCATCTACAAAATCATCTCAATTAAGCAACAAAAAGCACAAAACCATAGGACAAAACCAAGCATCAAAAGCAAAAAAATCAGGAAAATCACACCACACTACTACGAAAAGGCAGAGAAAGAAAAGCAAAACCTTCTGACGGAGGCACAAGATGGGGACACCGGCAGCGTCGAGGAGAAGGCGTTGATCGTGGATGCTAAAGATGGAGCCTTTGACGGAGAACATGAGGTTTCCCTGAACATCGGTGACGCTGAACTGGCCTATCCTCAGCGTCATCAGCTTCTCCGTCACCATCAGATCCACCGGGTAGGGAGCCAGATACTGGGGTCCCACCACCACCACCGGGCTCTGTAGCGGCGTGAAGGACGGCGCCGGCGCCGGAACTGGCTGCATGTATGGAGGCTGTGGGGCTGCCATTGTTGCCTCACTTTGCTCTCTGTTTTGAAGAAGTGGTGATGATTTTTTTTTGGTCGGAAAAGGGGTTAGCCCCAGAATATATAGGAACCAAAAGGCCTGATGAGTTTGGAATGTGCGGGTGGCCCGCCCTGCAACCTGGTCGAACGAAATTCGAAAGTGGTGATAATGGTGGGACCATTGAGTTTTTTTGCGTGATGACGTGATGATGACCAACGACTGAGTTTATTGATCACGCAGCCCAGTTAATTGTTGATCAAATCCGGTTGTGAAGGCCCGAGATTCGAAGCTATTCAAATGCAGCCCGGATTATCGTGTTGGTCACCGATGCATTATTTCTAAGTTAAAGAAGAGCACGGACTGGCGAGGGCAGATTGGTCTGGTGCTTGGCAGGATTCGGGCACTAGCTAAAGAGTTGCAGCTGGTGGAGTGGATTCATGTAAGAAGGAGCAGCAAACAAGGCTGCAAATTTCCTTGCTATTTCAGATTTTGAATTTTTATCTATTCATTTTTGTTCCTTTTTGCTTCCTGGAACTTTTCAGCATGTAATGAACTCTGATTTGGAATGAGTTTGGGATTTTGGGCTCCAAAAATAAAGAATGTATGAAAGTTGCATGTCTTATAGGTTCTCTAATTAATTCATAAGAGTAGAATTGCTAAATTTGTGAGTATGTTGGGCTTCTTATACATTTTTGTAACGTTTGATAAATGTACATAAAATGGGTATGAGTGTTCCATTGCTATCTCAGCACGATACGGAGTACTTAACTGAATGTCATTTTGTTCACAAAATGTACGCGGTTTTGCAAATTGGCCTAAACTAGTAATGTTTGTGTGATCTACTGTAACATATATATGAACGGAATATGTTCTGTTGTTAGGTCATGGACTAGCAGAGTTTTGCCCATTCAATATGTATCTTGTCCTTAGTTTCTCACTACACTGTCTATAACTTTCTAAATTCTAATGATTCTTCTTTTGACGATCTCAATTTTTTTCATTCCAATCATTTTTCCTCATTTTGGACAATGGTTCTAATAAAACTGTACAAATAACACGTTAGCATCAATCAATGATGGTACTCGATCACATGAACATTGACACAACTTATTCATTGCCATTATTCATTAATCCTCAAAGTTCAAACAATAGCTATAAATGAACTTTAAAATGTATGACCAAATTAGCTTCTCCTGTGAGAGTTGACTTCTATGTACATATACGTAGAAATCAAGCTAGGATATCTTTTACATGGATCATTTTGTAAGTGTCGGCATTGGTTGCCTAGTTGCAGTTTCTAAGTGCTGCCATTTCGGCTAAAAGGGCGGGTTGAGTATACAGAGATTATTTTATGTTTTATTAAATTAACATACTCGTAGTTGTAAAAAAGTAAGAAAATATTGGAGATGCGGGGGATCGAACCCCGTGCCTCTCGCATGCAAAGCGAGCGCTCTACCATTTGAGCTACATCCCCATTTTGTTATGCTTCACGTATTTTCTTAATTTGACACGAAAATCCGATTAAATAAATACTATGATACAAGTGTATAAAGAATGTCTGACTTATATATCTACTATGTCTGACTTAGTATACGCTCAAGCGTATAAAGAATCTCTCACTTAGTGTATGTAGAATGTATTATATGTCACCAAAATTAAACCCAAAAGAAAACGAAGGTATCAAACGTCACCAAGTTTAGACAGTATAGACTTTTATTTTAACATGTTTGATATAAAAAGTGATACTTCCCAAAAAACGAAGGTATCAAATGCTTGTTCCACCCAGTCGACCCGATTCAAATCTTCCATCCCAAAACACGTCCCCCGGTCGACCTTTATGGGAGAAGTTGAGACTTTTTTGGGGTTTGGATGATTTTGAAGGTACAGACTTTCCATGACCTGACCTCTGTCATTGCTGACAAGCATGACTCTTCGAACCAAAGCTTTAATACAAATACAAGGTCAGCTTGATGATGGGTGTTGCGACTTCTACTTGGCAACAGCAGGTGGAGTCGGGGTGGGAGTGCAATCCTTGACACCCAGTTTTCTTATTCGGTACTACTTTCATGATACTATCGTGCATTTTGTTGCTAAATTACAGCTTCGGTTGGGTCAGGATCAGGTTTTTGGATCGGACCTCCTAACAAGTCGTTTAGACATGAATGTGGTCTTTCGCAATGAACTCCATGAAGCATTATCCTACAACAGGAAGGGGGTAAATCCCAACCAGAATCATCTTTGATTTCAGATGTGTTTACTGCACTGAAAGGTCATAGCTCATTGTGCTTACCCTCTCCTATTACATTGTAAAGTGCAGTTTAGTAAGTAATGTAACAAACATTTTATTATGAAGGAAAAAAAGAGAACATGTACCAAAAGTATAAGAAAGCGAGCTACTATGTTACAGATACAACATGGTGAAGCTGAAAGAAGCCTGAGCCTTCTTGTTTCTTCTTGTAGGAGGAAGACAATTCCAGCATAGGTTGCCAACACAGGCCTTTTGAATTTACAATTTCGAAGTTCTGGCTGTGTTTCTTGCTGCAATGAACTCCTGCATTTTCTTGAACTGCTCCTTTGTCATCCCGCTATAGTATGCGTGTCCCCTCTCCTGCATAATAAAAACCAAACAAAATAACATGGCTCTATTAGCATATTTGCAAAGAGATTTACGACATTTGATACCAGAACCCTTAATTCCATTGCTTCTCACTTTCTATGGGTTTGCAATTTCCATCCATGACAAGTTTTCCTTTACAAACAATTACACAGCAGAACACATGCAATTGTCTGCACGACTGTATGGTACAAAACTTTGGAATCAAAACCTCAAACATGTACAGAGTGTTGCTTGCTACTTCACCATCAGCAAGGTTAAGACTTAGGAATGGGGACATCAAGTAATTGCTTAATTATTTTCCACACATGACAAATATATGCAAAGTAAGTATATCCACACAAACAAAAGTGGTAGCCAATATATTCTGCCACCAGATAAAGAAGGCAAATTTCTTACAAAACTAACATCAATATGCACATCACAATATATTCTTCCACCCACCGAGAGCAAGATCATCTTTGAGAACATTTACACTGCTAAGATCTAGTGACACGTTCTAGCATAATGGAGCAACTCCTAATCGTACATACATTATGAAGATGCTTTTCTTTGTCATGGATAACTGAGCACTATGAACCTTTCAGCTGGCATAATTTATAACCTTTCTGGTTCTTCATATTTGCCTTCTAATTTGCTGGAACCACATCCATTTTCTAGTGGCAGTGTGGCACGACTGAATCTGATACTAAAAGCCGGAATAGTAGCTCCAATCAATATGGGACAGCTTCCAAGATATTGGTGGTCCACATGACCCAAAAGGACCACGAGTTATAGAATCTGGTAGAACTAATAAGCTAAGTCTTATCAATGCAGGTTTCTTCAGACAGAGATTGGGAAAATTGCAAAGGGGAGCCTAATATTAGAAGACATATTCAAACAAAAGCGAATACAAGACACATCTATTACAGCCATGCCCCTTTTCAAAGATTTAGCACTCATCCATGAACATGCCAATAGCAAACATAAACAGAAGATAGGTAAAAACTATTTGCCATGCTTATTATAAACAAATCAAAATATCCGGGCAGTATATAGTAGCGATTTTTGTACCTTTTCCAATGCGAGTGCATCTCCCAAACTGAGTTTGAGGCCATCATTAATCACAGATTTGTACCGTACAACAAGGTCATGATTATTTTTGATTATGGCCTCTGCTACTGCACGGGCTTTACTCATCAATTCAGGCACTTCAACCAGATGATTAACCAATCCCCAACTCTCAGCTTTTTCTGCAGTTAATGGCATTGAAGTTAAGGAGATTTCACGAGCTCTGTTTGGTCCTACAATACGAGAAAGCTTCTGAGATAGACCCCAGGAAGGAAAGATTCCAAACCTGCATAGCACAGTGAAGAACCCCAATTTAGTGCTCACAGCAAATTCGCACCGAAACCATGATCATACATAGATAATTGGTTCAAGCTCACAGCAAAGAATGCAAACAACAGTACAATTAAAAAACACCAAAGAATGCAAACGACAGCCAATGGTCGAAAGTTTCATATGGCACAATGTTTCGACTCAGCACTCAACGATTTTGTTCCACTTGAATGGAATTTAAAAACAAAAATATGAGTATCAATACATTAACTGAGATGATTTAATGAGCTATTTCGACCCTCTCTTCGACAAATGATCCACATGAAAGCAATAACAAAGGCCTTGGACCAACTAAGAAACAATATCGACAGTCGACTGAATTATAAATAACCCTAAAAGGACGTACTGCACTTAGAATTTCTAAAACAGGTAAGGGTTTCAACAAGTCGAGTGGCTTGGAAAAGTCCTTACTACTTACAAACATGAGGACAAGAGAAGAATCACAAATAAAAGACCACGGACTGCTAAATTTCAGCCCGATCTGTTCAGCAAACCTATTCAGCAGACAATCGCAATCAATAAATCAACCAAGAAAGGAAGGACAAAAATCAAACCTAGCGTGAGTATCAATAAACTTAGCCCCCTTAGCAGCGACCAGAACATCGCAGGCGAGGGCGATCTCGAAGCCAGCGGTGACAGCGAAGCCTGCAATGGCGCCGACGATCGGCTTCCTACAGCGCTCCATCTGAGCCACGGGATCGGTCTCGACGTCCTTGACATCTCCCTTGAAGACGTCCTCGGCCGCCGTGAGATCGACGCCGGAGCAGAACGCTCTTCCGGATCCGGAGAGCACTATCACCTTCACGGATTCGTCGCCGTCCAGGCTCTTGAAGGCTTTCGCTAGGTCAACGATCATCGGCCTCGTCAACGAATTGAGTGACCTTGGACGGTTGATTGTGATGTAGGCGACGCCGTTCGGCTCCCGGCGGACGAGTATCGGATTTTCCGGCGACGAGCTGTCCATTTTTCCGATATGGTTCGATTTGCTTGCAATTTGAGCGCTGAGACTGAGAATGATGAAAACGTTGAGGTTTTGGTCTGCCCGAGGCGAGAAGATGAGATAACGTGGTTGCTTCCGCAACTGAATCAAGTTTTTTAATTCTGTATTAGGTCTTGATTACTACGGAGCACTCGTATTACAAATTTATCACTTAGACACCTCACCTTTGATTTGAACCTGTTGGATTACCTGAACTTATATTTTTTGACCTATTGAACGCTTTTTTACTGACTTGTGCAAAAAAAATCGCCACCATGACGCCACGTGTATTCCACCTCATTACTTTTATTTAAAACAAAAAAAGAAAGAAAAAGACAATTAAAACAAAAATACATTTTTAGGCGTATCCCCCTCCCCCGATGAACGCCGTCAACGTCAACCCCGACACCCTGGTTCCGCCCTCGCTCCGCCCCACACATGCATCACAAGTTCACAAGTACCATTTCCCTTAAGAAGTCGTTCAACAAGCTCACAGGTACCATTTCTAACTACAATGCCCCACAAATCACAATTGAACACGGCCCATCCCCAAATTTGGGTTTCCCCCAAATCTCACCCACTGAAATCGAATCTTCTCTCTACTTGCAGGTCCGTCAATGCCTCTGTCTACAAACGACGAATGCTGACCTCCGCTTCCTCCTCCTCATCGTCTTCGTCTTCTTCATCCTCCGCCTGTCTCACCGGAAACCCAATCAACGATTGCTGGAGATGCAACCCAAATTGGGCGACTCCCACCGGTCGCCAACGTTTGGAATTGGCTTCGGCAAAAACGCCATGGGAGGTAAAGGCGGTAAGTTCTACATCGTCTCTGACTCCTCGGACTCCGACCCCGTTATCCCTAAACCGGGGTTGACATCGACGGCGTTCATCGGGGGGATACCCCTAAAAATTTAATTGATTTTGTTTTAATTTTCTTTTTCTAATTGTTTTAAATTTTTTTTATTTAAAGGGATGAGGTGGCATACACGTGGCGCCATGGTGGCGATTTTTTTTTCACAAGTCAGCAAACAAGTGTTCAATAGGTCAAAAAATATAAGTTCAGGTGTCCAATAAATCAAAGATGGGGTGTCTAAGTGACAAATTTGCGTAAGTTTGGGGGGCTAGATATGTTTTTACCCTATTATAAATCGTACTCCCTCCTCTAAATTTGTCCATAGAGCATAAAACCTCTTCAATTAGGAAAAGTGTAAAAACAAAGGGTAATTTGAGTAATATATGAAAATAAATGATGGTACTTTTGTAAATTTATAAAGAAAAAAAGGTTAAAAAGTGATAAATTTGATGAGAATGGTAAATAATGGGGGTAACATATGATATTAGATTAGGGTAGTTTTACAATCTTATAGAAAAAAGTGATAAAGTTGATGAGAAAGTTGGATAGCATGGGTAATATGTGAGATTGAGTGGGATTCTATTGTAAAAAATTTTGGATGTAAATAGAAAGATTGAAAAATGGACAATCTTATTGAATGTCGAAAAAGGAAAGACGAATAAACTTTCAGAGACGGAGAGAATAGTTAGCTACATTTGTTTGTCTTGTCCTACACCTTGATTACATCTTAGATTCTCAGGAATTATTAGACAACCAAAACAATTAACTTACCTCTTATTAAGACAAAACTCGGGCGAATTAGTGTACAATCAAAGAGTTCACTAATTTAACTTGCATCTTTATTTAGGGGTTGTTTTAGTTTACGATAAAAACTAACAAATAATCTGCATCTTGTATTTGTTTTTGTTATCTTATATATCAATTCACTATAATAATTATAAATATTACTTATATGTCTAATTTCTTTTAAACAACGTGTATCTTTTAGATTAAAAAATAACATAATTTTTGTTTATCATCAACTATGTATATAAAAATATTACATTTATATATTAAATTTTTACACATACATAAACATATATATAAATAATATACTATTTTAATTAAAAAAATATGTGGCGTAAACATAGTGGTAGAATTTGCTACTAATGTTGATTTTTAGAAAATTTTAGAACATAGTTACGAAAGTAATACTTATTATTAATATACTATTAAAGTAAATGGGTAAAAATTATTTTTTTTAAAATAAAATTAGTGATAAATCAATTTATTAACTAAATAGGTAACCATATATATATAAGAGAAATTTGTCGGAAACCACCCGTATGATAGGCCATATTTCGCTAAACCACCCGGATGTTTGGATATTATTTTGGACCACCTGTATGATGGTCTCCGTTAGCAAAAAAACCACCTCAAGCGAGATTTCGTTAAAAAACCGTTAAACGCGCGTGGCCACTGTAACACCCCGTCTTTCTGACAAGGCGTTACTCGGTAGTAGACCTCACGAGGCACTACGAAGCTGGTTCGACAACAGAACATCCGGATCTTGCAACGCGGGCACGGCGAGAAAACATTGAAAACATCCAACTTGTATTACAAAATAAAAGTTTTACAAAATAATTCATGATAACTCAACACAAGACTAACAATTACGAACTTCTAAAACCCCAAGCACACCAACTAACGACTTACGTTATGTAACTATACAAGATAATACAAACAGTAGCATGAACTAAAATAACAATAACCCTTCCCAAAACCCCAAACCATTCTATGACACGCATCGCCGCTTCGCACCACCAATCCGCCAAGTCCCTACACGGATTCTTGAATACCTGGAGTCTGGAAAGTAATTCCCCGAGGGGTCAGCTACTATTCTAATCCAAGTCAGAAAACATACAGTACTAATAGAACGTTTCAAAACAGTTTTTCTATGTTCAGCAAACAAGTCCGCAATCACACGCATAGCTGTAGTCCAGTCCTAAATCCAGTTAGTCACACATATTCAAGTCTCTAGCATAATCACATTCTCAAGTCCTCTTAACATGTATATTCACACAAACACACACACACACCCTATATACACAGAATACACACCCTAACCTGCGCCGAGTAGTGTTAACGGCCTCCACCGTACACTGTCCCGCGCCGAGAAGTGTTAACGGCCTCCACCCACACTACCCGCATCTAAGGCATCCTCCAGCCAATCTCCATTCCACACACACTTCTAACCCCTGGTCGAGTCCCTACTAGAGCACTCGCCAAAACAATTTTATAAATTTTTGAAGGGGCTCTCCTTGCCATACGACCATGCCTCTAGAAGTCCCCTTCTCCTCGAAAATCCGAGAACAAGGTCGTACCGGTAGATGCCAACACACAGAAAACACTTGAAAACTTTTCGTACGATAAAATCCTTTTGAAAACCAGTTGCACATATAAACACATACGATCACACACATATATATATTAATAAAAACAGTTTAGTTAAAACAATATTGTAGGGACTAATTCCCCAAAACCAATCCTACCAGCACAGCATGCAACCCAACAAGAATTGAATAGAACCACCTAGCCAAGCAAGTCGCAGAACGACTTACCTTAAGACCGACGGAAATTCTCTACGATCAAAGAACGACAAGCCCAAAACGAATTGATCTCCTGAATACGATAATTAATATTACTAAACGTATTCTTACATTAAAATGATTATTAATATCTAAGATAATTTAGGAAGGCCCGAATACCCGGAACTAAACACTAGTTAATTAAATATTGATGAATTGCACCATCGACCAAATACCCATCCTATCCTAGATATAATATATATATCTACCTAATACTAATCAAACCCCACTTTATTAAGCTTTGCCCACTTCCAGAGAAGATTTTCATTAATCTAATCTAATGCCTAGCAAAACAAACGTCCCCACCCGACTTCTAATCCTCCACTAGCCCAAGATCATCAAAACTCCACTCATTCCCGCTCCCTCACGCTCACCTTCTCCGACGACTCAGTGGACCCCCCAGGCTAGCCCACGCCCACAATACATCTAAACCTGACTCTCACAACGGCTAGACCCGCCGCCCACAACTTACTCCAAACCCCGTTCGAGCCCTCGACCCACTACCCGACACCTGCGAGATCACGACCCTAGGCCCAACCACCACCTACGCTCGAGCCTTACCCGACGACAGGACTAAGAGAGGAACCCAGTAGGAGAGGTGAAGCTTACCGGCGACGCACGAGGAAGGGCGCTCGGTTTCGGTTGGTACGAGGTTGATGCTGATAACGGGGAGTAAAGGACGGACGGTGACACGAGAGGAACGACTTGTATTCGGCTGACAACGAGGTTACGAAGAGGGCGTCGGTACCGGGTGGATGAAGGGGATGGAAACGAATAAAAAGAAAACTGACCTTTTCTTTCATATAAGGGTTGATCCTAACTTTTAGGATAGAGATTCGTTTAGATTCGGGTAACTAATCCCCTTGAAGGTTAATTAATTACTTTTGGAGATTAATTTGTTATTACTTTTGTTCGTATATGTCAAGATAAAATAAAAAGATTCTATAGACGCTAATGATACAGGAGCAATCTATGAGTATCTGCTTGCCTACCAAGGAATATGATCGATAACTTGGAAATCAAGAAACGAGCTAACTAGAGGAATAAAAATTTGAGTTCCGACTTTGATTCCTAGTAAAAGATAAATCCGAATATCACAGCCACGTGGTATTTTAATATTTTTTATTTTCTTTTACACATTTTAAAACTTAAAAAATACCAAAAAATCCCAAAAAAAGAGTTTTGAAAATTTTATTTTCTTTATTCCGTTTAAATAACTAATTTTCTTTTTTTTATTTTTAATCTTTAAAATTTTGAAAACTCCATTTTCACCAAAAAAATAAAAAATAAAACCCTTTTCACCGAAAAAAGGTGGTAATGGCAACCGCGGCCTGACACATAAGAAGGCGCCAATACGGGCACATAAACTCCAACAAACTGATGATGATAATAGTGTATGTATGTTTGATTACTTGCTGGAAGTGCACCAAAATCAAAAGCCGGTTGTAGAGGATAACCGGGCAATGGTGATGTAATAGGTGATGGCAAAGGTATAAACGATGGCACGGGCAAGAGAGTAGTCTAAATCTTGCAAAGCCAAACGTAATGAAATTACAATTCGGTTCAGCTTAAATAGTAAATGCAAAACATATATGGAAAGGCCTAAGTAGGCACAAATGGGCCCAACCCAAAATAGAAATATAAACTACTAAATAAATAGCTATATAGACAGCGATTAAGGCTCGGTTAGGCCGGGTCTCGGTCCAAGGGGGACGCCAGGGTCTGGAACGACTCGGGGTCCCGTGAACCGGGTTTAGCTCGGGGCTGGATCCCATCACCCGACTACGACATTTATGGCCGTTGTTCTAGGTGATTTGTAAGGGAGGCACTACGACTATGACCATTATAATCGTGGTGTTACTATGACAAGGAAAACCCCGGCCATAACGATGTGGACGATACCACGTTTTGTCTGGTCTGTAGGATATGGTTTTTATATATGTTAAGGTATAATTAGGTTAATTTATAAAAATTTTATTGAATTAGTTATGTTTTATACTATAAAATAATATTTATGATTTTCTATATATATGGTTTTAAAATTTTGTACTATCTTAACGATTTAACTTGACACGGTGATCAATGTGGTTCAGACGATGTGAGCATGATAAGGTTCCATCCAACTTTCAACCAGGTACTTGAACAAGGAAGGATGACAATTGCTGTCTATTAAATAGTATTGTCCATCCTACTCTTCCAAGGTTGTAGATTCGAACAAAATCTTGGCTTGCTTTGCAAAATACCAATCCTTTTGTCTCCGACATTCATCTATCCATTGTGAATGCAAAACAATCACACAATATATGCACCCAACACAACAAATGTTGTGAATCTGGAAATAGGTTATGAATGTCAACCATTTCAGAAATATCCCAATCGGTCACAATTGCTTCTAGCCTTTTTCAAACCTTTGATCGGTATAACAAGTCCAATTTGTCTAACCATTCATAGTGTTGTTGGTTCTCTTTTGCCATAAAAGCAAGCACAATGCTGAATGTGTGTCCTATGCAAGTAAATCCCATCATGTTGACTCAAAGGCATATTGTAGCTACAATTAAATTAAATAAATATTTATAATCCAAAAATCAATTCATTAATCCATTACGCAAAAGACATTTCATCAATACTTACAAGATCGTCTTGTATATTGTATCTATAAGCAGGACACACGAATATAATTTCAACATTTGTATGGACTTGGGCAGAGAACAAATCCTATATCTCATTGTCGTTGGACACCTGTCGCTAATAAAGGTAGTAGTCATTAGACTTTTGAAGTTCAGTGCAAATTAGGTTACATTCATGGAGCCCAATTCTTCTCTTAGTAACTTTTGTCAGAAATTGTAAATATATTATGAGAAATTTTCATGAAGATATGCCAAAAGAATCTTTGGATTTGCGTTTGCCATATCATTGCGTTAAATCCTCTTTCTCTACCATAGTAAGCATCTTGGTATAGGGATGGCCTAACAAACTAGAAGGAAGGTTGATGTCTTCTTATTTGGTGGTGTTTTATATGTGATTTCCTTAGTAGTTTTGTTTCTTTTCCCCTCTTTTCTTGTGTGTTTTGTTTCTTTTTAGCTTAGTTCCCGCATTTCTATGAGATTCGGAGACTATGCTTGTTTTTGTGTGTTTGGTAGGCATTTCGGCAAGGATCAAGGATCATTTTGAAGGTGAATCGAGGCATGGAGCAAGGCATGAGACAAAGAAGGAAGGAAAGGAGCAATCCATGAAGAAAACAAGAGGAAAATCCAAGAAGAAGAGTTGGCACGAGCTGTGGAACAAGGTAGATGCGAAGCCGGGCCCGAGATGAGACTTAGGCCATGGACCGACGTACCCAGTACCTCGGGCCCAAGGTGGCTCCGTGTCGGTCCGAGACGGTTTCGTGTGGATTGGGCGCCAAGGCATTGAGATGTAGACTTCCACATTTGCCCCTCATACACAAAACCCCTCTTGTCTTCTAATTGGGAGAGGTTCCCACACTTAGAAAAGAATTACCACAAATCTCTCAAATCAATACTTGGAGAGCAAGGAGAAAGGAGAGAAGAAGGAGAAGAGAGATGATCGGCCAAGACGAGGAAGAGATTGCTAGGTGACTCGGCTAAAGTCGTCGTGCCAAGATCAAAGATAAATAACCCAAACTACAAACTAAGTATAGTAAGCAAGTAAGGGGTCGAACCCAAGAGAACTATGGCTTCTAGTATTAATATAATTATCAACCAAAGAAAGGGGGATTTAGGAGAAAGATCTAAACTAAACTAATCTAAGAAACAAAGAACAAACAAATAAACAAACATACAAATATGGGAAACAAGTGATATAAAGACAAGTTCATTCAAAAGATCCACTCATGATATAATCCCTCGATCATAGATTTATCCATTGATTTCATTCACACCTATGGTTAATTCCTATCCTGATCATTAACAATCGCAAGTCCACGGTCCAAGCAATTCTATAACCCTAGGCAAGGACGCTTAACCTAGAATTAGCATAGAGAACAAGGATATGCAGGATATAATATCAAACAATCAAGCTACGAGTCAATTGCAAGATAAAACAATCAATTCTCTTCTTAATCCTAGTTGCATAGACAACAGGTCTAGGTTAAGTTGTTTTCACAGATTAGTTTTGTCCACGGTCCAAACCTAATCAAACAGTAGAAAGCTAATCAATTCAATAGGGTCGCGAATCCTAGAGAAACAATCAACAATCATAAGATGAAGCACAAGAGAATCAATATTAACCAAAGGTTAGAAATCAATTACCAAAATCTCACGAGTTCATACATTAGAGCTTCTCCCTTGAACAAACCCAAGGAGACTAGCTCTCCATAACTAAGCTAAAAACCTAATTGAATTATGAATTGGAATTGTGAATGTGTATGAATAAAACCTAGGGAGGACTCCTCCTTATATAGCCCAAGGAACAAGCTCCACGAGATAGATAAGGAAAGAGGCAAAAGATAGAAAAGGAAACAAGATAGAAAGATTTCGGCCCGCTTCGGATTCGGCATCACCGCGGTCGCGTCGCTCCCACCGCGCCCGCGCTTTCACAACAGAGAAGAACAACTTGTCTCGGCAGCCACCGCGGGCGCGTCGGCCAGGCCGCGGTAGCGGAATCTCGACAGAATCACTGGTGTCACTTCGGAGGCAGTTTTGACCATCTTCCGCTTGGAATCTGACTTCGGTGTAAAAATATGAATTGAAGCCCTTGAAGTTAGTTTTTCAATGGCACCGGAATCAAGTCAATCCGACCTCTGTAGCTCATGATATGGCTCTCGCAAGCAAGTGGTGTCGCGCAGACAGCTCAAAACGCCATAAACTCTTGATTCTTGAATTCTTGTGTCTTCGGCCTAGATATTACAATTACGCACAACTCTAACCTAAACACACTCAATATAGCCCTAAAATACAAGAGTTAACCTATACAAAATAGAGCGAATCACTAGGTTGGATTGTTATTTTAGCTTTGCTTTGATTTGATCTTTTGGATTTGGCAAACTTGGTCTTAAATTTGTGGATTGGATTTGAGTTTGTGAATGAAATTTTCCTTTGATTGGAAATTGATGATGATGATGATTGTGATGTCTTGTGATTTAGTTACTTGCCATATGGAGTAGATCTCCTTGATCTTGGGTAATGGGGGAATGATCTAGCTAGGTTGAGCTAGAAACCCCCAATTCCATAAGCCTTGAGTGCTTGATCTAGGAACCCACTCTACATAGAGCTAGAATTCCTTGCGAAAGTAGGGGATCAAGGCTTGTGATTGGCAAAGTAATGAAAGTGAAAAGCATCCATCATGAGACCTTGCATCAAAGGGAAGAAGCGAAAGCCAATCTCCCAATGATCGATGTGTAGAAGTGGTTTGGACGAGGTAAAAGCCTCTCGATCCAACCTCGATCATCACTTATTGCTTGAAATGGGGTGGAATAGGCTCAATCTACTAGAGAAGGAACCCAAAGCCCAAGATCTACTTTCAATCCCTCGAGTTCGACATCCCTAGGTACATCGATCCGACTTTCTCAATGTCGGTCCCGACGTCCTTCCTTCCAGCCAACTCCGGCCCGACATGACCTTGTGTCGGTCCCGGTTGATCCTTTCGTTTTCCTTCGTTTTTGTTCTCATTTCTAGTTTTCAAGTATTGTGGCACATCAATCGAGTAGATTTCCCGAGCGTTCGACACCCACCACGTACTACATCGGGGTCGGGTTATAAATGTATCTCTAGACCCTCGCATCCGTGAGCGATCAAAGGTCGTGCTTCTACTTGTCACATTCCACCGTTATCCCCTATGTGAAGTTATTTCTATCCCTTTATCCCAATCGATCGAAACGGACAATTTGTCTTCCTACTCCGCGTTTTAAAAATCTAGTTCATGAAATGCTGGATCCTTCATAATTTTGCCCAATTTTCCCCTTTCTTTGGTGCATGTTCACCATGATACTCGCATCCTAGTATCGTTGTGGTCACCCATACATTTTGTTTAACACTACGGTACTCACTTTTCATCCTTCTTTACGAGTCCAATCCACCATACTATCCATATCCGACCATACACGATCAGATATAAGGGATATAAAATTTCTAGAGTCATGAAAAATAAATAAACGAATCAAATTAAAATATTAAGAAATAAAATTGATAATAAATTAAATATTATCACCTCTTCTTAACTGATTTGATTGGGCCGATTAGAAAATGCATTAGATGGTTTAGGTGTGTTGATAATGTTAAATGCCAGTTTAGGAGATTGTGTAAGGAACAAGGAATATCTCATAGCAAATGGTGTATGGATGCACTAACTCGTTGGAGTTGCACTTTTGACATGTTACAACCTACTTGTTCTTATAAAAATGTTATAACCACTTTGTATGGTGAACATTACAAATGTCCGAATGATACTCCCGGATTCATTTCCGAGGAGCAATGGGTGATCATGACACAAGTATGTGAGTTTTTAAAAAACCCTTTAAAGATGAACATGTGAACTTTGACTAGTTTATACGCCTAACGTCCATCAAGTTATTTTTCTAGGTACGACATGCCTTTATTGGAGATTGTTGGCTTCACTTGCATTAGAAATACATTCAACATCGGGTTGCATTTTTGTCAAACGAAGATGTCCCTAGTTATTGACGCGTGTTAAGTAAACTTAAATCCTTGTATGACGAGCTTGGAGTCCAGGTGAATGCAGTCGTTATAGACCGAGAGCAGGCTCTCGTCAAGGCGATAAGACAATTTTTTAGGGACGAAGTACAATATTTGTTGTGTTGGATGCATATTAGATACAAAATCTTGGCAAACTGTCTCAAGATGTTTCCAACTCTTAGAAATCCCTGGAGTTGTCATGCGAGTTTGCAAATGAATGTTGGGTGCTATTTTCGTCCACCACAGAGGCGAAATTCGAAGAAACATATATAGAATTGAAGATAAGCTGGTGACCGATGCTTATTGCATATGTAGATAAGGTGTGGCTTAATCCATACAAGAAGAATATAGTTCGTGCTTGAACCAATCATACCCTCCACTTTCGAATGAGAACCACCAATAGGTAATTTTATTTTTAAGATTAAAGTTCATTCTGAAGACTAGAATGTGTATTCGTTCAATATATAAACATTGGCATGTTTATTGTAGAGTCGAAGGTATGCATGCTGTGTTGAAAAGTATATTGAATTCATCTCGAGGAGGCTTCAACACTGTGATACTAAGGATCCACATCCAAATGGAATCGCAAACCAACACATTGAGGACTGCAACTGAGAGAACCAATATATAGAAACCAATGAAATACAAGACCCTTTAACCAAGGATCCGAGCGTTGTTCCGACCTATACACGCAAAAGTTCAAGGCAATGCCTAGGTAATTTGGTAGACATGTTTTATGACTTACTAGTGCCTTGCAATAGGTTAGAGTCGAGGACGAATGTCACGACTACTTTTGGAGGGAATGCCATGGTCTTCCATGCAAGCATCGAGTTGTAGAAGCTGTCATATGGAATTCTCCCATCATGTAGGACAATATACATCCTTTTTGACAACAATTGTGATGGGATGGCATGAGAGATGATGATCACCTTGCCCTTGCCTACTCACCCTTGAGCATTGAAGACGACACAGGGAACACAATGGTGGCAAAAATGAGCGGTGACGTGCCTAGAGACCAAAATTTTCAGATCACATCAACGCTCAACGATTTAGAGAATCTTGAAAAGGCAACCCTTATTGAGCCGATGCCTCACAAGTCACCAACTGCAACCAACAAGTATTCAACACTGGAGGAGTATGAGAGGGAGCAACAAAGATAGAGAGACACCACTTCGGCATCGTCACGTGTAAGACCTAGAGGTTTGAGGAATAAGAAGAAAAAGAACGATGTTACGATGATAGGTCCCACCGCATCTCTTGCCACTATACCTGCGGCCACCGTTGTGCCTCCTTCTGATGTCATACCACTAGATGGAAGCAACTATGGCACTCTAAAGTTCTATGCATTCCGCTGAGAATAAGTGCACAACATGCACATCCCGCTGCCCTAACATGCCACGTCATCCCACACTCACAATACAGGCCCCCTAGTAAACTCGCACCCCAAGTGTATCGACCCATCATATTGTTGCCGAATAAGAATGTCAATATCCACGTCTTGATATTGGTCCCGGACTTGTCGACAAACAACATAATCCCGAGAAAGAACCAGAGAAACAAAGTGGCAATGGTCATTAGGGATGCGGGTTGGGCCCTTCTCACCATGTCCATCATAATAGATACTACCACTATCATATCGATGACGCTCGTGTCCTCCACAAATATGCAGTCTTTAGGTCGAGCTCTAGCATGTTTTTCATGCGATCTTGGGTCTTCTCGATCAAATGTCAACGGAGATATAAGAGGATCTTCATCGATAGGTACCCCAAAAATTCGGTGCAGTTCATGGAGGGTAATGGTAATCTAACGCCACGGGAAGTGGAAGGTGTAGATATGAGAATGTGGTCCGTCGCCCCATTACTCAAGTTGACAAGCCCAGTGAGATCCCTTCGTTGCACAAGGCCCCACTAAGAATCGAGATATCTTGACATATATGGTTGGAACTGATCTAGAGGTTTCAGGTTATGAGACCACACTCTAATAACCTTAGTCCACCAAAAGGATAATTAGTAAAAAATCTCAACATAGGCTTGCAAAAAAAGTTAAAATTCGTAGTTAGGAAAACTTTACATATGCTATGTTTACCCATATCCAACGGCCCACGTGTGTGGAATAACTCGTCAAGAGTTTGTGGTCTATAGGGCCTCTCGGCTTGCCCTTATTTCGAGGAAGGACCTTGAGAGCGGCACCAACTGAAGTAGGGGGAGGGGTAGGTCCAATTGGAGTGGGTAGAGGGGCAGGTCCAACTAGAGAAGGGGAGGGGCAAAGGGGAGCTAGAGCGGAGGGAGGAGATGGAACATTAGATGTGTTGGCACGACGTTAAGGATGTTGTAATTAACATCGAATCAATAATTGTCGTCCCTAAGTTTTGATAATGACAAACTCAACTTTGATCTAAAAATGTTTGTCCAAGTTGGAGGGGTGAGCTTCGGTTCAAAACCGAACCGAACTGACATAAACCGCGAACTGAACCAAAAACCGATTTTTGATATTTATTGGACCGAAAACCGAACTGAATTGTTTCGGTTCGGTTTCGGTCGAAATCGATTCTGGACCGAAAAAATATATACAACAAACCTGTAAATCTAAAAGTAATAAACTTGAAGAATTAATTTGTTTGGCTCTGCAATAGACGACCACCGGCCAAAAACATACTTTTTTAGGATGAGGATTGAGAAAAAAAAAATGAGTTCAATCGAGTGGGGGAAGAGTTTGAAAGCTTTCTACACTTATACACACACACACTTGGGATGCATGTGTCATTACATGCCTATAGCAAATTCAAACATTATTCACTATTTCACTGTCGGAAACTTCAATTCAAAACATAAACAAATCCAATGCTCCAACACTCTTGGTGGAATTTCCTCAACCGATTCAACTTCGAGCAGAACTACAACCAAATCTGCAAACTCTTCCTCGTTCTCGCTCCCTTTCCCATGGCCTCTTAACCGACAGCGAGAGGGACTCCAACGAGGCCAAGGAGGGCGGCCTCTTAAACGACAACGAGAGGGACTCCTACAGGGCCGAGGAGGGCAATCGTTATACAGAAACTAAAGATCGAGAAGTGAGAAGTGAGATTGAGATTAGGAAGTGTGAAGCGAACGAGTGGAGTGCGGCTCCCCCGTTAAAAACCCTACAATATTAGAAAGCGGACGACCTAAGGATACTGCCACAAATGACATAAGGTCAAGAAAAACGGTATCTGTATGAGGAGCAGGATTGTAAAAAACAAGAGGTGGTGCATCAGATGTGGAGGGAGGAAGTATAGAGGGGTGGCCTCAGGTACCTCGTAATCGTCCACCAACAAATATTTAACGGTACCCACAAATGCATCAAAATGTAAGTCAACCTCCGCGTTGTCATCAGGTTAGTCGTCCTAAAGCAGCTCGTCCATAAGATTCACCGCCGTCTGAGAGGAGGGGTCCTCTGCAATGTCAGCTTAAAATTCTCGTCCATCTGCCTCTGCTCAGTACGTGGCACCCCAGCAAGTACGACACGTGCGATCTCGGTGGTTGTAAGCTTGGGTGCCATCTTTCTCATCCTCTTCGCAAGGAGGACGACACTCAAGCTAGTGTGTAAGTTCTTTTGGTGAGAAGTTTGAATTCAGTTAGTAAGTTTAATAATAAGTTTTTTTCACTCACTAATTCCTATTTTTCACTTTATTGTGTCATATTTTTTGTTTTAGATATGATACTTTTATAATTTAAAATTTGAATTTAAATTAAAAACTATTATAAATTCAAAACATAAATATTTACTCAAAATTTAAATACAAATCTAATTAGAAATTCAAATTTCAAATCCAAATACAAACTAAGATTTAAATTGTAACTACACATTTTAATTACGACTTCAAATTCCAACAAATATAATCCAATATATGAAATTCCAATTATATTTCTAATTCTTAGCTCAATAGCTGAAAGAGCTAAATACTAGTTAAGAGTTCTAACTACACATTATAAATCTAAATTAAAAAACTAATTACGAACTTGAATATGAAACAAATTTAAATACGGATAAATTAGTTTCAAAGAACATATAGTAGTTGTAAATGTCGCTCGGGTGCAGATCATCTACCATATATCCGATATTGTTGGCTTCCCGGAGGGACCAGGGTTGGATCTCGCCGCCTCCTCTTCCTAGCGGATCTCGCTAAAGCATCGGTGGTGCGGGCGAGCGGCGTTGGTGGATCACCAACGGCATGGGCAGTTGGATTTGGTGGAGCGCCAGCGGCAATGGCGAGCAAAGTTGGTAGACCATCGACAGTAGGGGTGGGTGGTGGTGGTGGTGGAGCGTTTACAGCAGGGTCAGGCAGAGTCGGTGCGGCGGTAAGAGCCGATGGAGGCATTGTTCCAATTAGGGCGGACAAAGGTGGAGTATCTGCCAATTCGGTTATCGGCAGCCACGTAATCTTTTCACATACAGGGCTGCACAACGAGCTTGCACTCTCCCCCGTTTCGCTCCCTTTGCCATGTTCTTTCTAAAATTCCATTTTTACCCTTACATACATCTATCTTTCGCACGCTTAAAAAAATATAAGTGCATTTGTATGTTGTATTAACTTTGTAGCAACTTTTCTTTTCGAAAGCTGAACATCGTTTTCTAAAGGATCTAATCATACATCGCATACTTTAAAGTTGAGTTTCACATCTTCTGTAATATAGTGCACCGACATGTAGCTTATGTTGGTGATTTTAGTGTCATCAATGGTTATTCCCTTAGGGGTCCATGGTTCTTGAGGGATCAATGATATTTTACTCTGAGATGTCCCTCTGGGATCAGTGGTTCAAAGAACACTAGTTTTAGTTGGTTGGTACCTACGGGATCAACGGTTTAGTGGTTTGGTTTTCGATCACGTGGGTTAACTACCTATATAACCGTTGTATAACTACTTGAGTAACCTCCTTTTATGATTGGTTTCTGATGGGCACGTGTCTCTCTAGGAGAGAGCCGTTGGAGGCAAAGGATCAGCAGTATCTGCTGGTAACCGCCCTAGTAACGACCCTTAACTTCTAGAAACTACTCCCTGATTCGCTCTATTTTGTATAAGTTAACTCTTGTATTTAAGGGCTATATTGAGTGTGTTTAGGTTAGAGTTTGTGCTAATTGTAATATTTAGGCCGAAGACACAAGAAGTTAAGAATCAAGAGTTCTTAGGCGTTTTGAGCTGTCTACGCAACACCACTTGCTTGTGAAGGCCATATCGTGAGCTACGGAGGTCGGATTGATCGGATTCCAGTGCCATTGGAAAGCTAACTTCAAGGGCTTCAATTCATCTTTTTACACCGAAGTCAGATTCCAAGCCAAAGAGGGTCAAAACAGCTTCCGAAGTGACGTCAGTGGTTCTGTCCCGATACCGCGACCGCGGCCTGTCAGGCGCGACCGCGGCGGCTGCCGAGACCGACTTGTTCTTCTCTGTCGTAAAAGCGCGGGCGCGGTGGGAGCGAAGCGACCGCGGTGATGCCGATTCCGAAACGGGCCAAAATCTTTCTATCTTATTTCCTTTTCTATCTTTTGCCTCTTTCCTTACCTATCTCGTGGAGCTTGTTCCTTAGGGCTATTTAAGGAGGATCTTGCCTTAGGTTTTTAGTACATTCTATCTTCTACCTCTTATTCGAATTCATAATTTAATTCTTCTTTAGTTTAGTTATGGAGAGCTAGTCTCCTTGGGTTTGTTCAATGGAGAAGCTCTGATGTATGAACTCGTGAGCTTTTGGTAATTGATTTCTATCCTTTGGTTGATATTGATTCTTTTGTGCTTCATCTTATGAATGTTGATTGTTTCTCTAGGAGTAGCTAACCTATTGAATTGATTGATGTTCTACTGTTGGATTAGGTTTGGACCGTGGACAAAACTAATCTGTGAAAACAACTTAACCTAGACCTGTTGTCTATGCAACTAGGATTAAGAAGAGAATTGATTGTTTTATCTTGCAATTAACTCATAGCTTGATTGTTTGATATTATATCCTGCATATCCTTGTTCTCTATGCTAATTCTAGGTTAAGCGTCCTTGCCTAGGGTTATAGAATTGCTTGGACCGTGGACTTGCGATTGTTAATGATCAGGATAGGAATTAACCATTGGTGTGAATGAAATAAATGGATGAATCTATGATCGAGGGATTATATCATGAGTGGATCTTTTGAATGAACTTGTTTCCATATCACTAGCTTGTTTCCCTTATTTGTTTGTTTGATTTGTTTGTTTTGCTTTTCTAGGTTCATTTAGATTTCTCTTATTTCCCCCCATATCTCTTGTTGATAACTATATTAATACTAGAAGCCATAAGTTCTCTTGGGTTCGACCCCTTACTTGCATGCTATACTAGTTTGTAGTTTGGGTTATTTATCTTTGATCTTGGCACGACGACTTTAGCCGAGTCACTCCCTAGGCTTTCATACGACCTATATAAGGATAAAGGAAGATAGGGTCGTGGATTGTTAGACAATCTCACTCAAGATTAAACCAAGTCGAAGTCATACATCCATTAATCCATATTCTATGGCTGATCCTTAACATAAGCCTTGGAAAGGATCAGTAGATTTGTCATATTTTACTTCAAATTTTGTTGATTCCCTAAGGCTTGTAAGGGGCAAATATCTGATTTCGGAAAGTATTTACACAATTCAAATCTTATCCGAAGACAGAAATTGTTTTGGGCGAATTAACCGCGTAAACGCGTTACTTCGCTACTATGAGGGAATCCTTGTCACAAAGAGGCCACAACGCGTTACAAGGTATGAATTGAATGTAAATAAGGAAATTAACAAGTATGAAAAGAAGTTTAATTGTGAAGATTGAGAGCAGAATTGTATTTGATCGTATGATTGCTATTCTCGGTTACAAATGCTTCAACTCTAATACAAGGATTTTGGTAATGCTTGGTGATTGAACGTAAGAATGCTAGAACAAGAGAGTTTTTGGCAAAAGAATAATCGTGAGTGTAGTGCGTGCAAATTATGTCCCTCTCTGTTTCCTCCCTTCCGTTTATAACAAAGCCATTTTCCTTAATTTAGCCGTTGGCAGGCGTTTTTGGAGATTCTGAGAATCTCGCCCTTGTAGTTATGATTTTTTACGTTGAAATTACACCGTTGCTACAGTCCGGATTTCGTCGTTGAAGATGAGCGAAATCACCGGGATCGTTCCCTAGCATGGATCATGAAGAAAAAATGATGGGCCTCCCCAATCTTATGCGTGTGGGCTTGTGTTCCTGACGGCCCAACAAACATCGTTGATTGTTCATCAGGTGTTCTGCATTCAAGAAAAAGAAGGATCAATAGACGTAGTCATTGCTCGCTAGGTCAACGCAGGGATCAACACCAGAATCTAACAATCGAAATCAGAATTTTATTAATCAATGACGTCTGTGCGTGAGTTGAAAACGAAGTTCCAAAAGTTGGAGAAGTTTGAGGGGATGGACTTCCGCCGATGGCAGAAAAATTTTGCATTTCCTCTTGACTACACTCATGGTGGTGTATGTCCTGTCCACATCGATGCCCAAGGTGGGTGATGATGAAGTGCTTGAAGCCGTTAGGAAGATGAACAAATGGGAGAACGATGACTACATTTGTAGAGGCCACATCTTAAATGGTATGTCTGATTCTCTCTTTGACGTGTATCAAACTGTTGAATCCGCTAAAGAACTTTGGTACTCTCTTGAGTCTAAGTACATGGTTGAGGATGCTTCTAGTGTGAAGTTCCTTGTAAGTAATTTCAACAATTACAAAATGGTTGATACCAGGCCAGTGATGGAACAATATAGTGAGATACTACGTATCTTGGGGCAATATACTCAACATAATTTGAATATGGATGAATCCATTTCGGTTTCATGAATCATTGATAAGTTGCCTCCATCCCGGAAAGACTTTAAACACATGTTGAAACGCAAGAAGGAAAATGTTTCTCCTGTTGAACTTGGCACATCGAGGATAGTCTTCGTATGCAAGAAAAACGAAATGTAAAAGATACTCTAGGATCTTCTTTCTTAAATATGGTAGACGGTGGTTCCCATAAAGGGATCAAGAACAAAGGCCAGAAGAGGCCACGTAAGAACACATACAATGGTCCCAACAAGAAGCGCTCCCCAAAGGAGATGGTTTTTAGTACTGTGGCAAGCCACAACATTTCAAAAGAGATTGCAAGACAGCAAAGGGAAAGAAATACGTTACAAACCAGACTGCTCAAGGTTCTAAGGAACAAGGGTAGAAATCTCATCAAGGTTTGCAAGCCCATCAACAACACCACCAACAACCCCCACCCTCACCAGATGTACCCGCCGGCCACCAGCTCCACATCTTGCCACCTCCTTCGGCCCCAAACGTCCAGCCGCCCCCTCCGCCCGCCAACGTCCAGCCACTCCCTTCGGCCCCCAACGTCCAGCCGCCTCCGGCCGACGACATAGCCTCCAACGTCCAATCGTCTCCAGCCGATGACGTAGCCTTCATCGTCCAATCGTCTTCGGCCGACGACGTAGCCGCCGCCGTCCAGCCGGCAAACAAAAGTGAAATCGGACTTCGACGCTGGCAGACTTGGGCACCCTAGTTGGTAAATAGGAAATTTTTACTCACTCTTTTAGCCTTCTTTGTTTTGCTTAATTCTACTCTTCTTCTATTCATTCATCTAGAGTTGAGGCACATGGACATTCCCCTTGCATTTTGACTAGTAGTGGTAGGGGGATTTTCCATTTAGCATCTGGGATTTTAATTGGGATAGGTTTAATTCTCAGTATTGGTGGGTTGTTTTTTCATACAAGCTATCCATCTGATTAGATCGACGCTTAGCTTGTGTTAATCGAGGGAATTGGTGGGCTTCCTTAAGCTTGTTTTTAGGTCTTTAATTTTATCAAACTTACCAAGTTTTATATATCCTCAAAATGGGTGGGGTTTTTGGTGTTCTTTTTCTTATCATGCTTATTTTTGGATGATAGAATCTGCTTTGTCGGTTCAAACTAACACCAACCTTCATTCTACATTTGCTTCTATCAATCTATCTTTAGCCTGCTATCTTATTCTTACATCCACAAAATTCAGATTTGTAGTCCTATTTAGGCCCATATTAGCACTTGTTGTATCTGGGATTCTTCATTCCATCGCATATTTTCTTCTTATGAAATTCCAGCTTGATGACCCTAATGCTAATCACCCTCCTACTTAGGGCTGCCCAACGGGTCGACCCGACCCGACCCGTAACCCGGTTTACGGGTCACGGGTCGACCCGTTGACCCGTAAGTTCAAAGTTTTTGACCCGAGACCCGGCCCGTAACCTGGTTTACGGGTTACGTGTTTTACGGGTCGAGTCTCGGGTCGACCCGTTGACCCGTTTGACCTGGTCAAATGGATCATTTTTTACCCTTTTTAACCCGTTTGACCAATTTGTCACATACTGTACTGATGTTCTGTTATCAAGCCATCAATGGATTTGGATAAGCAATTAGCATACAAGAGCAATTAGAGCAAGCAATTAGCCATCTTCCATGGACAAATTTACCGAATTGTTTCAACTTTCAAGCAATTAGAGCAATATGCTGTTACAAGTTACAATACACAAGACAAGAGCCGACCCGGTGGGAGAGAGAACCTGCGAGTGCGAGCGTCAGAGAAAACAGGGGTCGGGGTCGGGATGTCGGGATTCGGGGTCAGGCCGCCGACGGATATGGAGAGCGGCGCCGACAAAGGTCGAAGTCGAGGAGAAGTCGATGGAGATTGGAGAGCGGCGGAAGTGCGTACTACCTACTGCGTAAACACTCAACATTCATTCATTCAACCCTAAACTACTATAAAATTAAAAAAAATATTACGGGTTTACGGGTCGACTCGTAACCCGCCCGTAACCCGTAATCTCAAAAATTTTGACCCGTGACACGACCCGTAATTTAAGGGCCGAGTCGGTTCGGGTTACGGGCAACCCGGACCGTTAGACAGCCCTACTCCTACTTTTTTTTCAAACCCAACCCTTAAATAATCCTAACAAGTCAATTTGGGATGGGATTAGATATAAATTTATTTCTCTTGTTAGGAATTGTTTTTGGGTAGTTATTATTATCGTTGATGAGTTATGAGTCAAATTTCTTAAGCCTTGTGGACATCCAATTACCAGAGATCAAAATCCACCAAATGTTCATTCTTGGGTTGTTGAAATGGTTGGTCCACCTCATGATTAATCAATTTTGTATGTAAGAGGTTAGATCACCTCAATATTATTACTTATGTTATGTATGAGGTTCTTTTTGTATGTCATGGTTCTTTGGTTCTTCAGCTCATCGGTGAAGCCAGATGAAAGTCATTTCTTAAGCTAAATCAAAGAATTCAAGATGGAATCTTGGTGATCCTCAAATAACAAAGAAAAAGAGAACATAAAATGGAAGTATTAACGTCTAATTTTAATACAAAACTTTCACCTAATTCCCTAACAAGAAAACCAACATATTAGGCATTAATGTCCCTTTCCCCACTTGGTTTTTAAGCTTAGCTAACTTTTGATACGAGAACAAAACTTACAAACAAAGGAATAAAGAGAACCAATTTTATTACAAGATATTTTGTTAAAACTACTCTACAATCAAATTTTTTTTTTTTTTTTTTTTGAACAAGTAAAAATTCGGTAGACCAGCCAAAACTGGTGTACCGAGAGGCCGTTAGACGGCAGCCGACAGCGGCTAAGAAGGTAGAAACAAAAGGTCAACACAAGAAAACAACACGAGGGTCAAATACAACACCAAAAAAAGAAAGAACCAATGACGAGCCCGGATCGAGGTGAGTGAAACACTAAAAGACTAGCGCTCCGGCACGAAAAGGTCAACCATCATGGGTGAGGACGAGTGACGTTCCCTCCACCGGAATGAAGGATCTTCAAAAGCCCGAAACGACCTGGCCACAAAGACTCTGTACGACACCGGGGGCTCTGGCTTAACTATTTGGGGAAGTACTGATCAAACTCGGGAAGCTTTCTTGACGCTTTCTTCCCAACCGGAACAAAACTCGAACCACAACCAAGGCCCAAGCTGTCCATCGGGGATTGCAGTTCGATTTTGCAATCCATAACTTCTTGAATTATCGGTTTTTGGTGTTGAAGATTTGCAACATATACTTCAATTTTCGTTTTCATTTGATCAACCAAAGTTTCTATCTCGTCGTGCTTGGTATGCATGGTAGTGGTCTTCCTCATATATCTAGTTAAATAAAGTTGCATATGAACTAAACATGTGTTAGTTTTATCAGCTCCTTCGTCTTTCTTAGTTAGATCGAAACATTGTATGCCTTCATCCGTTACAACACCAAAAATAGTGGTTTCCTCAACCATAAGCCGAACACCACCATTTGCGGTCTCCTCGACCATGGTGTGTTCTTGTTCAGATTCAAGTTGTTCAAGGGGGCATGGTTCATGCAATTGTTCTAATAGCGAGTTCGATCTTATATGCGAAACCAGACCTGAAACAACATTTACCTCCTCTATCCATCACCATTAAGACTACCCACTTAGAGCAAACAAAGCAGTTACAGAGCAAGAATCATAAAATTCAAGCAAGTAAGGAAGAGGGCTCAACCAAGGCACAAGAAGATTCAATTTCTGCCACCAGTTTCTCAATAATAAGTCAAATAGCAAACACATCACTAACTTTCTATGCACTAAGAGATAAAGACCGGTAAGAAATGGAGACGAACACCTTGGTTGTTGAGGAGAGCCACCACCGGCTGCCTCCTTCTTCACTTTGGATCCCACGCCGCCGTCCACTCTGGCTTCCACTCGGCAAGTGAGCTTGAAGTTCCCCTTATCTCCTCTCTGAAATCTTACTTCCAAAAAAGCCCCAAATTTGCTATGAAACCCTTGATGACCGATCTTCAATCGGACTCTATTCTGAAGAAGAGCTCTCTTTTTATACAAATCTCGACTCTTCCTTGCGCTTTTTCCGTCTTTCGATCGAAGACACTCTGATCTTTCAATTTCTTTGTACTTTTTGGATACGCCCTTTTAGGGTTGAAGATTTTCAAACCGATCCAAAAAATCGGCAACGAAATCGGGTCTACGATAGCATAGATCGGGATGAAGTGTTTTCTGTTGGATGTTTGAAGAAGAAAGTTCAAGATTAGAGGGGCAGATTGTGTGGTTCTAGGGTTTTGTTTTGTTGGCAGATGAATCGCCATAGAAGGGGTGAGGAGTCAGGAGTCATTACTCTACAATCAAATTCACATCCCCTTGCCATATAACAACCCAAACATATGACTACAACGACATATTAGGCCTTATACAAAAGACACTTTGCACTAGACTCAATGTACATTCCATTGCTTATGAAGACCGACTAATAACAAATTTGGGTCAGACTAATAAGACGGACGTGTTCAAATTATAGTATTTCATATACCCCATAACTTGATTAAGGCTAATTAAGATACATTTTAATGTCCTCCAAATGTTTGTAATCTCTTCTCATAATAATACTCAATAAGAAGATGAACACAATGGAATGGAAACATTCCGCTTGGTTCCCATGTTCATCAAGTTTTTTTTTGTTTTTTTTTTTTTTTTGCTTATAAGGTAGAGATTTCATTTACGTATATCTCCACTCAAAGTTTATAGGCAATGACCTTTTTTTATTCCCCTCTTTTGATTTGTTCCAAGTTTAATTTTGGGTGGATTGGAGTATAAAATAGCGGAGAATTGGATAGTTTGTAATATCTAATGTCGTGGTTCTATTTGATGTGGTTCAAAAGTAATATTTTTCTTAAATCTTAATCCAATTTTCTTTGTTACTTATACGGATTTCCAAATGTCAATGCTAATAAAAGGAATGACACATTGACAACTACCCAATTGATCCATCCTAGCCAATTAAGTAATCAATGATCAAGTTATAAATTTCACAATCACAATGGAGAATAATACTAGAACTTGATATGACTTTGATTGAGTATTATTATGAGAAGAGATTACAATGTACAATGTATGTTGATGACTTGAGCTACAAGAAATGCCCTAAGATAAAGATAAAGATTGTCTACATGATATGATATTTACATGAGATGACAAAAGATAACTACCATAATTCTATGACTATGCAATATGCACTAATAAATAAAGTAATTGAAAATTAAAGAATCAACAATCAAGTATTGAGCTCTAGACCAATTCAAGCATCAACGAGCATGGTTCATCTCAATCGTCATTTTCTTTTGCACAGAATTCAGAGAGCCGATTCCATTACAAAATATTTGGTTAGAAGAAGGTCAACTAGAAACAATTTCTTCTACAAAACTACACAAGCCATGAAAATGCATCAATCTCATCTCCTCCTTTTGCACTCTCTACAATGAAAACCGCATCCTCTTACCTTATAATGAACCAAACATACGACTATAACATCAATATTAGGCCAATCTTAACTAGATAATGAGACATCAAATACTACCAATCTTGACTTGATCAAGGGGCTAATCAAGATACGATATGAAGTCTGCCACGCCCAGCCATCTGCTTGCCATAGTCTTTGCATGCCTCGTTGCAAGCGCCCTGTGTCGCGCCTTCGACTTTTAGGCACACGGGCATGCAAAGCTTCTCACAATCTAAAATAGTTATGCAATGTGAAACACCCACAATTGTCATGATCAAGGAGAAGATAAACACAATGGAAACATCATTTCTCTTGGCTCCCATGTTTATGTAAGGTTCTCCTTGTAAGGTAGAGATTTCATTTGGGTATATCTAACTCAAAATTTATAGGCAAGTCTGTTATAACGGCTTCCTTTTATTCCCCTTCTTTTGATTTGTTTCACATTTTTGGGTGGACTAGAGCGAAAAATGGTCAACAATTGGATATTTTTCCCACATGTTTCTATTTGAAGGTGTTTCAATTATGCGATTTTTCTTAAATCTCAATCCAAGTTCATTGTCACCAATATATATGGATTTCAAATGTCAATGCTAATAGAAGAAATGACACATTAACTACAATTGAGAACTACCCAATTGACATAATCATAATTGAGAACAATTTCAAATGTCAACAATCAAGTATTTTAGCTCTAGTTAATTAGGAATCACATCCATATAATATAAATATATAATTAAAGCAAACTTCTCATCTGATGTTTAACATATCTCTAAAGCTAAGCATACTACATCAATGTAATCTAAGAGAACATACCATAGCCACGTCATGCATCAACATAGTATAGTTGGGGCAAACTTAATTGTGTGCAGTTGATCAGCTCATATAAAGGTCTCATTTGACACCACTGATTAATAGATGTGACAAAGCAATTGTTCAAAGTCTACATGCAAAGGAAGTCTCATTTGAGACAAATTCATATGTAGCTAGAGCTACATCAACCTCAACTCCTCTACCGCCACCGCTTCACCACAACCGAATTCTTCCACTACGACATCAATGTCGTCCCTCAGCTCTTTCCTCGCCGTCCCGCGCCCCGCCCATCCCACTGGGCCGACGTCGAGTCGTTCTTGTCCACGGCGGCGGCGGCGGAGTTATCGAGCCGGCTTATGTCGTGGGCAGTGGGGAGTGTGTGGAGCTGCAAGGACCTGTGCAGACTGGAGGTCAAAGGCGCGTCCCACGTGACTAGGGGGCTGGCCAAAATGAGGCGTTTGGTCGACAAGGCATTGTCGTTCCTTAGGATCCCGTTCATGTCGGAGGTGTTCAAGCCGTTCGGGCTTCACTTCGTCTATGGGCTGGGCGGGGAGGGCCCGTTAGTGGTTAAGATGTTGCGGGCGCTTTGTGGGCTGGCCTAGAACCTGGCGAACGATAGTGGATGCGGGGTCGTGGCTACCGAGGTCGCCAGCCAGGAACCGCTCAGGCTAAGGGTCCCCCACCGGAAGATTCTATCCTGCGTTGAGGATCTCTGGTGCATTAAGTGCCTCGGGGAGGACTACAACGACGGCTCCCTTGGTGACTGGACCAAGTCGCCACCTGGCGTTTCTATTTTTGTTGATCCTAGAGAGTAGGCGACAGACCGGATTTGCCTCAACATAACTCCAATGCTACCACGCCACAAATGATGATACTGGAGCATTACTCCGATGTTCATAATTGAGTTAAGGTTACAAATTTCATTAATACTATAAATACAAAGATTAATGGAGTACTATTTGAAAGAAAATAGAGTGTAATAGGAACACTATTACTTGAGCCCCTCCCTCAACTCAAACCCTTACCTGAGCTCCCCCCTCAACTCAAACCCTCTACTCAAAAGGCTTGACCATGATTTATCAGTTCAATAATTGTAAAATTCGATTGAATATTTTCTTTCCACCCCACCAACAACAACACCAACAAGACCCACCCCCACCAAATGAACCCGTCGGTGCCAACGAAGGTCTTCACTAGCCGATCATAATTGACTTGGTCGCCGATCAGCCTGTTGGCCACCAACTTCACATCTTGCAGCTTCTGCCCACGTTCCAGCAGCCTCCAGCCAACGTAGGCATTAGTGTCTAGCGGTCTTCTGGCGACGTAGCCGCCGCCTAATAGCCTCCGACTAGTAATGGTAGGGGGAAGTTTGCCATTTAGCATCCAGACTCTTAATTGGGATAGGTTTAATTATGAGTACTGGTGAGTTTTTTTTCATCCAAGTTGTCCATGTGATTAGAAACTTAGTTTGGTTTAATCCAGCGAATTGGTGGACTTCCTTAAGCTTGTTTTTAGCGTCTTTAATTCTATCAAACTTACCAAGCTTTATATATCCTCAAAATGGGTGGCGTTTTTGGTGTTTCTTTTCTTATCATATTTATTTTTGGATGATGGAAACTGTTTTGTCTATTCAAACTAACACCAACCTCCATTCCATATTTGCTTCTATTAATCTATCATCAGCCTCCTATCTTATTCTTGCATCCACAAAATTCAAATTTATAGTTTTATTTAGATCCATATTAGTACTTGTTATATTTGGAATTCTTCATTCCATCTCTTATTTTCTTCTTAGGAAATTCCAGCTTGATGACCCAGATGCTAATCACCCTCCTACTTTTGTTTCAAACCCAAACCTTAATTTTAGTTTTAAACTTAAGTAAGATAAGCATAAATCTTAAAATTAAACAACAAATTAATAAATTAACAAACATGAAACCCTAACATAAACTTGGGTTTGATATATTCACGCAGCATGGTCCTACCTCGGGTTGAAATTGAACCATAGTGGACATTTGTTGATCCCGGTGTAGTTACATGTCCTAGTTTGGATTTTGTTTCTATGATTTCTGAGGCATTCTTTGTGCAGGATGATGAGATAGCATGGTGGGTTGACTCGGGCGCTACCACTCACGTGTGTAGCGACAAATCGATGTTCAAGTCAGTCGTTCCCGTTGACGGAGGACGTGTACTTCATATGGGAAATGATTCAGCTATTCCCGTTCAAGGCAAAGGACAGGTAGACCTGGAGTTCTCATCTGGGAAGGCTTTAACTCTTAAGGATGTGTTGTAAGTACCCAAAATAAGGAAAAACTTAGTATCTTGTAGTATACTTAACAAGATAAGCTTTCGTTTGGTGTTTGAAGCCGACAAATTTATATTGTCGAAAGGCGGTGTATTCGTTGGTCATGGTTACTTATGTAATGGAATGTTTATACTAAGTATCAATAAAGTTGTGAATTCAGTTTACATGACTTGTTCGAATGAATCTACTCATCCGGGATCAACTGATGTTCCCATGAGTTCTGGATGTTGTTCCCTCGGGAACAGACTCTTCTTGATGGCATGCAAGGATAGGACATGTGCATTATAAACGCATGCTTGATATGTCTAGATTTGGTTTGATTCCACCATTTGACATGAATATTGAAAAATGTAGAACATGCATGCTAAACAAGATAACTACACAACCTTTTCCTCATGTTCAAAGGATTAGTGTCATGCTTGAATTGATACATAGTGATTTGTGTGACTTTCATGCTACCCCTTCCATGGGTGTTAAGAAGTATATGGTTACTTATATCGATGATTATTCTCGTTATTGCTATGTATTTTTATTGCATACTAAGGATGAGGCCCTAAAGAAGTTTAAGATTTATAAAACTGAATGGAACTTCAAGTGGGATCAACGAACAAAAGGTTGTGCACTGATAAAGGTGGAGAATATTTTGACCTGGAATACTTGCAGTCCATAGGGATCATTCATGAAACTACGGCTCCCTACACACCACATCAAAATGGTGTTTCGGAGAAGAAAAATAGAGTTCTCAAGGAGATGGTCAATTCCATGCTTTCCTACTCATGATTGAATGAGGGGTTTTGGCGAGAGGCTATGCTAACAGCCTGTTACCTATTGAATAGGGTTTCAAACAATAGGAACAAGACTACCCATTATGAATTTTGGTTCAAAAGGAAACACATGTTTGAATTATCTTCGAATTTGGGAATGTCGGGCCATTATTAGATTGACTGATCCCAAGAGGAAGACGTTCGGTGAAAAAGGTGTAGAGTGCATCTTGATTGGATATGTTGAGCATTCCAAGGCATATAGGTTCTATGTTATTGAACCAAACAAATATATTTCAATTCATACCGTTATTGAATAAAGAGATGCAATATTTGATGAAAAATGTTTTTCATTTGATACCTATATCAAAAGGTATGATACCCAACTCAAGTGGAGATAGTGAAATGGTTCCTAGTTCTAGCGGTATCAGTGGTTCTTACTTACCACATGGGAACAATGAACCTGAGATCCGGAAAAGTAAAAGAGTAAGGAAGGGAATATCCTTTGGTCCTGATTTCCATGTTTGGTCCCGATTTTGTAGAGGGATCAAGAAACGAGGTTGGTCCAATTATTTGTATTGTTATAATATTGAGGATGAACCACGGACGTTTGATGAGGCAATGAAGTCTCAAGACGTGTCCTTTTGGAAGGAGGCCATAAATGATGAGATGGATTCCATCATGGGAAACAATACATGGGTTTTGGCTGATCTACCCCTTGGTTGTAAACCTTTGGGAAGTAAGTGGATCTTCAAGAGGAAGATGAAAGTGGATGGTACCATAGACAAGTTTAAGGCTAGATTGGTGATCCAATGCTTTAGACAATAGTATGGAACAAACTACTTTGATACATATGCACTTGTTGCACGTATTACCACCATTACATTGCTAATTGCTTTAGCATCTATACACAATCTAGTGATCCACCAAATGGACGTTAAAACTGCGTTCTTTAATGGGGATCTAGAGGAGGAAGTTTATATGAAACAACTTGAGGGATTTTTTATGCCAAGACAAGGGCATAAAGTGTGCAAGTTGATCAAATCCTTGTATGGGCTGAAACAAGCACCTAAGCAATGACATCGTAAGTTTGATGAGGTTGTGTTGTCCCATGGTTTCAAGTTGAACCAAGCGGACAAGTGTGTGTATAGCAAATTTGATGATGATCCCAGCAAAGGAGTCATTATTTGCCTATATGTAGATGACGTGTTGATCTTTGGCACGGATCAAAGACAAGTAGATCTTATGAAGGAATTCTTGTCATAAAAATTCTCCATGAAAGACATGGGAGAGGCTGATGTTATCTTAGGGATTAAGATAAAAAGGGGGGAAAATGAGTTTTATCTTCATCACAATCTCATTACATTGAGAAAGTGTTGGAAAAGTTTAATTTTAGTAACTACACTCCTATGAATACCTCGTATGACCCATTTGTGAAAATGATCCCTAACCAAAGATCAACGATGTTGCAACTCGAGTATTCCAGGATAATTGGATGCTTGATGTATGTCATGAACAGTACAAGACCGGATATTGCATTTGTAGTAGGAAAACTGAGCCGATACACTAGTAATCCTAGTGCGTATCATCGGCAAGCTGTTCGCCGAGTACTTAGGTACTTGAAGGGAACATTGGACTTTGGTCTTACTTATGATGGGTCACCTTGGGTCCTAGAAGGATATTCTGATGCAAGTTGGACAACAGATGAAGAGGATCATTCATCTACTTGTGGATGGGTGTTTCTTCTTGGGGGAGGTGTCATCTCTTGGTCCTCGAAGAAACAAACTTGCATTTCAATCTCTTCCATGGAATCAGAGTTTATAGCCTTGGCTGCTGCTGGAAAAGAGCCAAAATGGTTAAGGAACTTAGTGTATGATGTTCCCTTATGGGAAAAACCGATTTCACCCGTATCGATCCATTGTGATAGCGCTGCAGCTTTGGTTAAAGCATAGAGTCATGTATACAATGGGAAATTACGTCACTTGGGCGTGAGGCAAGTGCGGTAAGAGAGCTCATTACGCATGGGGTAGTATCAGTTGATTTTGTGAGGTCATTACAAACTTTGGTTGATCACTTGACGAAGGGATTAACAAGGGACTTAGTCTCTAAGTCTGCAAATTAAGGGGATAAGGTTAAGATCCATTTAAAATTCTCTAGCGGTGGGATACCCAATTCCTTCCTAAGTAACATTAGGAACGAATTCAATGTGGAAAGCCCTCACCTAGAGATTTGAAAGAACAAGGTAACAGTCTCCTAGGTATGTGCTTTGTTCCTACAGTTACAGAGGTTGAAGATTATATCTTCTTAATAATTCATTTGAAAAAGTGCAATGTAGGTGTACGACTAAAGGATCTACCTATATGGGCATGAATTTTGGTCGCTCCATGATGCTTGGGTTGGCTTCACATATGCTCATGAATTGATAGGGACTCAAAGACCGTTAATGGAGTCAAGTTGGAATATAAAAGTGTATAGTGACTTATGCGTGTGTTATCTTTATGCATCTAAAGAGGTTGATTGGTTCAATCCTTAGGACACCATGATTTTGAGGTGTATGGTATGTGTAATTATACTAAGACATGAATTCAATCGTCACGACATTTGTGTTTATGCATGAGTTTGGGATGAAGACTTGCTTATTTTGTGAATCAGGGATTACACTAAGATAGGGGAGGATTGTTGATGATTTTAGTGTCATCAATGGTTGTTCCCTTAGGGATCAATGGTTCTTGAGGGATCAATGATGGTTCCTGAGGAATCAGTGCCCTAGGGATCAATGGCCTTTTAGTGTTTTCGGGGTTCATGCGACTTTATAAGGTTTCATTTAGTTTATCACAAGTTTGGGGGTGTGGAGTACACGCTTGTGTGAGTATATTTAGGATCTAGTGGAAGATATTAAGGATATGTTACTCTGAGATGTCCCTCTGGGATCAGTGGTTCAAAGAACAATAGTTCTGCCTGGTTGGTACCTACGGGGTCAACAGTTTAGCGGTTTGGTTTTTGATCACGTGGGTTAACTACCTATATAACCGTTGTATAACTACTTGAGTAACCTCCTTTTATTATTGGTTTTTGATGGGTCACATGTCTCTCTAGGAGAGAGTCGTTGGAGGCAAAGGATCAGTAGTAACTGCTGGTAACCGCCCCAGTAACCGCCCTTAACTTCTAGAAACTACTCTCTAGGCTTTTCTACGACCTATATAAGGATAAAGAAAGATAGGGTCATGGTTGGTTAGACAATCTCACTCAAGATTAAACCAAGTCGAAGTGATACATCAACTAATACATACTCTATAGTTTGATCCTTACCATAAGTCTTGAAAAGGATCAGTAGATTTGTCTTATCTCACTTCAAATTTTGTAAATTCCCTATGGCTTGTAAGGGGAAAATTTCTGATTTTGGAAAGTGTTTACACGATTTATATCTTATCCGAAAACAGACATCATTGATTGCTCCCGAGATGTTCTGCACTCAAGAAGAAGAAGGATCAATAGACACAGTCAGCTCGTTGGATCAACGTAGGGATCAACACCATAATCCAACGGCTTGAATATATGTCACATAAGCTAGGTTTTCTTCTACATTAAAACACAAAGAATGAATAAATAAACAAAGAATGAATAAGAGTAATTATACGATCATGAAACAACAATGAAGGACTAAATAAATAAATAGCATATTAATTTATACATTGTGGTAGTTGTTGGAGGGGAGAAAAGCATGGTGCAAAAGAAATAATGGATCATCCAAAGTGCACCCTACTTACCTAAAATCAATCACTTGTATTTTTTATTTTTTTTGGTAGGAAGCCAATCACTTGTATTTAGCATAAGATATATTTGTCTTCTCCTCCTCCTCCTCTTCCTATATATGTCTCAAAACATACATTTCTTCAAAAGATCAAGATCTTATTATATAAATCATCCCATGGGGAGCATTAATCATCAAACAAGCAATGAGCAAAGGTACGTAAGCCATATGGTATGGTTTATTATAAACTCCTCATTTAGTTACCTATCCAACCAAACTATATATGATTCCTTTCTCTATATGCTGAATGCAGGCTAGAGGGCAAGGTGGCGGTGATAACAGGCGGCGCAAGAGGGATAGGGGAGGCGACTGCGAAGCTATTCGCCCTAAACGGGGCCCATGTGGTGGTGGCGGATATACTCGACGAGCAGGGCTCGAGATTGGCGGACTCGATAGGAGGCCTCTTCGTGCACTGTGACGTGGCGATAGAAGGTGATGTGGAAAACACGGTGAAGGCGGCTGTAGAGTGGAAAGGGAGGCTAGATGTTATGTTCAACAATGCAGGCGTCTGCGGGCCAGACGGTAGCATCACAAAGCTTGAGATGGAGGATGTCAAGTCTCTTCTTGCTGTGAATGTGCATGGGATGGTGCATGGAATTAAGCATGCTGCTAGGGCCATGATCAAAGGTATGTAGGAAGGTGCACATTTTGTCCTTATATTTGTTACTTGTTGTAAATGAGTAGGATCCATCTTAAGCTGATGTGTTGTGATTCTTATTTGACCGTACATATTGGACAAAGCTACACATACACCTGTTCTATGTATAGAATGTCACTTATCCGAATTAGTTTTCAATTTAGAGAACTATGGGTGGTTATTTAAGAATGTTTGTATGCATGTTTCGGTTTTGGTTACGTTGTAAAAATAGGGCATATTGGCACTTGTACTTGTATCACCCTCCATTTATCTCTTCCATCAAAGTAAGGAGACTTGCAATACGTATTTATTCTACACAAACTGGTGATTTGGAGAGGTCAAAAGTTTAAGTTTGCTAAATAGGGTGGGACATTTCACTATGATAATGTAAGAATTATAAGAAGTATCTTCTTTCCATGGCCACTCAAATTTAACAAGCAAATAGTATAGCCTAACACCATCATGTCTACATCAACTGAAAGGTAAAAACAGAGGAAGCATAATCTGCACGTCAAGCTCAGCAGCCATCATGGGAGGACTAGCGTCGCACGCCTACACCATGTCGAAAGAGGCAATCATCGGTCTAATGAAGAGCGCGGCTTGTGAGCTCGGGACACATAGAATCCGCGTAAACTGCATTTCCCCTCATGGAGTTCCATCTGAGATGCTACTCGACGCCTGCAGAAGGTTGTATCGAGTCCCAAGTGTGACCCATCAAGAATTGGCCAAAACAGTAGGCGAAAAAGGTAGCATGATAAAAGGCAGGGCAGGAAGGCTTGAAGATGTAGCTAGGGCTGCTCTCTTCTTAGCTAACGAAGACGACGCCGGTTTCATAACTGGCCATAATCTGGTTGTTGATGGTGGCTTTACTTCTGGATTCACCACTATGACCTCCATCCTCTATCAGTAAAGTGCATTAATTGAAATGTAAGCACAAGAAAGTGTTAAAACAAACTCCTCGTTTGCCTGATGAAGTTCAACCCCAATGTATTTCCTAGGATTCAAATTCAGGGATGTAGAAAAATACGTTTGGTTGGAACTAAATCCTTGAGTAAATTGTTTTATTTTGTATCGTTTGGTTCAGCTTGGCATTTGTAAAGTACAGTAAAATGTAATAACAAAACATTATCATCAGTTTTCCAACAATATGAAAAAATCACAATAAAATCATACCTATTAAGGAGAGTTCAATCCGTGTTTGGAGCACTTGGAAATGCTTAGGAAGATAAAGTTCACGTACATGATACTGCAGATAAATTAGAACAGAAGAATATATTCCCTAGTTTCTTTTTTTTTTTGGTCGGGAGAAGAATATATTCCCTAGTTTCTGAAATTTGGACTTTGCTGGAAATTTAAATGCCAGGCAAACGAGGGTGAGACTCTCTTATCCTTTGCACACAAGAATCAATGGGCATTGACATCTCTGAAGAGTTCTACATTTTACTTACAATGGAAAAAATGTGGATTAACTTATGTGCCGGATCCTTCCATTTTGTGATGACTCACTTGTTTACAAAATGGTTGATCATGCTTTCACTTGCATAACAATTCATCACCCAGAATATCAAAAAATCATCACCAACCAAATTCCACGCGAACCCGCAGGGAACAGCATCTTGTGCACCCATCCTCTGGCTAACCGACTCTAGCCTAAGCCCGCTCTGTATGTCCACTTGACTTGCCATAGTCATCTGGGATGCAAAGAATGGTGCGCACCATCCTGGTACTTCAAAACTGTCTTTCTTTTTTCCAAGTAGATAATTTACCTTTTTTTAAGGGATGTAGATAGTTTACTTGAACATCGATTGGAATGACCGCTCATGGAAGCACCAAAACATGGGAAAAATAATCACCTATTGGTATTATTGTGCGACATCCGCTGAGTTAGACCGGGCTGCTTGGAAATGAGCGGCGTGCTGTCTAGCCAAATCCTTGAGTTTCTCAAGCAGTTCTTGGAATGAAGGTCTGCGCTGTGGGTCACTGATAATGAAGGAATGGAAAACTAATTTAGTCACCCAAAATTCCCAGAAGATGCTCTGGATAGTTATTCATCATATGGAAGTACTTCTATTGAAAGAAAAACAACCAAAAATGAGGGGAGAGGGCAGAATGAGTCAAGTAGCAATCAGAAGCAAGCACCTTTGCCAGCAGCTTTCAATTACAGAAGCCCACTTTGGATCTACATCGGTTGGAATATCAAGTCTTTGGTTCATAAATCCAACGGCCCCAATGACCTGTTGAAGGAAAAAAGGGTAACTAGTTAAGCTTCAACTTACTTACATAGTCACATTACATGCAATTATACAATAATCAGTTTGCAAATACCAATAATGTATGGATTACCGTGTCTAAAGCAAAAAACCTACACACTAACAGAAGCTGCTAGAAGCAATTATTATATTCAATATATGTAAACCGAGATTCTCACCTGGAGAGAGGTAATCTTTTTGCTATATTAAACAATCTGATAACTATGATATTAAGCATCTAAATTATGTGAATTAGAGCACGGATTCCACTTTGGATACTTTGGATTCATATTCATCAAGGACTACCCTACTTCAGCTGCTTCATAAAATTCTACTACAGATTTGTCAATAGACGCATGGAAAGATCATGGTAGATAATTTCTCTTCCATTGATCAAAGATATTATTCACGTTTCAATAACAGAAAGGTTTGATTCTGATTATGAATTTATAGTAATTAAAGGGAAAGAAGGAGAACAGAGACAGATAAAGAAAGTATGGAGTGATTGACATAGGAAGCTTACTGTGCTTTGAGTCATAAATTTTCATGGTTCAGGGGGGTGAGAGTTTGGGAGAGGACTAAAATAAGTTGCAGATATGGAGGTGGGAGGGAAGGAAAGCACATTATTCAACAACATCAATTTTGAAAATTTGACCCAAACTTTTTTCAGTTTGAAAACAGGACCAAACTTTGCCTCCAAGACAAGAATTCGGATCATCATGTTAAAAGAAAAAGCTTGACCAACTTCAGAAACCAAATGGTCCTGTATTTAACTTCTGAGTTCTCCAAACAAGAGAAAGATAGCGTCATGAACTGATACATGTATTTTGTGAAGCAAATTATCTTATAAATCAGAGTGACAATGGACCAGTACTATCCAACTTTATGGAGAATTACCTGCATTGAGTTGAGATGCTCCCAAGGGATCTTCTCTGTTGCTAGTTCCCACAATATGACCCCAAAACTGTATATGTCCGACCTAAAGAATCACATAAAGCTGTTGTAAGAACGTTTTTATGGATATCTACACACCAAAATGAGAAAATAAAACAGTATGCATACTCAAATAGAAGCATTATTTTGTTGATACGACTTCAGGTAGTTCAAATAGATTTGTGTCACGCATTGTTTGTTTCTTTTGGCTAATTATGGATATTATTTTGTTAATAAGACGTGCTGTTAAATAATATTCAATGACTAAAAACTATTTGTTTGATAAATTTATAATTGCAGACTCACTATTAAATACTATTATTACCTATATAATATCCCATAATCTTAATTTACATTATCATATACTATATATAGCTAAAATAATTTGGTGGTGAAAAATAATTTATGAAAAATTAGCACATATATACAATTATGTTATAAAAAATAGTAATTAATTTTTAAGGTTGACCCATGTGCGCAAAAGATCCCATATAGTGTATATATGAGAGATTATACTAGGGAAAAGTACACAGAAGTCAGAAGTTGAATAGTACAGCATCTAAACCAAATGACTAGAACATACTTCTCATCTGAAGGTTCATTCCGGAGGACCTCAGGCGCCATCCATTGTGGCTGGAAAGCATGAAAAAACAAGAATCAGTCTACAAAATCCGTCATAAGCAACACACAAGATGACCCTCTAAGATACCATCCAAGAAAGGTCAAGCACATCAAGCATACCGTGCCTTTCCCTGTCTTTGTTGTAAGGTATGTCTCATGTTTTATGCGCGAAAGGCCAAAATCAGCAACCTGTTCATGAATGTGAACAAACAAATAATGATCATAGGTTTTAAGTGAAAAAGTCCCACCTTGTAACAAATCATGATTTCTGAAAAGACCAGCAGACCTTCACAGTCCAATTCTTATCAACTAGCAGATTTGAAGATTTCAAATCACGATGAATGACAGGTGGGCTGCAATGATGGAGATAATTCATGCCTCTTACCTGTAAAACAAATGACCATATGAATTCCACTAAGAGGCAATTGGAGAACGAGACAAACAGAATCGCTTATGAATAATCGGGACACTAACAACATCTAAGGCCATGTGAATTCGACGTCTCCAATCAAGCTTGGAAGTATTTCTTTGCAATAAACGGAATAAGCTTCCCCTGAATGAAATGAGTTACAAAGTTAGATGAATGTGACAACTCAATAAAGCTCATTTTATGCTGTATTAAAATCAATAGCAACATACTCGACATAAATGCCAAAATAGAAGGATAAGAATAGACCTAGGGAGAAATTCAGTAACGATACAGAGATGCTCAGGTGACGTTACAGCACCCATAAACAGCAGAATATTTGGATGTCTAAGCCGCTTCATGAGAGACACCTTCACCAAAAAAAATGAGATATCTCAACCTTGAATTAAATGGCTCAGACCATGAACCAGCCCCAGCAAGAGATAACAGTTATTCATCCATTTATATAGCTCCCAACATATAATAAGGAAGAATATGTCAGAAAACAATAATTTTGAATAATTAGGAATAATATCAAATTCACTTCTACCATAAAAGCCCGGCTTCCAATACAAGAAAATCAACCTCATGTCTAATTTCAAGGTAAACTAAAAAATACCTCTTGTCTAAAAGAATATAAGGCGTCTTCTGTATATTCTTGTCTTGAGAAAACCTTAATTGCAACATCCTGCAAAAAAAAAAAACATTTTCATTGTCTCCAGAAGCATCGAATATTGATCATACATTCACATGAAATCTTGCACAAACAAACAAAACTCAACAAGGTACAAGTATGCACGATCATGTTTCAAGATTCGATAAATAACTCAGCAATCAGAATCAACAGATGTCAACTAGGGTCCAAATGTAGGTGAGAAAGAGGAGAGGAGGAGGGAAAGTAAAAGAGTCCAAGGTCCAAAAGGGGAATGTGGAAGAACCTTCCACCCTATCCAACTCAACACAGAACCTAAAATACGTGTATTCTTGGTATGTATTACAGTAGACATCCCACAAATACGATTAAGTGTATTCTTTGTATGCAGCCAAAGGGTTCTAGTGACCGTGGCACAAAGGGCGGGGATGGGCCTGCAACAGGATGGGCCATTTGGAAAAAAAAAACTACAAGAATAGATCCACACCATGTCAAGGTCAAACAGAGGTATTTTAGGCCTACCCTGAATCAAGATTTCCCACAGCACAAACATAATTTTTTTTTCTTATTATCATCATAAAATGGATATCCCGATAAGCCAGGAACTCAACATTACACAGTTTATCATGCATAAAGTTTGGCAGGTGGTGGAATTACGTGATTTGGAGAGAGAAGCATGAGGAGATATGGAAGATAGTTGAAAATGAGTTGAGTTTATAGCATTTCTAGGAGGGAAGAACAGTTCAGCCCATAAGCTCATATATTAGAGGAAAAAAAGTGTCAAGAATCCAAATACCAAATAAAAAAACCTCCAATTTCCTCATGTCAGTATTCAATAGTATGTCTTGAGTGTTAGGGGAATAAAAGGGTATTTAAGTTACCAAACATACCGATCCATACCATAGACCATGATAAACTGTTCCACAAGATCCTGCAGAAACAAAGATAATTGAATGTGTAATTCAGATTCATAATAAGGCAAAGACAATACAACTTTGTGAGCCCTTAGTTGGCCAACTTTAAAAGAAGAATATAGTTGGTAAATGCCTAAACCTTTAAACTGCCAAACAATAAACAGCAAAAACAAAAGTGCAACAAAGCATACCATGAAATAATTATCAAAGTTTCAACCGGGAATAATTTGTTGTAAAATAACTTCCATACAATAAATCTTCCTAATACATATTCTTCACAAGCAGGGTTGGGGGATAGGATGCAAATACAGTTCTCAAATACAGGTGACCAGCAATGGACACGTCATTAAATATTTAAGGTGCAAGGAACTAGTAAAGACCAAAAATATAGAGAAATTAATACTATAATGTCATTTGAAACACCATGGTGACAAGAGTAAATGTTCTCCCATGAAAGTGCATAGAACACCTTTTGGCAACATTAACAAGAATGATCAAATTTGCCAAGTTTCTACCGTGATTGTGTATGAATTCTCAATCACTTTCCATTTGGGGCGTGTGCCATTATCAAACAAACCAACATATGTTGTGTCCATATCCTTGATGATGGCACTATGGCAACCAGCACAAGTGGTGAAGAGTTGAGGTAATTAACTTTTAACTAAAGTTTCCTCAGGCTTGCTGGAATAAACTGTGCTCATAGAAGTATAGCACTTCACAAACTTCTAAAAAAGATATCTCCATCCCTGATTTGTCAATACAGATACTTGAAGCCACAGGAAAGACCACTCTAACCTACAAATCCTCGTTTAGTGGAATGCCTTTTTCTCAATGGCCTCAAGAAACAATGATGCTGCCATTGCCAGGAGCCTCATCCAACCCTCTTCTCATGCCAAAAAAAAAAGAGGTAGAGAGTGCATAACAGAGGACCAATATAGCTTTAGACAACAAATCAGATTCTGAGATCAGCTGCCTACCAACTAGACCTGTCCAAACGCGGGTCAGCCCGCCCGGCCCGCCCGCAAATATGGGCGGGCTTGGACAATAGTTTAGGCCCTACGGGCCAGGCCCGGCCCGCCCATATTTAATCCGGGCCGGGTATGGACTGACTGTTTAGCCCATCCGGGCCGCTAGGCCCGGCCCGGCCCTTAATATTTTATAAAAAGAATCTATTAATAAATACTTGTTTATACTAATTTCATCAAAAATTTCAAACCCTATCATTTCATTTATTTAAGTCTTATAAATTTGTGTCGCTCATTCCAGCCTTTCCCGTCATCATGCATCTCTCACTCACTTCCCCTCCCCATCTCTCTCTCTCTAATCTCTTCCTGATCTCCCTCTCTGTCATGCCGGTAAGCCGCGTCGGTCGCCATGCCTGATCTCTCTTTCGATTTGTTAGATTTTTTGCGGGCCGGGTTGTCCATGGGCCAGCCCGGCCCGCAATGGCGGGCAGGCTTGGGCAGCATTTTCAGCCCATATTTATGGGCCGGGCCAGGCCCGGCCCGCATATGCGGGCAAAAAAAATGTTTTAGCCCGGCCCAGGCCCAGCCCAAGCCCGCATTTGGACAGGTCTACTACCAACCAAGCCTTTTGGCAGATATTGACAACTCGAGCCAAAGAAGGGAAAGCTTTTATGTAAAAGAAGTGAGGCTCTAAATAGACTTCACATAAAGTTGGGCTTTAGAACTTAGAGCTTATATTAGAAAGTTTTGAAGGTGAGATCCAAAATTCACACATTCGTTATTCATATACTTTACTACAGAACCTAACGTCCCTAGACTGTCAAGAAGAGCTTTATTTTTCAACCTTGAGGAGTGAAAAATTCCCCAGAGGTTTTGAATGGTTGGCTCTACACCTAGTTCGTTACAACTGGCACAACAGTAAACACCTTGCACACTATCTGCCAATGCAAATACATAGTGCTGAGAGGTGCAACCACTGGGTAAGAGTTTATATTATTGTAGACTAGACTCTTAATACCTTATATTGTTTAAGGTGATTCAGGACCTTTTCTTAAGTTCAATAAGTTTTAAACAGACAAGACAGAAAACTAAAATTAGGTAGTTAAAATGGGTCCAAATGGCTTGAGTTTGGCAGGAGATTAACTGTAATAGAAAATATGCTTTATAAGTATATCGATAAGTTTTTTATAGATATAAGGTGATATACCAATAAAAAGCTATGAAAATAGCCATAAGCAATGTCCTATTGCTCTCTCTTTCTGATCAGCACAAACAAACCTTGAGCAATCTAGTCCTACAATAATCTCATGTTCTGGAATCAGATTTTGGACAATCATAATAATGTTACCTTGTCCAATCTGCTCTCCAACTGTTAGGTCCTCCCACAAGATTTCATAGTCCAAGCAATCAGTCTCAATGTCCAGTTTGTTCAAAGCACTGCTGCTTGTACTTCCACAGCTACTCGCACTGCTTGTGCTGTTTACATTAAATGAAGATGACCATGATCCGGAGGCCTCAGTGACACAAGGACGATTACAGTCATTGACCTGAACTTCAGCTTTGGCATAAGCAGTTAAACGATCATTCTCCTGATCACCCTGCACCCAAGGCCAAGTAAATTGATTGGATCTTGCTTCTGATGATTCTGGCTCATTCCCCTTCCAGGGCCATTGAGCTTTCTTGCCAATCCAAGCCTCTGCTTTTGAAGTAATTTTACGGATGGAAGCTTTTCCGTCACTCTCATCCTCGGAGTCTTTGCTCATTTTTGCTGGGGACTTGTCAGCAATGGCCTGAGAAATTACACCAAAAAAGGATGGAGCAGCATTCCTTCTTGGTGTGCCAGATTCACTGGAATTAATATCATCCTTGAGATCAGAAAAAGTAACATCAGATCCATGATCAGATTGACGACTATCACCGCTCCCGCCTTCATGCTCCACACAATTATCCCCAGTTTTCAGTTTAGATCGTACTTTGTTGCTCACTTTAGAGGCCTGTTTCAGGTATCCAAATATCAATGAGATGATATACAATTAACAACAGAAACAGAATAACTATACAGCTTACCAAGTCTGTTATTTTCGAAGCAATTGAAACTTGTAAAGGCTGTTCGGGATCAAGACCAAGTTTGGTCGCAACACGATTTCTGGGCCAGCCAGAATTGCCATCTGTTTCAGAACTCCGTCCATCTGACGTAGTGAACCCCACATCTTGGAATGGTTTTGCATCACTTGACACACATATAACCCCGATCAATGTACCATCATCATTATAGAATGGTGTCTCAGTGGCAATCATCAATACTTTCTTGCCCATTTTATTTTTGACAGCGATCTGTCCTGTCCAATTTTCTCCCAACATGACCCGATGTATTGTATTATATGCTACTGAGAAGTCCTTCTCGTCTATTAGGAGGTGAAGAACATCCTTACCGAGAGCCTCTGCTGCAGAATAGCCATACAGGATTTCAGCAGTTCGGTTCCTGCATTATCAATTTTACACGTGGCAACCAAAAGAACCTTCAGAAGGCTTTCTAATCAGGTCAAAATCACAAAAAGTTAATAACACATGGGGGGACAATTTCTGTTCTGATTCTGAATACCCACAAATGCTCCAAGCAGAATTTTATGTGTGAAGCATGTTATGATAAGCAAGTAATGAACTTTTGTAGGCATAATTAGAATGTCCCCGGTGGATCAACAATCTAAACAATGAAATCCCAGTTTACCAATTAAATATCAGCCATGGGTTGTGTTCTGCTTCATCAAACTCTCCTAAAAAATAGACAACTTTGCAGATGGCTATTAGCAATTTAAAGTATCATAGAAGGAAGATCAATTCATTGATCATAGGATTGACAGCACTTGCTAAGTGATAGGAAAAAGGAAAGTAGCTATAAAACTTCCCTCTGATAGAGGGATAGTATGTCTAAGAATACCCCTGGCCTAGCAGATAGCAAAGTACCCCAAACAAAAACATCTCTTCCCTACACCATCTAGAGTTTAAACACCAAACCAACGACTATCTTTCACAGTAGAGCAACAAACTAATTGATTCCATTTCCACTAGGAGGCAACGCAGAAGCTCAAATCTAAGTCAAATTTCATTCTTTTTCACTAGCATCCATAGAACTAAATTACGAGGATTCCAAAGAATGCGCATGAGAATACACAACTACATCGAAAAATTCACGATCATCATTCAAAACAAAGCATTACCAGTAAATAATCCGACGATCACGATCAAAAATATGAACAGACTGCCCCATGGACTGCAAAATGTTCAAATACTGCCTATCAGTGAACTGAACCGAAGTCGGCGAGTCCTCGCCGAGCCTCGCGTCGCGCGAATCCGCCAACGGCAGGCCATCGCTCCGGCTCTCCCTCTGCAACGGCGATGCCGAATGTCCGAACGAAATGGAGCCCCTCTTCCACGAGCTAGCATCCAATCCTCCACCAGAGCCAGCACCAGGACCTCCACCGCTACCAGGTCGGCTTCCGCCACCGTGTCGCCGGCGACCAGGTCCGGCCGCAGGCAACCTAGAGCGCTGAGGCGAGACGGAATGGGACCTCTGGCGGGCGGCGACGGCGGCGGCGGCGTGGCTCTCCGATCTTTGGCTGCCGGAGAGCACGAGCCTCGACATCTCTTCCCGGAGGTGAGCGTGGCCGGATTCCAGCTCCTGGATCTTTCTGAGCAGCTCGTCGGCTGGTGGCGTCTCCATGGAAGGGAATCGGATAGGAACAAGTGCAGGCAGCAAGAGGCGGATGGAGCGGAGGTGGAATTTCCAATGAAGAAATTCAAGCAGAGAATTCGGGGAGGAAAGGAGGAGGACATAGAGGAGATAAGATGGAGGAATTCATGGATCTCTCTGTGTGAGGGAAGGCGAGAGCAGTCAATTGGGCGTTTTTGGGCGACCTATGAGGAGAGAGAAAGAGGGAAAGAAAGTGGTTTCAACGAGCTGCCTTTTCGCTTTTTAAATTTTGCTGCAATTAATTGTCTTTTTTTTTCAGCAAGCTGACATTAATTATTGTTATCATAATGTTGACAATCAAAACCAGACAATATGTTTATTCGAAAAAATCTTGACAATTCCTTGCAAAAATCTTAATAAAAATACTTTTTTGTAAGAATAAATTATATCACTTAATATTTTTCAAATAATATCACTTAATAAAGTATAATTTTAATCATTATAAAAATGTTGCCGATTTTGACTTGTTTTTTTTTTTTGAAGTTAATGTAAATATATTAAAATTAGAGAAGCAACTTACAAAAAGAGAGTTTGTGCTTACAGCACAATTAGCTATTTACATCAAAAATGGCTAGGCCCTCGAGGTTTGACAGACAAAATACCCAAAAGAACTAAAATTGAATGCCAAGGATGTGACCAAGGGAGGAAGGCCATTGGATTCCACGGGCAGCCAAGCAGTTCTTCGTGTGGGTGAAGATTCTACAAGCACAATCTCTAGCGTTGATGGGGTGAGACCTGAAGATGACATCATTGCGAGCTTGCCAAACAAAATAGACAAAAGTTGTGAAAGCTGCAGCCACAAGACGGTAGTTGAAGTTGCGGGTTCCTCGGTGATCAGCAATCCATTCAAACCAACTAGCAAGAGTGTGTTCTCTATGGCTGATGTGCAACCAATCAAGAACATCAGAGAGGACAGCACGAGTGAAGGTACAAGAGTTCCATATATGATTAGAGGTTTCATCAGCCATGTTGCAGAGGACACAAGCTAGGTTATCAATCGGATGCCATCGAAGAAGACGGTCCTTGGTGGGCAGCCTTTGGTGAAGAGCCAGCCACGAGATGAAGGAACATTTTGGCGTGTGGTAGCCGTTCCAAATTATACGACCCCAGGGCGGGTGAGTAGCTCTTGGTCGAAGGAAATCATAAGCATTTTTGGACGAGAAGGAACCCGAGCTGTTGCTGATGTTTTGGATGACCAGAGAAGGGGTGGAAGAATGGGTAAGGCAGTCCCGAAGGAGAAGAAGGCATCTCCATGCCCAACTATCACTCCTCTTGGAAACAACCGACCAAATTGTGTCTTGCTGGAGGTGGATAGAGTGGATCCATCTAGCCCATATGTTGGTGGGAGGCCCGGATAGCTCGAGAATACATTGCGAAAGACAAGCCCGATTCCATGATAATAATTCTTTGAAACCGAGACCGCCTTCCCCATGAGGACAGCAAAGAGAGAGCCAAGCTATAGGGCTTTTTTTAGATGAGGTGATACCTGACCACAAGAAGGAGCGCATTATGGCTTGGACCTTTGTGAGAACATCCTCGGGAAGCAAGACCACCTTACACCAGAAAGTTTGAATGCCGAACAGAACCGAGCGGATAAGCTCAACCCTTCCTGCGTAGGAGAGGTTCCTAGCAGTCCAAGATTGAACTTTGGCGGTCATCTTGTCAATAATATCATCATAATCCCGCCTAAGAAGCTTACGAGATCCAAGAGGGATCCCCAGATATTTCATTGGAAGCGACCCTTGGGAGAAGCCGGTGGATGAGAGGATGTGATTTTTAGCGTTGGAGTTCACACCTCCAAAGAAGATGGCGGTTTTATCCGGGTTAGCTTTTAGGCCAGACAACTGACCGAAGCTGTCAAGAATACGGGTAACAGCCCCAACCGACCCTTCATCTCCACGACAGAAAATGATAAGGTCGTCTGCGAAGCTGAGGTGAGAGATTCGGAGAGGGCTGCATTTAGGATGCCATTGGAAAGAGGGGTCCTCGGCAAGAGTATTAAGCATTCGGCTGAGGTACTCCATGATCAAGACAAAAATGTAGGGAGAGAGAGAAAATGATAAGGTCGTTGACGTTGATCGAGTAGGTGGGAGAGGTGATACAAGTCAGAATCCATGAGATCATTTTAGGGGGAACTTTGAAGAAGCAAAGCACATGTTCCACAAAAGTCCAATGGACAGAGTCAAAAGCTTTTCGGAAGTCAACCTTAATAGCACAACTTGGACTGATATTGCGCCTCCCATAGTGCTTGAACAACTCTTGACATAAGAGAATGTTATGTCTGATCGAGCGCTTAGGGACAAACGCGCCTTGACACTCGGAAATGATGTCTGGAAGATAGGCCCGAAGGCGCAAGGAGAGAAGTTTGGAGATGATTTTGTAGGTGGTATTACAACAAGAGATTTGGCGGAAGTCGGAAATGCAGTTGGGGTTGGGAATTTTAGGAAGGAGGTGAATTACAGTGTGGTTAACCTGACGAAGCAATTTGGAGTTGTGGAAGAAATCAGAGACAGCCTGGCAAATGTCAGATTTCACGATGTCCCAAGATTTTTGAAAGAAATAAGAGTTGTAGCCGTCTGGGCCAGGAGTTTTCCGAGAATCAATATCAAAGAGAGCTTGACGGATCTCATCAGAGGAGGGAAAAGAGGTCATAAGGTTCCAGTGGTGTTCCTCAAAGTAGGGGCCAGAAGAAACTTTGTGCTGAACAAAGTTGTGATCAGGATCAGAGCTGCCAATCAGAGAGGCAAAGAACCCCACAATGTGCGTCGCAAGATCAGAAGGGGAAGAAATTAACATGCCATGTTGATCCAAGAGGGTGCTAATATTGTTTTGGGAACGCCGCTTCTTGATAGAATTATGGAATACAGAGGAGCAAGAATCGCCATCTTTGAGCCAACCAAGCTTGGCTTGTTGTCGGAGCATGGATTTAAGGGCATATGAATCAGCAGTGATTGCTTGAATCAGATGAGCTTCTGATTGATGAAGGGCAGCATCGAACGGTTGGCCTGAGATTGCCTGCTGAATGGTCGAGAGCTCAGCGTTGTTCTTATTTATGCGCTCTGAAATGGCCTCGATCGAGCCATTACTGAATCTGCGAAGCTTGGATTTAAGGGCTTTTAATTTTGATATCACTCGAAACATTGCAAAGCCATTGTAGTGGGAGGCCCATTCATCTCGAACTGTTGGGAGGAAGAGCTCGTGGGTGGCCCAGGCATTATTAAAGCGAAAGAGTCGAGCGCTCCCACTGTGGGCTGAGCCAAGATTGATCACCACAGGGCTGTGATCAGAAACTCCAGGAGGGGCAAAGAAGGCACGACTCAGGGGAAAGGAGTTCAGCCAGAGTTGATTGATAACAACCCTGTCCAATTTGCACCATACTCGATTCCCGCTAAGTTGCTTGTTGTTCCAAGTAAATTTGGCTCCGTGGTAATCCATATCAAAGAGGCCGGCGAGATCAAGGCAAGAAGAGAGTTCATCGAAAGTAGAGGAGGAAGAGGAGCTTCTTTCCGATAGTCTTTCACTAGAGTTAAGGACCACATTAAAGTCGCCAACCACAGTCCAGGGCAATATAATGTTATGGCTAAGCGACTTGATGACGTTCCACAACGAGACACGGTCAGCAACATGGTTGTGGGCGTAAACAAAAGAGGCAAGGAAATCAGTGGCGGTGGCATGGTCCCGGATCAGGCAGTGAATAAGCTGATCGGAAGTTACGAGGATGGTGACCGAGATTTTTGAGGGATCCCAGAGAAGGAGGATACGAGCATAGGAGGAAAGGTGGGCGTTGGAAAAGCTAAGCCAAGAGTTGAGAAGAGAGTTGGAGATATTGGTAAGGTTAGAGGCTGAGATATGAGTTTCCAAAAGGCAAATAAGATTGAGGGAGAATTTATGAGCAAGGTCTCTGACAGCATTTTGTTTGCAAATGTGGTTGAGGCCTCGCACATTCCAACATCCGATGGATGTGCTACACATCGAGACGGGATGGATGCGGAGAAGTGCTCCTTGAGCGGTTGGGTTTTCTAGTAAGGGCAGAGGAGGGAGTTGGGGGAATTGAGACAGATCGGAGCCTCTTGCTAACCGAGAGGGAGATGGGTTTATCTTGAGAAGGGAGCGTAATTTGAGAGGGGGTTTTGGAGGAAGAAGCGATAGTTTGGGAAGAGGAATTGGAGTTGTGGACAATTGAAGGGTCATGGGAGCTGGAAAGAGAGGGAGGGGGAATTACAGCTCCCTCTACTGGAGGCTGATTGCAACCATTGACTTGCATTTCCTTTGAGGCCACAATAGGATGGGATGGGGGGGCCATACCAATTGGTGGGGAAGGTAGGAGTGGAGGGAGGTTGGAAGGAGGTAGAGATGGGCGAGAGATTTTGGATTGCTGATGTTTTTGGGGTTTATGTGTGGGAGGAGCAGAAGGCGGCAACCCAGTGCAATCAGCATCTCTATGGCCGTAAATTTTGCATTTGGAGCAATGCCATGGCATCCAATCATACAATAGAGGCTGGTGAATCACTTCATCCTGAGGACCCGGAAGAGTGATTTCACGCAGGAGATCGCAGTTGGCTGGAACCTCAACAAGAATACGGGCAAAAGAGACACGATCTTCATAGGCGGTGGGCTTATCCATTTGAATGGGGGTACCAATTGACGATCCAATTCGACTCAACATATGATCGGACCAGAACCGCACATCCAAGTTAGGAAGTGTGACCCAAATTGGGATCGATTCCAAGCAAGAAAGGTCGAGTGGCATCCCAGCATGCCATCTTTTCAGAATGAGGGGTTTCATGCCAGGGAGCATCCAAGGTCCCCGTTCAAGGATAGAAAGGAGGTCCTGTTCCTTAGAAAAACGGAAAATAAAGAGGCCATTGCTGTTGAGAATCACTTTGGGGAAGATGATGTCGGTCCAGTGAGACTGGATGAAACGCTCCATTGCTTTAAACGGGAATTTCTCGCCCAAGGATGCGCCGACCAAGGTTAGATTCCATTTCTCGATCTGATCCACCACATCGTCGTCGGTGAAGGGCACAACACCACGTTTGATTCCTTCAACGAAATGAAGAGCAAGATTCGATTTGTGCTTGGGGGCACCGACAACAGCTTCAGAATAGGACGGCAAGGGCGTTGCTGTCGGTGTTGGGTCGACGTTCCCAGCTGAGGAAGAGGGGAGTGGCGGACCAGAAGAGAGGGGCAAGGAAGGAGGAGCTTTGATATGAGAATTTGAGACAGCCAAGGAAGGAGCGGCGATTTGGGGAGAAAGAGGGTTAAGGGTTTGAGGTAGAGCAGCAGGGGAAAAAGTAGATCTGAGAGAGGTAGAAGAGGGAATGACAATAGAAGCTTCCAAATTGCTTTCTGGAGCATTAACTGCAGCGTTGGGGGAGGAAGGATTGAGGGTGCGGGAGTTAATGCTACAGGGGGGATCTTTGGCGACCGACACAGACAGAGAACCGACGATGTCAGGCTGCGGAGAGAGGGGCGGGCTGGATGGGGGGTCAACGGTGGGGAGGGAGGAGAGCTTTTTCAAGCGAGCTTTTTGGCGGAGCTTGGCCATTGACGGGGAAGCCGCCGCCGGCCAGCAACGAACGGAGGGGGGCAGCGGGGAAGGGGGGTTTCTCTAGTGCGCGCGTGAGGCGCGTACTATGCGGGAGTATGAAGGGGGGTTTCAAATCTTCCCGATTTTGACTTGTTGGAATGATTCGGATATGTACTTAAGAAAATATAAATAAATTTAAATATTTAAAAATGTTTTGTGGGAGAAAGTACACATACACAAGATGTATGGAGTGTATATACTATGACGAGTTAAATTGAGCCAATTCTCCTACATTAGCTATTTGTTAGGGATTGCTAATGTATAGAAGTGTAGAAATTGAACATACATAAAGTTTATGTGTATCATGGTCCTACATTTTGTAGATCAAAATAATATAATAAAAATAATTAAATATGTAGAGTTGTCAAAACTCCAATTGACCTAACAATCCGATTGAAAGTTTCAAGATTAAAACCCGACCCAAAAATCAGTAGGTCAAGGTGAGTTTCGAACGTAAATGACCAAATGTATTATTTTTGGAGAGTATATAGATTTTTATTTTGACTATATTAATATACAAATATTAAACTATCTAAAGTAATATATTAACAAATATTATTTAACCATAATATTATTTTGATAATTGATAAAAAAGTTGACAATCTAAGCATATTAAAAAGATTCAAACCTAGCTAGTAGATGGATCGAGTTGAGTTATAGTGGATGGATTTACCGTACTCTTGTCTTTTCTAAACTTTATGGGAACATCTTTCACATAAGGCATTCTTGATCACCCATAACACCATCTTATTCCAAAAAGTGGTGCTATGATTGAATGTTTCGAACTTCACATCGCACAAGTCAAATGATGGGGCTCAAAAGTTTTTCGGGGGTTTCTCTTCCCGAATCTCTCTCATGAATGGTGTAATGGTCAACCTTAAAATCTTCTACTTTACTTGTACTTATGTTGAAATCGATGATTCTTTTTGATTATCTAGCGGTTTAAATAAATGTCTCACTAGGTCTAGCAACTTCCAAGAATGCTCCATTTCAAACAAGCCTCTCCCTAAGCTCAAATTGTTCCCACGCTCATACTCAAGACTCGACCCCAAGCCCCGTCCTCACCTTATACGATCGATAAATCATTTCCTCGATTGTGTGCTTCTGGGGTTTGCTGAAGTTGAAGGTACTCGTTGATAGGCCCAAGGCTTCGAGCAACAAGCGGACTAGACTGTGGGACCTTGTTGGACAAAGTGTCTCACTACACATTCCCTTTTTTGCGCCAACAAAACTTGGTGTTTGTTGTCACAACCACAATTGAATACCGATCATCTCTTTATAGGCACGACCAAAAGAACTTCCCTCAATTATACTTGTCAATTGTCAGCTATTAGGAGTCTCGGCTTTATTCACAAGATGCTTGAGTTTCATCTTCAAGAAATTATGAATGCATGTTATAATATTTCATCTTCAAGAAAGTCAAGAGGATAAGTTTGAGTTTCTTTTGACATGCTAAACATATAGCAAGTTGCAATTTTGAATGCATGTTATAATATGAAATCAAATTGAAACACCATTTAAGAGAAAAACATGGGTGTAAAATCTACATCCAACTCAACCAATTTGACTCGAAAAAATTATTAAGACATATTTGTGGTGTTATTAACAATAGTGTGAAAACAATAGGAGTAGCAAACATGAATTAAAAATACATCGTAAAGTATATAAATGCATTCATAATAGAAATGTTACAATGTAACACATGGAAAACTTACTTTTTTTTTCTACGATGTTTATAGACACAACGCAACACACCTTCCTTTGTAAGAATTGAAACACTACGTTTTGATATAGGTGAGGGACAAACATGCACCAACTTTCATCTCTCCTATGACATGCACCCGTTGCAATTGTCCACCTCAGGACATACGTGATTTTAGTATTTTATCAATATTTCTGGCATGATGTAACTCTATACAATGTCGTTGTAAGTACTCTAAAGTATAAAAAATGCATCGTAAACTATCAAAAATGCATTCCTAGTTTTGACACTTTGCAACATATTTTTAATATGAATTGTAGATGAGTATATCTAACGGCCAATAACGTGTATCATATTATGCATAACTTTTATATTACATATGATTCACACTCTTGTTATAAATATGGCCGGACTCAAGTGGGGATCAATGCCCCCAACTTCTATCCGTCGTAGTTTATTATTATTTTTGTTTAAAGTTTCTTTCTAAAATATATAATTGAAAAAGTTTGATTAATTTCATAATAATCAAATATTCTAGTTGATTTAGTGCCTATTATAATATTAAAGAGGAATAGTGTTCAAACTTCAAATATTAATCCCACCTTTTCTTTATATGATCAATGTAATACAGTTAAACCTTTATTAATTAATAGGGTCGGGATCGGAGTATTTTATTATTTTATAGAGATATTAATTCATCAATAAATTAATATTTATTAATGTATAGAGACTTTAGTGATAGAAGTATTTTCAATTAAATAATACCAAGTATTGTCATTGAGCCAAAATTAATACCAACTATAAAAATCATAAAAGTATAACCAAACTATTAACATCAATATATATTATAAAAGCCGACCGTTTTCGAGCCACCACGTTAATTCTGGACCCACCAGATATTTAACCAAAATAATTTTTAAAGTCTTTTAATTAACTACTATAATTTTTCTATGTAAATTTTCAATCTTTTAATTAACTACCTTATCAACAATATCTATCCATACAATATCTAGCCGAAAATATAGTATGTAAATAAACCATATACATTATCTATCCATATACAATATCTATCCATAAAATATAATACGTAAATTTTCAATATCTTTTAATTTTGCTACGATCTATCCATACAATATCTTTGCAAACTTTGCAATAAAACCTATCTCCTTCGGAAATTATTTTATACGTACACCTACAAGAATATCACACCTATAAATATCACACCTACAAGAATATCTATATCTATACTATATATTAAAGTCGGGACCTTATAAATATTTAGATTTACCCAAAAAGAAACTATAAATACTAACACATGAATGAATTTATCTACATGAAATATATAACTTTATACATTTATCTATAAAAAATATGATTTTAGATTATATGGTAAAGTTATGTTTTTGGAAAATATGATCTGCTAGGACATCAGTATTATATTTAGATTTTAATTAACTACCTTATCTATCCATACAATATCTAGCCGAAAACATAGTACGTAAGTAAACCATATACATTATCTATCCATATACAATATCTATCCATAAAATATAGTACGTAAATTTTCAATATCTTTTACTTTTTCTACATAAATAATTTTCAGAATTGCATGGTCTTCTACGGGTTTTGGTAGATTCAACCAAATTTGTAGTAAATTCAACCAAATTTGCATATTATCTATCCATATTATCCTAATATATCTATTTATATTATCTATCTTTAAAATTGCATCTATATAAACAATGTTCTGTTTCAATCAAAATAACAAAGGCATTGTTCTCAACCCAAAAAAAAAAGTCGTTGTTGTGAGAAAAAAGCAGTTTGTTCTATGAATATTAGATTCCACTTATTTCTTTAATACAAGTAAAATTGTGGTTTCCGACAATATCTATTAAATTTTTATAAACTTGATCAATTTATCAGTTGATAATTTTTTTTAATTACATTTACATTTATGATAGTCGTTATTAATATATGATATAAATTGTAAGTAAAATATCAATTTATATTCTTATAATCAGGTTTTATAAAAATATACAAACGAGTGAAAAAATTATGTCTTATATATATTTTTTGGGTTATATGAACTTCAAAAACAATATCACTTCTTTTAAAAGATAAAAAAACATGCTCATATAATAAAACTTATATAATATTTTCTATATAAATATATAATTTTATTTTAATATTTTTAAGTGAAATAGTCGTGCATGGCACGACAAGTTAAGCTAGTATTTACTAAAAATGAAATATGGACAATTTCCGACCAAAATTTAGATGATTGGTATTATTGTACATTCCTTATACAGTAATTATTAGTTTATGATTCTATTGGGACCTTATATTTCTATAGTGGTTTTTTTAAAAAAATTTCTTATTATCTTATCGAAAATCATCAAATTTTACACTAGCCCAAGTCGGGGCCGGAGAAAAATATTAATTTACCGTGATTATTAATTTATCGAGTATTATTATATGGAGGTTCTACTGTATGTATTCTTTCAATCATGTATTCACTAGAAATAACGACTAATGTAACAAATTTTTTAAATTTGTAAGATTTAACAATCATTAAATAAGAAAACAAAAAACACCAAGAATGATATCACCCTCCACCCCACTTTTCTGAGAATACTGGTTATAAAATGTTCATTAAGTTATTACCAAGTGGACTAGACAGTAGATATGTATTCTTTTCATTTTTGTAACCAACCACAACATGTTTTTATTGTATGATTTTTCTAAATTTTGTACCCTAGAAGTTATCCTACGCCCGAAAAATCATTATTGTATGTGATGGTCTTACAAGGCACCAAAATTGATCCAACGACTCGGGATCACATGATTTTTAATTTTAAGTTAGAATTTAAAATCCAACCTCATACAAAGTTGATGATGTAGCAGTGTAGTATGCAAAACGAAAGGAAGACATCTTATTAATCAGTAAAATGGTACAAAATAGATATTACAGTCCAACCTTCAACAAATATTCATGTGAAAATGATAGAACAAGCAAAGACTACCATCACCAACACTCCCTTTTCTTCAGCACAGTTCTATTTCATAGTTGAATTACACCTAACATACAAAAGATTTGCAATGCGCTAAGGGTCTTCTACAGTATAAAAGAGAATCCTAGTTTTGATGATTTCAGAACATCTCAATAACTTGGAAGAGTAGATAAATTGCAGTGGAAAGGGGAAGAAAAATGCTTGCAGAGAGAAAGAGCAAGTAAGGAATTCAGGATTTCGGGCGCGTACATCACTTGGTGTAAAGAACATCTTCCCATGGGTGACGGTATAGTGGCTGCTTCAATCTCTTCTGATCAAAGGTGTGCCTGAAATTTTTAAACCATGAACCAAGTTAGTATGTGAACATTTGTCATAATACAGAGCAGTCACAATGTTGTTTCACTTTGCAGTTGTATCAGCTAAATTATTGTTAGTAGTCGTCATTATACCAAACATACTTGTTGAAAACATATGCTTGTAGTTGCAGCTAATGATGTGATTATACTACAGAGTGTCAAACGAAAACTAAGTGCAACATGGCTATGGCAAGAGCATGCATGTATTAGCTTAGTTTAGAGAGCGGTTTAACTCACCCAATCAGACCAATTGAACGTGCCAGGACAAAGAGTCCGTTGAGGTATCCGATTTCAACAATCTCATCAATCTCTTGTTTGTTGAACATGCCGCTTCCGGCAAGAAGATCCAAGAACAGAGTTCCAATTGCACCATCAACATTAAGGACGAGGTTGTTTGCCTTTGAAAGAGTGTAGGTTTCAACTTCAACAGCGTACTCCATGTACTTGACTGATGGGAAATTTGTTCTGGCAAATAGCTGCAAAAGCTCTACTCTCTTGTCTCTGTTGTCACCTCTCTTAATCCTTTCAAAACCAAGAATCCATAAGTCAGAACAGAGATGAAACTGAACCAGCTGCAGAGTACTAATTATTTATTCTCATGAAACAAAGATGAAAAAAATGCCAGCCATGATACCTGTGTCCAATTCCAGGGACACGGATTCCCTTCTTCTTCATGCTTTCAACAAACTCATATGGTGTCAGACCCTAATTTTTAAAGGAAAATTCAAGATCAGTCCAGCAGCACATGAAAAAGGAAAGTCAAATATTGACTCAACTAGCTCCCAAGGATTACCCTATCATAAGCATCCTTGAAGTATCGAGCTGCATCATCAACAGCCCCACCAAACCGAGGGCCAATAGTAAGCAGACCTGTGATAGACTTTTGCTTGTTAGTGTTATGTCGATGCATACACAAACTGCTAAAGCCATAATCATTTTCGTTATGAGCACGAGAAACAAAAGAAAGCAACACACCTGAGACAAGACTTGAGACGAGGTCCTTTCCAGCTCTTGCTGTGACTATAGTGTTATGAGCACCAGAGACACAAGGGCCGTGATCCGCACACAGCATAACGCATATCTGTTAAATAAAAAATTGATCATATGAACACTCTTATGCAGGATCTAGCTTACCAGAAGATCAATGAAGTCATATATGAACAACGAAAAATTCTGTACCCAGTTGTCTACTTATTCAATAATCAAAGACAATGCCAAAAAATAGAAGATCAAGTCATTGTAGCTTACCTCAATAAACTTTGTACAATAACGTGGAAGACTGCGTTTGAACCACAAAAGAGAGATAACATCACCAATACCATAACCTTGTTCAACAATTGATGACATTGGAACACCAGCATAGCATGGTTCTTCACCTGAAAAGGAAGCAGCAAGCCAAAAATGTGTTGTGTTACAAAATTTTCTTATACTCCAAACTAAAAACACCTTGGGGCCTGTTTGATTATACTTGAAAATGCATTATCTCGCATTATATTGCATAATAATACAAAAAACAATTTATTCAAGTGTAACCCAAAAAGCAAACACTTAATGCATGGGAGTAGGTCGAAACTAGAGCGAACCTCTATCATCAGAGATGGTTGAGATAATATGAGTTGGAGCTCGAACTTTGCCACTCTTAATTGCAGAATTAAGGTCCTCAGGGATCTGTGGTGGAGTAATTTCTTTTACTGGGGCAATCTTCCCCTCTTCCACCTGGCATTGGCATGGGGACATATCAATACAGTACAGGAGGAAAAAGTGGAGCCCTGAAGGTAGATAATGATTCGGTACATGAGAAAACTTACCAGCTTTTGGAATGCTGAATGAATAGCAGATTCGAAGGCTTCATAAGAAGTGGGAACAACTGCCCCAGCTTCCTGCAGTGCTTGATTTTTGGCTTGTGCAGATTCCATTTCACCGCCACTTTTTGCTCCCTGGTCAAAATAATTAAGGTTAAGTGCTAAAATTTTAGTAGATTGGGACTTTAGGATGACTAGGTGCCAGCAACATACCGCATGTCCAAATTGCACTTCTGACTTGAAGAGCCGAGCACATGTTCCACTAACCCATGCAACCACTGGTTTGCTAATTTTTCCTTGCTTCAGGGCTTCAACAAGAGAGTATTCATCTCTTCCACCAAGTTCTCCAAGAACAACAATCATTTTAACCTAAATCATTTAAGCGGTTAATATAGATAATCTTAAGAGACAAAAAGAGAACATGCAGTTTGAGAAATATATAGGGATTATATACTGAACAGCATCAATTTACACTAATAGTTGGTAAAGCTAATTCCAGCAGAAAAGGATATACTAGGTTCCCGTATATTTACATGAAATAAGTGCCTCAAAAAGATGTCAATTATGATTTACATGCGATCAGGAACACAATGTGAGAAGAGATGCATTAAAAAAGTTATGCAAGCTGAGCATCAAATGGGGTGCAAACCCAGCCATCTCATGTATAAATTGTGATTTCAAGCGGTGTACTTGCAATCATAAAGAGGTGCACAATAAAAGCTCTTTGCTCACATCAGATCTATCAGGCGGGAAGTTCTACAAAAGGTTTTAAGTAATAAAAACAGGTTGGTATGTGTGGATTGGCCACAAAGCAAACAGAATATTACGAAACTGCCATCAGCCAAAAAAATGTAACACTTAGGTTCCAAAAGAAATTTTCAGTAGATGTAGTTTATCAAGATAAAAGTAACACGTCATAAAATTCAATTGATGGTGACAAAAAATGTACAAAAGGGGAAGCAGAATAATATGGACATCAGTCTTTGAAAAAAAATGCCCCAGCTTAGCAAATGACAAGGTAAATATATAGACAAGATCTAGGAGTATCACTGGATATGAAAGAGTTCTTTCACATAAATATAGCTCTCTTCTTTTTCCAACTCTTTCCCAAGAAAAATTCCAACATGTACGGCATAATCAGCACAGTAGGCAAATCTACCTGGGGGATGTTGTTGAACCGCAGAACGTGATCTGAGAGAGTGGAGCCTGGAAACACATCGCCTCCAATTGCAATGCCTAAGATATCCACACAACGCCCATTTTTTTGTTAAGATTATCGTACAGTGAACAGCCATGAGGTGAGCTCAGAACAATGCATAATACTTAATGCTATTCCATTAGCTATTACCTTCATAAATACCATCGGTTACACGTGCAATTGTATTGTATAATTCATTTGACATTCCACCCTGCAGTAGTGAGAAAGTCAAGCATTATTATGAGTTGCGTGGAGATTATTTCAAACATAGTATAACAAGATGTACAACCCAATACACGAAACATGATGATAAGGATAGGGAGAGAAATACGTACAGATTTAGAAACAAATCCAACTGACCCAGGCCTGTAAAGCTTGCACTGAATGATGTTATCAATTGTTCCAGCAGTGTCACCAATTCTGAAAGCACCAGCCTGAATGCCTCCTACAGTAGCTGGACCAATAACAACCTTCACATGACAAAAGATGTTAGATAAATTTGATGCACTTGGATGAATTTAGTACCTACAAAGCTAGACCAACTCCAAACTGAAATTATAATATTGAACCTCAGCAGCATATGAAAAATGATATCAAAAGCACCTTGTTATTTGCCCTTGCAAATGCAATCAATTCCTTGGTATTCGACTCTGGGACACCTTCTGCTATTATTGCAACAACTCTGATTGTTGGTTGTTTCAAAGCAGACATTGATGAAGCAGCAGCACTACATTTTGAAAAGTGTCAGCATACAGCATAGAAAATCTCTCTAGTTGAGGCTCAACAATTTTTTGTAGTATATCAATGGTGAATGACCAATGACAAACCTTCTATATGATGCAAAATTTATGAATACATCAGCAGTAGGATGAGCAGCACAAGCACCTTCAATACTGCAAAAATAAACATAAGTCATTTCAAAGACAAGATCCAAACTGCAAGTGAATCTTTGTAACGGTTACATAAATATGCAGCAAGAACTGAATAAACTATCCTCTCTATATATAAGCAATGCGAAAATAGGAAATTGGATGACTTCATTTTAATTGACTCAAACCATGAAGAGAGATGTTGGATAAAATTTATGTAGACGTATTACATTGAGATGCCCTGATCTAAGAAATATTATACTATAAGGTATTGTAATTGTCTTGATGGAAGCAGACAAACAGGAACTGTGTTATATGACCTTTACAGCTAAAATGACAAATAGATTCCACAAAAGATCAATACAATATCTTTTACTCCATTACACATACTCAATACTACTGAAGACCTTTTGGTAAATAAAATAAAATAAAAAGCTTTTACATTTTTTGGACTGCATACTTGTATTGTAAATGGTTTCCAAGAAAAAATACTCATTGATCCAACAAACAAAATTAAATTTGCTTCTGATAGAGTGAATTATCATGCTCCTGAAAACAAGGATGCTAAAATTATGCACTATTTGCAATCTTCCACAATATCCATTGACCAATTTCACTCATTTAGCACTGCAGCCTACTATTAATATAATAAGTTATATTTTCTTGGAAAATCTATAAGGTCTGCTGAATGAGGCCTGTGAATTCACAGATCATTTCTAACTATTCACGTTTCTAAGGTTATATAAGGAATACTTTCCATTTGCGACAGAACTGTCCTAGATTTTTGGATCTGATAATTAAGTCTTCCTCTTATTTTGCATTTTCATCAATCAACATCTTTTTCACCTGATAAATGTGGCAAAACCTATCCAATGAAGGAAAACAGATCTAGAGTGCTAGTATGATGGATACGTACGTTGGATGTACAGGGATTGCTATTTCTTCCTGACCGAAAAATAGTTTCTGAAATCCATCTGAGCCTGGACTGATGATACCAGCAACTGATGGTGTCTCCCTTCCTGAAAAAACAAGTAACCCAAATCATGAGTTTATTACTATAATTTCAGAGGGTGACATCATTTAGCTGGCCCAATTACGCAACTGCACAAGTTTCACGTTTGGAAGTGAAAAAGAATGCGAGCACAGCACTACTCACCACAAAGGAAGTCAAAATCAAGCATTCGCTGAATGGGCAGCTGCTTGTAGTTGTAGAACAGTGCTTGTGTTGTCTTCGAGAACAGCTGTCCGGTCGCCATGGCTTACTCTCAAAGAGGCCTGTGATTACACAACATCACATACAATTGACAATTGTCAGTATGTACAAATCAAAAGCAGCAGATTCGTCACAGATTCACCATCCATTATCATTTCTCGGATCTTTGAAATATTGGATTTTGTATTGATTTTGAAAAGTTACTGAATGCAAACGATTTTACTTGAAACCAGATCAACAGCTCGAAAAGAGATGCAAGGTGGTGGAGAAACACATTCCACCTAACCCCTAGCAGACGTAAAACCCCAGATCTCAACCTAATCACAGCTTTATCACTCCACCAAACACCGAAAAATCAGGACTGCTCACCAGATCGAAAACGAATTCAGCAAACAGAGGAAATGCAACTCGATCAGAGCAAATTGAATTCAGATCAAACAAGTGGAGAAAGGGGAGAATGTACGGGGAAGAACGGAAGAGTCGAAAATTTGAACCTGAAGCTAAGTAGAAGCAGCGGTCTCGTTAAGATCGATAGGGAGGGACAACAGAGCACAACAATGGCGGAGTAGTTGGGGGAGAGAGGGGTTTTATAGTTGAGAGAGAGAGAGAGAGAGAGAGAGAGAGAGAGAGAGAGAGAGAGAGAGAGAGAGAGGGGAAGGTAGGCGAGGGTGAGTCTGTGTATGGACTTTTCTTTTTTCTTTTTTTTTTTGGGGTAGAAAGTGTGTATGGATGGACTCATGGTATTGGTAGATAGAGAGAGGAGGGTGAGAGATGGTCACGTGGCCGCTGTCAGTTAGCTCACAAGTTTGATTCATTTTCAAGGGTCCGGGAGAGATAAAAAATGTGCAATTGGTATACCAACTCTAATACAAATCAAAAGTAATGTATTGTATCTTTGATATAATGACGTATAAATCTAACACAAATCTCAATTCAAACTTCTTTTTATTGAATCGAGTCCATTGGCGTAAGATCGAACCATACTAAAAAATTCGGTCCGATCTACACCAATGGACAAGTCTTTTAGAAGGAGTTAATTGAATATCGGACTAGATTGGTTTTTAAAATTCGGTCCATCTACACCGATGGACAAGATATTTTTTCAGTAATAATAATAATTAATTAATTAATTTTTTTAAATGATTTTTTCAAGCCAAACCATGAACTGAAATCCAATAATGTTAATAATCAGGATTAGAGATCATATCAAAATATTATTGATCCCCGATCCGGCCCAAAATGAACAGCCTTAGTGGCCTAGCTAGGTGGGTATTTTTGAGTTACAAAAGTAGTTTTACGGGAAATTTTTATATACAAATACTTTTTGTCCGACTCACAGGAAAACTCATGTATCATGAAGCACGATCCCTATCAAATACAAATATTGTTTTGACAAATGTATTCCTCTCGTTGATATCTTCAATTTGATAAATGTCAATTCCGACACCTAAGTAAAAAGTTATGATTGCTTGAAGTATTAGCGTAAAATAAGGTAGAGATGACAAATTGGATCGACCCAAACCTTAAACCTAAATTGGAATGGAACCAAAACCAAAAATTCGACTCGGTAAAGGTTTTGATTAAGGTTGGATCAAAGGGGGAACCGCCTTGGCCTGTTCAAAGCTAATCGGATCAAATCAGGACCGAACCGCCGGTTTGTACATACTTACAAAACAATATATGCTGACATGATGGAATGTCCGGTTAACTAGACAAACCAATGGTTTTTAGCCACTGAAATTGTTGTTTATTTCGGCTAATCAAAGCAATTTAGTATGGACCATCCTGTTGCAAAATCTCGACCCCGACTAACTTAGTCACACTTGCTGCTTTGGTAGACCGAGTCAGATTCGATCTATTATTCCGGGGTATAAAAAAATAAAATCGGAACCGACCCATAACCAGTCTAAACTAGAGTTGGAAAACGGAGAATGTGCTAGTTTGGGCCTGAGCCAAAAGCATAATCGGCGGTTTTTGAACCGGAACCGTCAGTTCAATCAACCGGCACACCTCTAAAGCAAGTCACTTTCACATATCATTTATTCAGGGTAGGTTAATATTAGGCTTAAGGGAGGTTATGGTTAATGGTTAGGATATTAGATGTAATTAAGCTATAAATTAAGGCTTAAGGTAGGGTTTGTAGTTAGACATGTTCTCGGGTTCTCAGTTTCAAAATTGTCGTTTTCGGGTTCTCGGTTTCTAGATCCAATCTAATTTTGATATTGACCGATTTGAAGACATGCTCAATTTTTTTAAAAGCAATATTATACATAAACTTGAAAATCCGAATTAAAAATATATTAAAAACTAATGTATCAAACTCTAAATCTTTATTGAATTATAAGTGGAAAATCAAAATTCTAAATTTAACAAAATAAATCATAAATCCTAATAAGCCGTAGTTTTCCTAGAATATATTATATAAAAAACGAATTGAATAGTTTGAAATCGTCGATTTCACAATTCAGCAATAACACAAACCAAAATCAAAGTATTCCAGTTTAGCTAATTATTCATATGTCCTCCATACTAGAATTGAAGTATACTAACCGACAATTCCACCCCTCTGGCATTTTTTTAAATATATACAAACCGTCGGTTTTGGTCCCGGTTCAAGTCAACCGTTTGGCGGTTCACCCTTTGGCCCAACCTTAATCCAAACCTTTAACGAGCCGAACTGTTGGTTACGGTCGATGCCGGTCCCGCTTTGGTTTAATTTTTGGGCCAGTTCAATTTACGTTTAAAAGTGAGCCGAACTCATCTTTAATTTGTTTTACGCTAAGCTTTCAAACGTTCATAACTTTGTACTCAGGCTTCAGAATTGAGCTTATATATCAAAGCGAAGGTATCAACGAGAAGAACATATTTGTCAAAACTGACGCATAGTGAAGCGTGAAGCTTTGTGAAACGCGGTGTGTCGTGAAGCTTCAGAAAACTCAATGTCGCGTGAAGCTTCGTGAAGTACAACGCATCGTAAAGCGTGAGTTTTCGTTTGTGTTGGGCGAAAATTTTGTTTGTATAAAGCATTAATGGCCTAGTTTTATGTACCATAGTCCATACTCTTATCAATACGTACCAAAAAAAAAAGTAATAGTTTCTCTTGTGCAATATGTTGGTAGGTGGATCGGATGGTTCAGACTTATAGTCCTTTCCTTCTCTTGGACCCGCCACGAACGTCTTCTTCACAGAACTACCATTCTGGTTCATAACTCAAGTTGACCCCTTCAGGCCTTCAACCATTGTAGCAAGCAAAATGCTTTCAAACTGTACGTAAACTCCACATAATTTTCCTTTTCTTCTTGGTGGTCAAGCTTGGTTTGTATGACTAATTGAAATTGACTAGGCTAATTTATTTATTCAAACTAATCATGCCCATGCCAGAAAATCAAATCAAATAGATCGAAATCATTTTCTACGTTTAAAATGTTTTGATTATTGAAGGGGTTTGATTCTCGTTCTAGGTTGGATTCATGGTACAACTTTTGTTTTGGGTCGGTTGTCCTTATGATGTTTTAGGATTTTGAGCCTTAAATTGTAATTGAATCATAATTCTTATACATCTCAATATCTCATGTATGCAATTAATTGGTCAAACAAGTCCCACTAGTCCACTCCATACAAACATCCCACGAATTTGATTTTTTGGAGAAATTCCTTTTGGTGTCCCTCTATTTTTGACAATTCTTTTTGGTGTCTTAAGAAAAAAGTTTTTCCTTTTAGTATCCCTGTGGTTTATACATTTTTCTTTTTGTAACCAAAACTCTATTTAATTGCATTTTTCATCCAAAAAAAGTATATTTTTTGTTTGAAATTTAAATAAAAACTAATTTAGAAAATAAAAGTATTGTTTTTTTTATTCCACTTGATTTTATTGTATTTTAAACGAAAATTGTAGTGGAAAAATGTAGTCATATAACATATTTCACTCGATTGTTTTTAATGTTGGTCAAACTTATTTTTATTGAACAATTTTTTTCCTAAGTTCTTTTTTTTTTTAATTTTAATTTGCTAATTTTTTATTTAAATTTTACACGGAAATTGTTTTTTTGGGGATGAAAAATTGGTTTGATAGAGTTTTGGTTACAAAAAGTAAAATGTATAGACCACAGGCACAGGAGTATCAAAAGAAAAAAACTTTTTATGTAGGATACAAAAATGAATTGTCAAGAACAGGAGGGTACCAAAAGGAATTTCCCATTTTTTTATTCATCTGTTTTTATTTTTATTTTTTGTGAAAAAGGGTAAAAGAAAGAAAAATCTATTTGGAGCAGCCGTCGTCGTGATGGAGATTCAAACCCAAGAAAGCTGCATGCAATTTAAGTCCATTAGAATTCTACTTATTGCTTATTTTGGGGCTATATGTAACCAATGTCACATTCCATTTGTACAAAATGTCAAAGTTTACATGCACACATATACATATACTTGGTTACTTTGACTAAATTAAAGCCCCAAATGGGAGAAGAACACGCACATCACTTGCAGTTGCAATGCACCAGGCTAGTACAAGGTTATTGACTTAATAATCGTGACATTAATTTTAATATCATGCATAAGTAAGTATGCCGTCTCGTACGTTAATAGTTAATACTAGTCAAGGTAGATGGGCTTGATCAAACCCTTCCAAACCAACTTTTCAACTCCCGTGGCTAGGCCATCAGGAATTCAGGATCACTCACATAATTAAAGCACACATAAATATACAACCTAGCTAACTTGTATCAATTTCACAATACTCAGCACTTTTTATTATTATTTAGTTTTTTTTTTGTGCATCGAGCTAGCTAGGGAATTGTAAACTTGTGAACCAATAGACCACATTATCCGTTTGTCCAATCTTGTTTTTTTTTGGTCGAATGTGACAAGAGCCGATCATAAGATAAGATGCATTATCACATATTATTAACAATTGATACAAATCTTTTGACATTTATTCAAATTATGTAAAATAACTTGTATATTAAAATCAATAAGTTTAAATCAAAACTCGGATTAATATATTATAATATTGAAGATATAGATAATATTTAATAAGTTAAATAGAAAAAAAGTTATCTCGAATATATGTTGTTGTTTTTTGAAAAAATAATTTGATAACAAATATATAAATATGTAATGAAAATGTTAATGAATTATTATCTTAATTAAGAAATCTATCTTTTTTTCTAAAGCGTAATAAGTATGCAATATTAGCAATATGGTAAATATAACATCTACTTTTTTTATTGATATTTTTATATGATACGATAGTAAAAATGTATTTAATATACTATTTTAATATAATGAATATTTGTACAATCATAAGATATAGATTTATATGTTTGGATGGAATCTACTATAATACAATATAAAGCAGAACCCAAGTCCGTGTAAAAATTTGCGCCACGTCATCAGTCTTGAATAAAATCATGATTTTATTTTTGTTCATTAGATTTTTTTAAATTTACCTTCATATCAACTTGATACCTTATCCAATTTTCTTATATATCTACTTTATATCTTTTCCAATTTCCTTATATTCGATCACTTTATATCTTATCTCATTTTTTATATCTTAATACTTTTTCCTAACATTATTTTTTTAACTTTATATTCTTATACAAATAAAAAACAATCAATTGAATTTTTTATATCTTAACTATTCTTTTTTATTAATTAGTATACGTTTTGTCATTATTAAATATTGAAAAATAGTGAAAAAACTTCCTCATGTCATCATATGTTAATATTATATTAAATAATAATATAAATATAAACAGTTAAATAGAATTATCTTAAAATATATATGTAGGTCAATAAGTTCGGACTCAGGTCTATTGTGTTTGAATTGTAAATTCTCGAGTTAAAAACGAATTCGTGTCAAAATTCAATCTCGAATCAGTTAATTCCGGTTTATATTTACATTACCCGTACATGGTTTGTACTAGTTATTAATTAAACAACTCAAATTTTAAGATACAACTAATATCTTAATTAAGTATGTATAAGATTATGATAAAATCAAGATTTGATAAGATAGATTTTTAAATAAGGAGGTGATGTGGCGCAATACGGTGATGGATTTATGATGTCTTATTTTGTAAAATAGTGAAAATGAAAGTGGAGGCAATCCAAGTATCCAATCAATAATAAAAAAAGGGAAATTCCGAATGGTACGTATTGTGTTTTGTACTTATTCGGACGATGATGAAGGGAAAAACTTATTCTGAGAGATACCCCTAAGTCTTCGTTTGAGTTCGGTCCGTGTTCTTTTAAATAAAATTTATTCACTTCCATCAAACACAAGGTTAAACAGAAAAAAAACATCATATATAGAGTAAAAAAAATCAAATCTCCATTAAGAATCAAAAATTTTGAGACTATTTAGATAGGTTTGCCAGGTTTGAGGAGAAAGGTGAAAAAGATGAAAATGGGGAAATAGGAGTAATTAAAAACAAAAGAGACAAAATAGAGTTTGTAACACAAAAGTTTATCGGTAATTATTTCTGGATGAAAGTCAAACTAATTACTCCTTTTCCATGTCCCACTAGGCCACTTTCATTTTTATTTCTTTTGTTTGGACATGGTGTTATATAGATCCGGCCCACAGAATCGGTACCGGAGGTGCCCTTAACATTTTAGTTTTGGTCTGCTGCACCCAGTGAATAAAAAGGCGAACAAAGGCGATATAGGTCTCATTGTCTAGGCGAGAGGCGAGAGGCGAAAAGCGAACGCCTTTTGTATCAAGGCGCTCCATAATGCAATATGTATATATCCTAAGTTTTGGATATAAGAGCACACATATATATACATTAATTAATGAAAACTTATAAGTTAGACATCTTAATCATCATAACTAAGCACTTAGTGTTACCTTATGCATAGGTAGATATCGATAGAAGACAAATCAGGAGATTGAAGATGTGTATTTGTTTTCTTTTACTTATAGTTAGGTTTAAAATTAACAAAGATTCAAAAATTTACTACTATTTTTAAAATATTTTTCTTTTATTTTATTCTAAAAAAATACTTTACCAAAAGGCGCTAAAGGCTAGCGGGCGAGAGGCGAGTGCCTAGGCGGCAAAGGCGCTCGCCTTTTGGAAACTGCCCGCCTTGACCTATGAAAGGCGATGAGGCCATTGCCTTACTGCCTAGGCGAGAGGCGCTCGCCTAGGCGTCGCCTTTTTATTCACTGGCTGCACCGGAGATACACTGCCACATCCGGGTGTACCTAGTAGCTTGTGACCGGTGGAATCGGACGAGGCCATTCAAAAGGTACATCTACCTGTAGTTTCTTTGGCTCACAATTTCTCATCCCTTTCAAACTTAGGTAAAACTGCAAAAATGTGCATCTTGATCCAGACTCCTCGTTGTCGCGTATAGTATAAAATCAAAGATAAAATAATAATATTTTGTTCAATAGATAAGAATTTACTAAATATAAATTTATTTGATGTTATATATAATATTATATAAAATAGATATATGTGCTTTAATATTATTGTTTTCATATCTATAGATGAAATTAATATAAAATAAAGATCATAGATATTATTGTATCTGAATATGAACATATCTATGTGGATAAGATAAAATTGTTAAAAACTTTATTTTAATATCATAAACAAATTCACACAAAAAATATTTTGATAAGAACTTAGATATTTATAAAAATCCTAATTATACAAACTGATACACTTAAAAAGGTTTACCGAATAATCTATTTTACCCCCAAATACATTGGTTTGATCCTCAAAGAGAGAACTTTCTCGAGCATATATTTGATCACATTAAGTCGATTTTGTTATAAATTAGTTATTCGTTGTATTTAATTTGTAATTTTCTTGGTTGAGATTATGTTTAATTTGTAGTCATAATTAGTTTATTTTAATCTTCAATATCAGAGTAGTATATCATACATGTGAAGTTATTTTGTATTTTCAATCTATATATCTACATGAGCATGTATTATTTTATATATTAAAACGATATAATATTTGATCTAAAGTCATCCTTTTTAAGTCATCACATTGATCCTCGCCCCATCATAAGTTTAAAAGACTTAAATACAAAATCAAATTTTAAAGTTTTTTTTATTAATTCCCAATTGCCTATATTTCATTTTTCCTAATAGTTGTATTTTTGACACAATATCTATCCTTTTCACCTAATATCTATTTTATTGCCATCTCTTTGTGAACGAAAAAGATCATATAATTCATTTTTAATCTTATTTATCACTCTAAAATTATATTTTTATTGTATATTTTATGATCATATATTAATATTTGTCATGTTTTATTTATATTTAGGCTTTTTTTGCAATTTCATTGTTTAAGTTATTTTAATAGCTTTATCCTTTTTAATTAAGATTAGTTTTTTTTCTTCATGTCTTTACTTTGGATCATTTATCTTCTTTTTTTCCTATAAATTTTTTTCTATCTTGATATGTACAAATGTACAATACATATAATTTATTTATACATTGAGCTTCTACTAAAATAATACTGAACAAGCTACAATTGCATCATTAAATTTGTCAAATATTTACGGGGATTAAAAATTCAAAATTTGAGATGTTGGTGGTGGGCTTAGAAAACCGAAAAATATAAAATTGTACCAAAAACTGCGAGAAGTTGCTTTAATTTTGGAGGGAAGGGGGTGGAGAAGCTACTTTTCCAAAATTTGGAAAGTAATCAGCCTTCCTCAAAAATAAAGGAAGCAACTAGTCGGTATAAAAACCTATTTTTTTTTAGATTCCCTCTCTCCTCCCTTTTCCTTCTCTCTCTTTCTCCAACCCTCGTGTCTCTCGCCATTTCTCAGATGACGTTCCTCGTCCAAATCACCTCCGGCGAACACGAATTGGGCGGATTCGGGTTGCGTGCGACCAGATTCGGCCACCTCCGCCCCACCAGTGACCACCACCGCCAAATCCAACCACCCTCCGCCAATTCGAGTCAAATTCGAGTCAGATCTGGAAAAAAAACCTTAGACATCTGACCACCTCGACCTTCTCCTCCGATCGGCTACGTTCGCCACCGGCAATGGCGCCTCTGTCGCAGCCGGCTCCTCCGTCTTCTCGGTCTCCGATTTACAAGTCTGCCTTCGCCGCCGAGGAGTCTACACCTTCGTCTTGAGAGATTCCGGCGATGAGTGGAACGCCAAGCAAGTCACCGGCGACCTAGAGGCCTCCGCTGCCTCCACCTTCGAGCTCCAAAGGAAGCTCGTCCAAGCCGCTCTCTCTTCCGACTCCGGCTGCGTCCAGTCTTCTTTCTCCCTCGTCACTCCTTCCTCCGCCGTCTTCCAGGTCTGTTCCTCTTCACTCCAGAGGAATCGGTTCTGGCTAAGGATGACGATTGTTCTGATGGTGAGTGATGATTTTCCGCATTTTTTTTGAGTTTTTGGTGATTAGATTTTGCTAGAATTTGAGTTTGTGGCTTTGATTTGTGAGGAAATTGGTGGAGATAGGTGAATTAGAAGTAGTGGATGTTGTGTATAGGTTGTTTGTGTGGACTGCATTGTGTTTGATTAGATTAATTAAAGACCTAATGATTTTTCCGCATTGTTTCCCAATTGAGTTTGTTGAACAACCTATTTGCTTGTTAGTGGATTTTGGACAGTGTGATCTGGAGTTTGATTAGCTTAAGACCTCCGCTCATGGTTATAGTCTTTGAGTCCTTTGATATTTGCGAGGAAAAAGTTGTCAAATGTTTCTCATTTTAATCAATTCATTCAGCAGAGAATGAGGTATACTTTTGAGTAGTTTTCTTTCAGTTGACATTGGCACGTATGGAAAATTCTCAGGTTTGAATGTGTAGCAAGATTGGTAAGGAGCTGAGCAATTTAGCTAGAAGTTGTTATTGTGTGCTATTAGTACTTAATACTTTTGATTTGAACATGATTCATCTTGTCCGTATGCTACCTTTTTACATTGCCTGAACTTTCTCATTTCATTTACATTTTAATATGCTTATAGTAAAAGTTTGCTCTACTTGTATAGTTGTACTGGTTTCCTAATGAGAATGCAAGTTTTCCTTCCTGGCAAATTGGGCAATTGAGGAAGATGAGTAGTTGAAATGGCGCCCAGATGAAGCTTGCTTCCATTCATACAATGGAAATCAATTGAAAGTTAGTGTTACAGTTTGAGCAGAGAACTGATGTGTATGACCAATAAATATGATTAAGGGAGGTGACAAGTTTTTTGGTTTATGGCTTTTGTCGGTGACAAGGTTTTTTGTTTATAGGTTTTGTCGATGACAGGTTTTTTGTTTACGGATTGTGGTTAATCTGTTCATATATTAATTTTAATTATGGCCTGTTAGCTCAAATGGTTGAGCAACGTGCTTAATGCACGGAAATGTGGGTTCAAATCTCGCATAGGCTCAATAATAATTTTTGATAATAAGTTTAGTCTATGAGGTGACAAGTTTTTTGTACGTGGTGTTTTTGTGCTTGGTGACAAGGTGTTTGTATATGGTGATAAATTAGGGTACGTGGTGACAAGTCTTATGACAAGAGATTTGACGACAATTTAATCGATGACAAGGCTAACGACAAATTCGGTGATATTAAAATAAGTGATAATACATGAAGAATGACAAGATTAAACCACAATTTAAGCGATGACAAGAGGACGAAAAAATAAGCGATGATAGGGTTGATAAAATTTGGGATGAACGGTAACAAGATGAACGGTGACAGGATGAACGGTGACAGGTAACAGGATGAACGGTGACAGGATGAATGGTGACAGGTGATAGGTGACAAGATGAACGGTGATAGGTGACCGGATGGTCGGTGGGACGCAGTGGCATGCGCGTAATTTTGGATATGGGGTGGGACGCGGTGGCAGCCCGTAATTTTATTTTTGCCAGGGGTAAATTTGGAAAACCGCCTAGTTACCACATTTTTTTTTATCATGGGCCTTACGCCTCTTTAAAAATTCCAAAATCCTCTTAATTTTGGGCTAATCTTTTTTTGACGGATTTACTATTTTGTCTTTAAGGTTTAGTTTACTTGGTATGTTTATTATAGTCCGGAGTATACCCTAAGAAAACGTGATTGAAAAACCGATTATTGAAAGACCTGCACTTTTTCGAAAAGCTCTTCACTCTTGATAGCCCTGACCTCAGTCATAACTTCACACTTCCGGGCGTTGACTACCTTAGCTTGCTTATCTCCTGAGGCTGCTCAGAGTCTCTGTGTACCGTTCATTGCTCAAGAAGTGTGGGAAGCTGTCCGTATGATGGGATCTTATAAGGCGCCTGGCCCTGATGGTTTCCCGGCAATTTTTTATCAACGAAATTGGGATGTTGTGGGCAGCCAAGTCACAACTACTGTTCTCAAAATCGTCAATGATAGTATTATTCCAGCTAGTTTGGCGAATGCTTTGATTGTGTTGATCCCCAAGACTGACAACCCGAGGACTGCTGCTCAGTTTCGGCCCATCGCTATCTTAAATGTTTTATTCAAGATGGCAACCAAGATGATCGTCAATAGGCTCAAACCAATCCTCCCGTCTTTAGTGTCCCCCGCTCAAGCTAGCTTCATCCCGAGGCGACAAATTATTGACAACGTCGTGATTGTTCAGGAGGTTCTACATTCCATGGCCTCCGTACACTCCTCTCACCGGACTATGATCCTTAAGATCGATCTTGCAAAAGCCTATGATAGGGTCAAGTGGGGCTTCCTCAGGGCCATCCTGCTTGCCGCACGTTTCCCTGGACACTTGATTAATGTGATTATGAGCTGCCAAGCTGAAGGTCGCATGGAACTTCTCTGGAACGATACCAGGGGTGGATCATTCAAGCCCACTCGAGGTGTCCGTCAAGGCGACCCTCTTTCCCCATATCTTTTCGTCTTGTGTATGGAGTACTTATCCCACATCATTCAAGCGGAGGTCAATACAGGCAGGTGGAAGCCAGTTTGGGAAGGCGGGGTATGTTTATCCCATCTCTTTTTCGCAGACGATCTTGTTCTCTTTGCGGAAGCAACGCCGAGTCAAGCAAGGGTTGTCAAAGATTGCCTTGATAAGTTCTGTTTTTTCTCCGGGGAAAAGGTCAATTATGACAAGAGCAGTGTCTTATTCTCAAGAAGGGTTTCGGATAGTCTTAAACAGGAAATCAGCTCTGTTCTAGCTATGCCAGTGGTCAGTGATTTTGTTTCTTATTTGGGGGCTCCTACGGCCTGCGGTCGCATGTCGACCGATCGGTACAACTTCCTCCTGGATAAGATCAAGAATCGGCTCAGAGGGTGGCAGACTCGATCTCTCTCAGCTGCTGGTCCGGTTACGCTAGCCAATTCTGTCCTCACCTCCCTCCCGGTGTATGCAATGCAATCAACTCTTGTCCCTCGGAGTATCTGTGATGCTATTGATCAGCAAGTGCGTGATTTTGTGTGGGGCACGACTATTGAGCATCGTAAAACTCACCTCCTTGCTTGGGATAGGATCATGATCCCGAAGCGGCTTGGTGGTCTGGGATTACGAACCATGCATGACCAAAACGCAGCTCTGTTAGCCAAGCGGAGAGTTTTACAGGAGCCGTCTTCGCTATGGAGCAGGGTTATCCGGGGAAAGTATTGTGGTAATCATCTTGATCTTGATATCTTTCAAAGACGACCCCGTTCTTCTTATATGTGGAAGGGTGTGATCCACGGGGCCACTACTCTGTCTAAGGGGCTCGGTATGTCAGTTGGTAATGGTAATGCCACTTTCTTTTGGGAAAAAGCTTGGCTCTTGCCAAGAGCCCTTAGTGAAGTAGCTCTCTCTCCACTCTCAGAGCTTGAGCTTGCATCAACAGTCTCGGATTACTGGACGCAGGATGGTTGGAACTGGTCGCTCCTTCAGTCGAAACTCCCAGGTGACGTGCTTGACTGTTTGAAGTCGGTTTCTCTATCCATTCAGGCAACGGACATTGACCGATTTTTCTGGCATCATACTATGTCTGGACAATTTTCCACCAAATCTGCCATGGACCTGCTGCGTCCTCCCTTACCTCATGATCAGATTTGGGATGCAGTTTGGAAGATCCCAGTGCAGTAGAGAGTAAGGCATTTCCTTTTTCTTGTGAATCATGGTTCTATTCTGTGTAATGAGGTCCGCTTCCGGCGCCATCTAGCCCAGTCGGATGCCTGTCCTCGATGTGGCCAATCCGAGTCCATTCTCCATGTTCTTCGGGACTGCCCTGCCATCATACGCGTTTGGAATGCCCTCTCTGGGAATAGCCTGCAGCCCAGCTTCTTTGCGTGCACTAATATCCAGGATTGGATTTTTTCCAACATCAGAAATCATGATTCCTGGAGTGCTATCTTTGCAAATATGTGTTGGCAAGCTTGGAAAGTCCGAAATCGGCTCGTTTTTGAGGGCAGGGACAACCACCTGCGCTTATCTCATATTGTTATTTCTATTACTGATGCTTTTCAAGCAAGCTTGACAGGGAATCGACGGAAGTTGTTCTCATTACCCGACGGCAGTGCTCCGGAACCAACGATTTCTTCTTGGAATCCTCCCCCACAAGGCTGGGCAATGCTCAACGTTGACGCGGTGTCGAAAGGTAATCCCGGCACAGCTGGAGGCGGGAGCCTGCTTCGTTCGGATCAAGGCCATGTTTTGGGCGCTTTCACCTTCAGATGTGGTTCTTGCGATGCGTTGAGGGCGAAATTGCTTGCAATCTGGCACGGATTGCGTTTCCTTGTTGATTGGCCTACTACGCCCATCCTCATTTGCACAGACTCCTCAACTGCTTATACGCTTCTGTCTGACACGGTTGGTAGGCCTCATCGAGACTTCTACCTTCTCCAACGGTGCCGCGAGCTGCTGAATAGCCGAGAAACTCCAATCCAACTCAAGCACATTCGACGCCAAGCTAATAAACCTGCTGATGTTCTTGCAAACTTAGCTCTAAATTCTAGTTCTTCTTATACTGTTTTTAGCAATGTTCCTCCTTTAGTTTTGCACCTCTCTCATGAGGACCTTGTAGCCCATGCTGGGCAAACTTAGTTTCTGATCAAAAAAAAAAAAGAAAAAGATAACTTTATAATTTTGAAGAAAAGGAAAAAGGCCAGTCGCGCCTTGTTACTTGGGGAGTGTGTTTGTGGTTAACATTTCACCACCCAAAACAGTTTCTATCCGTTAATGCAAAACCACTTTGCAGTTTGCAGGAGGGGAAGGAGAGAAGACGAGAGAGAAGGCGAGAAATGCAGCTCTGCTCTTGCTCTAGCTCTTCCTCTTCCTCATCTTCGTCTTCCTCCAGCTCGCCCCAATCGCCAGCTTCGAATCCGAGCTTCAATCTGTTCTCAGCCTCTCACGGAACCCCCAGATTCTCCAGACCTTCACGGAGAAGCCCGCTGAAGCCGAACCGGATCCGATCCCCTCCTTCGCGCCTCACGCTTCCTCCGTGCTCCTCGAACGACCTTCTCCCCGTCCTCCAAGAGCCAGATTCCGATGATTTCGTCTCTAGCAGAGACAATCTGGAGCAATTTCTCGTTGTCCGTCGCCCTAATCCGTTAGACCGAGACAAGGAAGAGAAAGACGAAGAGAAGGAGGCCAAAGGTGAAGATTCTGATGATGCTGATGGAGTACGAAAAACTGTGAGTATCAGTGAGGTTGGAGAATTGAGCGAGAAAGCGACTCCGATCGACGCTAGTCTCCAGAAATTCGCCAGGAAACTTCCAATATTCGAGCCTCAGAGAGGAGAAGGAGGCGAGGAATTAAGCTCTCAGGAGAAGCCTCTATCGGTGAACTTGGATCTGGCTCTCTACCGAGCTAAAGTCTTGACCAAGACCTACCAATTTGAAGAGGCCGAGAAGCTTCTTCAACAGGTATTATTCGTGTCTCTCTTCCCCTCGTTGTTTCGGAAAATCTTTTTGCTGTTTGATCTGCGGAATTCCGGTTTTTATGGCAGTGTATTATCTACTGGCCTGAAGATGGGAGGCCCTACGTGGCCTTAGGGAAGGTATTGAGGAAGCAATCGAAGATGGTGGAAGCAAGAGCAGTCTATGAGAAAGGCTGCCAAGCGACTCAGGGAGAAAACTCCTTCATCTGGCAGGTTCGTAAGTTCGCTACCCCTACATTACAATTACAATGCAACCGTGAACTCGTAGATCACCAATGACTTGTGGTCTGATAGAGAGCAGTTTAGCATTTTATGGCGTTCACCATTTACTACAAGTGATTAAGATTTGTCAAGTTGATAAGTTTGGTAGGTGTTTTGGACCTAGGTACTTGACATGCAAATTCGGTTTTCTGAGTTTTATTAGAATGAGGATACTGAGTTGAACTGATCAGTAAAGTACTGCCATTATAAAGAAAGCGACAATTGAACTACAAGATTGCGACATTACATTTAAAATGTACAGCCTGAACTAATGAGAACTCAATGTAGCAGAACTGAAAATTTGAACTCTTATTGTATAATGTCAGGTTTTGCCAGTTTCCTTGAGTACTGAGCACTTTGACAGTTTGACATGTAGTATTGCTGTATCATGGTTGGTCTTCTCTGTAGTAGCTGATGCTTAGTGCTGATCCCTGTCCTTTTATTCAACAGTGCTGGGCTGATCTGGAGAATAGGTTAGGGAATGTGAGGAAAGCAAGAGAGTTATTCGATGCTGCCACAGTTGCCAATAAAAAGCACGTTGCAGCATGGCATGGATGGGCAGTTTTGGAACTAAAACAAGGAAATATTAAGAAGGCTAGGAATCTCCTTGCAAAAGGTCTCAAGTATTGTGGTGGGAATGAGTACATATACCAGACTCTTGCTTTGCTTGAAGCCAAAGCTGGTAGAGACGAGCAAGCCCGACAGTTGTTCAGGCAGGCAACCAAGTGCAACCCAAAAAGCTGTGCCAGTTGGCTTGTAAGGGCTAATCCAGTAATTTGTAGATGATTCTGTCATTGTATTTATTTGGAAATCCAGTTGCTCAGTGTGCTTTTTCCCTTGTTCAAATCCTTTCATCTTAGGCTTGGGCACAGCTTGAGATGCAACAAGAAAATAACCTTGCTGCCGGGCAGCTTTTTGAGGTCAGTAACTTCAATAACTTGCATGACATAGTAATAACATTGTCTATATGTTCGATTTTGCCTTTACTTATTTACCATGAAAATTATAAGTTTGCTCTTGCAATTTGACATATCTGTTTTCTGTGTGCAGAAAGCGGTCCAAGCTAGCCCCAAAAACAGGTTTGCTTGGCATGTGTGGGGACTGTTCGAGGCCAGCTTTGGCTATGTTGACAAAGCAAGAAAGCTTCTAAAAGTTGGTCACATAGTAAATCCGAAGGATCCTGTTCTCCTTCAGTCTTTGGCCTTGCTGGAGTATAAACACTCAACAGCAAATCTTGCTAGAGTTTTGTTTAGAAGAGCATCAGAATTGGATCCAACACATCAACCAGTGTGGTTTGTAAGGAAACTTTTGCCTTCTATTCTGCTGCAGTTACATTTAATATTGGCATATTCCTTTCTTTTCTACATCATTTTAATATAGATCTTTTTTGAAAAATCTCTTGCTTAGATGCTGTTTATGTAAAATTACATGGTTCAATCAATGTCTTGGGAGTTCGTAATGTATTATTAAGCCTAGAGTCATCAAATAGGGATCCTTCCAACCAAAGAAAAATCAGATAGAAAATTTGGTATGAAATAATGACACCATCTGTTGAACAAGGGACACGGCATGCAAAAACTGAGCGTAGTTTTCATAGATATTGCTGGTCAATTTCTTAATTTGTGCTACAAATGATGCAAGATGTAGCCAACTTTTGTCGATGTGTTAGAATATGTGGGTAGAAATGACTGCTAATCAGTCCCCACTCTACCTTACATTATGAATCCAGCTCCAATAGTGATATTAAAGTTTATGTTAAGCTTGGACTTGGCATGCAGATCATTTGTTATGCTCATTGTTTGCAGCTTCACATAACAGATTATCGGTTTAACGACTGTAATGCTCGAGAGTTGATAATTCCGTGGTTGCATTCTAACTTTTTGTTCTCATTACGAATTTGTTTTGCTTGTAAGGCCTGGGGATGGATGGAGTGGAAAGAAGGTAACATAGGAACAGCAAGAGAATATTACCAAAAGGCATTGTCAATTGATTCAACAACGGAAAGTGCAGCGCGATGCCTACAGGTGACAGGGTTCTCCTGATCATGATTACTTCTTTTTTTATGTTAGGTACTCACATTATATTCTGTGAAACAATTACTCTTTTTTTAAGACCACTGACCACATATATATAAAATGCAACTTCAGGCTTGGGGTGTTCTCGAGCAAAGAGCTGGAAATTTATCAGCAGCCAGGAGATTATTCAGATCTTCTTTAAATGTAAATTCTCAAAGCTACGTGACCTGGATGACATGGGCATCCATGGAAGAGGATCAAGGAAATTCCGTGCGTGCAGAGGAAATCCGTGACCTCTATTTTCAGCAGGTGAGTAATACCCCTCCTGAAATTCCATACTTTTCTTAGCAACTTTGCCACATGTATGAGTATGATGCATATGGAAAAGTAGATTCATACATGTTCTGAATTAGGAAACTTGTAGAATGGAAAGAGAGAAAAACAGAGACCCACGAACTTTAAGATATTGCCCTTCATTCGATTTCTCTCTAGCTCCGAAACCCGATATAAATAAATTGGGGTACCAGAATACTTTACACCCGGACTTAACTCCTATTCACTTGCCTGGGGCCACTTGTAGCACTTCATGAAGATTGAGATCACTCTTAAGTTAATCTAGCTAGCATTTGTTTTTAATTAGTTCACTAATAAAGGTTCTCTTATTATGGTACAGCGGACAGAGGTTGTGGACGATGCTTCATGGGTGATGGGAGTCATGGACATCTTTGATCCTGCTATTGACAGCTTGAAGAAAATCTTGAAAATGGACCAGAATCCTTCCTACTACACACTCAACTCGTTGAAGAACGCAAGGGACGAGGGCGATGATAGCGGTGATAGAACCCCAATGGGCTATCTCCTTCCTCTTGAAGGCGTTGCCAAGAGTGGTGGTACTGGATTTGACTTGGATAAGTTCATTAAAGAAAAGCTGGCTTTGGACCCCTCGAACATTGATGATCAATTAGAAGCTTCGTTGACATCCATAGAAAAAAACAGGAGTGCCAAAAAGCCATGGAGATCAAAGCAAAGAGTGCGATGAAAACACACGTATTCTGATGGGATTCATCCCCTTGCTTCAGCAGATGAACGGATACACAAGTAGGAACACGATAATTTATTGCTTATAGCATCATGATGTGATATTGTTAGAAATGAATGTGGGAACTTGCACAGTTGTCCAAAATAGTTGACTTAATCATGTATAACGAAACAATTGAAACATGTTTGCAAAACGAGCAATTTGTTGTGTAATTTAACTTAACACCATACATCAATAATCATTATTTGTGGTTCATCTATGCACATTCGACCTTCCCGTAACCAGAAAATACCTGTTGTGTTGTTTATATATGGGTCAACGTGATGGAGGGTAATATTGTAATTTACTCTCTTATAAAAATGAAAGTATCTGTAAGTTTTCCCGCGCTGTTCCATCATTTCTCCATTCTTTACACACTATTCTTCACAGCAGACGGCACTATCTAGGGTTTAAAATTACCTCTTCCCATCACTTCAATCTGCCTATCTTCCTGATTTCAGATCGTCTCCGCATTGTTCTTATGTGATTTTGTCTAGCAATTTGCTATCCGCGAGCCGTGCGATGACCAATTTCTCGTCTGACGGATTTTCAACAATGGATATCGATATTCAGATGCAATCAACAAGCGAGGATCCATTCGTCAAATTCATCGACTACGCAAGGTCGATTCTTTGTTCCGCCGAGGCCACTGAAGACGGAGGAAGAGATTCCCCTGAAAGAGGCGTCAACGAAGAGGTAGACGGACCAGGTTGGAGTTGGATTGCTTCTCGAATCCTCAAAACCTGTGTTTCTTACTCTAGTGGTGTAACTGCTGCCATTCTTCTCTCAGAGATCTCTCAGGTCCTTCTTCTCAAGCTACGCATTCGTGGAATCGAAACTCTTCTATTTGTGTGTACTATCTGGTTGTTGAAGTTTTTTTTGTTTTTCTTGCTTTGTTTGGGAAGGCGTGGAGTGATCAGAGGAGATCTTTCGCGCCCGGGAAGAGGCCGGAGTGCATAAGCCAGTTGAAGAAGAAGCATCGGAGATCGAAGCTTCCGAATTGGGTCTCAATTGACTCCATATATGAGAAGAATTTCCTGTCGCTTAATAGCGTTTTGGACGCTGTTGTTATTGATGCCTTCTTGCTTCCAGGTATTATGTGGTTCAAATGCTCTTTTGATGAAAATTTTAATACTCCCTTAGAAGGTTTGAGAGTGAGAATTGGGCATTATTGGATAACCGAATGTAGTTATAATTGTTTTTGCTTACCCTGTTAGTCTGATAAGGTGCTTAACTTTCTGAGCATATGTAGAAAACATGTTACATATGGTTAAAGCTGATAAAATATGTTTTATGTGCTTATACTACGATTGAATTTGTTTTGTTTCAGGTACCAACATTTACATGCTCAAGTTGGGGGATTTTTGGAGTTCCAATACTATTGATCTTTATCTTCACAGAAGGTAGACTTTCACTTGGTAGAGGACTTTATCAGTAAGCTAGTTTTCTTTTCAGGAGGCATTGTGTCAATTTGTTTGGTATCTAGAACAAAGACAGATAATATACACTATTGCCATTCATCTGATTTCCTGACAGTTGCTCCACTGGGAGGCTTTAGACTGAAAGATATGTTATATCTGTCATTTTTTATGGTATCTACCTACTAACAAAGATAGGTTGCGTGAGAGGGATAAGTGATTATGAATATTATCTATATGTGGTGACTAAGAATTTTCAAAGCTCTCCAAGTCATCAATTAGAATTCTTTCTTGGCAGATATTATAAGCTAGTATCCACAGATTATGGAATCTTGAGGAAAGAAAGGGAAGTCATTCTCACAGGATGCTATCTTCGAAGTGGAAATGAAGGCTTTGGCCATCCACGACTTCTGCCAACAGAATATATGGTGATATTGTTAGATGAGGTAACTGCTATTCTTCTCTGATCAGCACGAAAATTCAGGAAGCTCAATTTTGGATTTTCTACCAACTGAACATCTTATAAATATTAGTTTGCATTTGCTATACTTCAACAATTAAATCAGTCCTTATCTTTCAACTGGTTGATTCACAATGTATCAAACTTGTTGAGCTGCATTTGCATTGTCCCTTTGCAAAACTCCAACCCAGTGAAACAACAGAACCAGATTTGTTATCATGATCTTTATAACTGATTATCATGTTCATTTTTTCTTTTGTAGGATCAAGATGATGATGCAATGTTGTTAGGAGCTCAATTTTGTTCAGATTCATTCTCTTCCATTTCAATGGATGATGCAAATAAAGGAATGTCTTATTCATTATATGCCAGGTACTGCAAAATGTCGAAAGAGGATTTCAGAGGAGAATAGAGTGCAGATAACTAATAAGCAAATATGAGAGATTTTTTTTTAATTGAGTAACAAAAAGTTCTTTGTCTTTTCATTTTATATGTCATTAACAGTATATATATACAAGGAACAAAGAACACTTTAAGCTAGTTGCCTATTAAGTATATATCTCCACCTCAGCATCTTCTTAGCATGCTTCAATCTCATGGACAGGGGATGAATAGAAAAACTAAACATTGATGATCTAGGAGGATCCATTCTGAGTTTGGGCCTTTTGAACTTTCCGATTCCATGCTTGGATTAGATAAGGGCAATTATCTAGGCTTGATCAATAACTAAAAGCTTCTTGAATTTGCAATTTTGTTGTATAGCAATTTTTTAAAATTATGAACATGTTTCCCTTTCCAAGTGTTGGATATCATTTCTTTTGATTCTTTTAATGTGATTGCGCATCGCAGAAATATCAGTTTTCAAATTTAAGGCATAGTGACATTGCATTCTTTCATGACTTGCAACCTGTGATTAAAACATGATGCTGCAAAATTGGCTTATGATTTCTTTTTCTTTTCAAATACTTGATAGAAAATGGTTTAGCTCGATATTCCTTGATCAGAATTCTCATTTTACATGCAGGATTGATTCCATTGGAGCAGTGGAAAATGTGGGAGATTATGGTGTAACAAAACGGCTACAGGTTAATCTTGTTGATAATGATGGCATGCATATGAAGTTTGTCCTGTGGGGTGAACAAATTATTCTAGCAAATCTTTTGAGGTATAATAGTGCTCCTTACCGCATTAATGTTTCCTTTTTATTTGTCATATTATTACATTATAGTTCTCTTGCAGTGTCAGGAGTATGCTTGCGATAGATGGGCCATTTGTTGCAAATTCGTTTGAGAGTGCAGTTGAAACTCATCAAGAAGTATGCCTTGAATATGGTAGCACAACTCAAATATATTTGGTGCCCTTTACTCAGAAAGAGGAACAGGTAAGATTTGTTCTCATGTGCAACATTAAACACCCATTAAGTTCTATATTGAAATCCATCTTTATCAGGTATGCATATCACTGACACCAAACCGTGCTCGAGGATCAAATCATTCCACTGTCTTAACTCCAACTCAAGGTTCTAGAGTATCACAAGTGACATTACCCTGCAATTCTCTTGGCTCTGTTGATTTTAGTAACTTCCCTTTTCAGGTGAGCCTAACTCTTGTGTTTCACTCTTTAATTTATAGATATTTGATGCTTAGTTAACTCCATCACTGATTTGTCAATAGTAGTGCGATTGTGAGATGTCTATTGTTGTATATCCCATCTGATATGGCTGCTTTATTTTTCCAAAACTCGAAAACTGTTAAACCAACCGAGGTTTGATCTAGATAGACTCTAAAATCCAACTTAAATTTCCTGGGTAGGATATCTGAGTGAGATATAGTGATCCTGCTAGGAATTTGATGTAAATGAAATCTCTACAAATGTTTAATATTCACATCAAGGACTGAAAATTCTTAAAGTGCAGCTGTAGCAACTAGAATCAATGCTCTTGCACTAAGTTTATTCTTGGTATGTGAGTAACTGAATTTTCTTAATGTTTTTACTAAATCTTGCAGAACTCTATAATTGATCTACATGATAATATGACTGGTATCAGCCTTTATGGTGTTGTCACTGACATCTTTCGAGAAAAAGATACGGCTAGCAGTATTTTCTACCTGAAGATTGAAGATTCAACTGGAACTATTTGGGCAAAGCTACACTTTATTGACTCTTGGTAAGTGGTTTTCTCATCAAAAACTTCTCTTCATAAACGCTATTACTGTCAGTACTCACCATATCGCCATATTTTGTGACTCAGGTCACTGGGAAGATTAGGTCTGGGCCACACTGTATATATTTCAGGCTTGACAAGCTGTAAGGCAAAACAAAAGCGGTTAGTTATTCGAGATGACATTTGCTCTCCAGTGGATTTGATCAATAGCTGTGTTAAACTCATCCATGCAACTAAAATATTTCTGAGTTGCTTTATACATATACTGCTTCTCACCTGCTTGTTTTTGTTGTTATTGAGATGTTGTATTCTGATATTGAACAGCTTTCTGGCAGACTAGAAGCGTTATGGTTTGAGACTGATGCCAAGGCTTCTTTTATCAATCTTAGTTGCTTGCCTGCAATGCTCAACTCATCCTGTCTCCACAAACTCTCCCGCCTCGCTGACATATCTCTGAAGAAAGTCGGTACTCAAGTAAGTCCACTACATGAACTTCAAACTGTGTTTTAAACATAAGGATCCTTTTGTATATGTTCTACTGGACCCTTGATCCATACCGTCCCCCCTGTGATATTTGTGCAGATTTGTCGAGTTTGGCTTGACCTAAGTGAAAATTGGCATGTGAACACTTCATTGTGCCATGCTCCTTGTGGCCATTTGGTAAAGCCATCATCGGGATCAACGGAATGTGAGTTTTGCTGTTGCAGATGCTCTGAAGCTGAAACTAGGAGTGCTTTCCATTTGAAACTAACTGTTGCAGATGAGAGTGCAAAAGTCTTGGCATGGTGCACTGGTCAAACTGCAATGGAGCTCCTCCAAATATCTCCTGATGAGTTTGATCAATTGCCTGAGGTATTACTTTTGCCTTTCAGTCTTTCACCACCAACGTTCTGGTTTCCTCTTGAATGCTTGATTTGTTCACTTCCTATAGTCATTTGGGATCCGGGGTTTATATTAAAATCTTTGCAATTGGTTGGGGATTGTGATATATCAGGAGGAACAGGTGATGTATCCAGTGTCCTTGGAGAACGAAAGGTACATGGTTGCCATGGTGAATTGTGGTCAGCAAGGCACAGTTTACGGAGACCGTGTTTCCATGGGACATGTCGTAGCTACATGGGAAATTACTCGTGCACTTAAATTGTGATTAATTCGTTGAGTGCAAATTGGCAGTAGATTGTTTCACGAGCTTAGAGTAATTGTACAGTTTATGCGCAATTTTTTTTTTTTTTTGATCAAGTTTATGCGCAATTATGATGAGACCCAGCAACTTGTAAACATTTTGAATCCGACAGTAATAATAACGGTCTTGATTGAGTTTTGTCAGGATAGGTAGTTAGATTTGAATAGCTTCGGTATCAATCAGTTTCGCAACTCCCATCAGATTGTGCAAGGAAAAACTATAGAAAAAAAAAAACAACAATCTTCATGTGACTTGTAACTTGTAAGGCTCTTGCTTAATAAGATTCACGTTATAATGTAAAATAATGACTTTTTTGTTATAATTCGTACTTGTAAAGTATTTTTATGAAAAAATCATACACACCTAGCACATGCCACCAAAAGAAAACATTATGTGCACCTAACTATTGCCACCAAAAGTATTTTTATTTGATAATGGCTTTCCAAATATATCAGTGTTTTTTTCGGTTTGCAAAAATACCCAAAAATATTGAAGAAAAATGCCTAACAATATTACATGCATGCTCAAAATGACTAATTTTTATTATAATAAGTTTTATAATAAAATATATTATTACATTTATAAAAACATATATTTATTCAGTATATATTAAAAAATCGGGTCGGATTCGGGTTAATGGGGTTTGGTTTTTTTTGTACTCGCTATTATTTGGGTCATGTTTCAATCCTAAAAGTTTCAGTCGGGTTGGATCGGATTTTCGGATCGGGTCAAATGAATAAAGCTGTAAATATCACAACGTACGTGGTAAAATACTATAATTTCCTGTTTGATATGTATCGTTATTTCATTCCACATGTCTAGCCTATATACACATATGTGGCAGTCTATACATTTTTTTTCTCTCTTTCACCGCCTCTTACAATCGAAGACCCTACCTCTGATCGCGTGATCACTCTGCCATGAGCAGCATGACATCGTGGCCTTGCTTAATAAATGGAATGATGTGGCTTAATAAAAAGGAATGATATGACATGGATATATGGATATGATGTGGCAAAATATGAGGACGGCATATGAAAAAATCCTTCGTGGCGCAATGTGGTAGTTATAAACCTTATAACTTATATATATAGATGTTATTTTGCTTATTTACTTAATTTATATTGTAACTTTTTTTAATATCATGTTGTCCAATTTTTCAACTTTGGCCTTGTTTCACTTATAGGCAAAAAGAATTTTTTTTGTTGAAAAGTGATGCTTTGGGGTATATATTTCATATCGAAAGAAGAGTTGTGGGATGTATTTTGCCCTTATAACTTCTTTACATCCAACTCGAAGTAATTTTGCAATGCCATTGACTTTAATACATCTTGCAACTCCTTTTTCGACTTGAAATTTCTCCTCTCACTAATTTCCACTTGATTATGAACCTCATCATTGTTTTCTTCAACATCCAATACAACCCGCTCTTTAGCATTGTTTTTGACAAGATAATAATTCTCTTCCACCTTTTTAATATCAGTCTCAACAACATTAAAGAAATGAGAATCAATACCTTTCCATCTTTCCTCAACAGCATATTGTTCAAATGGTTGTTCGCCATCAAAATCATTCTTTGTAAAACCATCTCATCTCCAAGGTTTACAAGATTGGTTTCTTCATCATCGTTGGCCACGACAAGGACTTCTGTGCTTATGACTTGGTGTAGGTGCTCCATCATCATCATCACTATTGCTTAATGATACCAAATGAGCTGATGAACCTTTCTTGTTTTTAACCTGTCACTATTCTGTAAAATCCTGTCACAAATCATAGATTACCTGTAATTATCATCATCATTGATTTCGTCTAAAGTCTTCTCATCCTTAATTGGCGCGGGCTGGCTTATAGGCGGTGCACTTGCCCAGTATTTCATCTCTTTTAAAGAATCAAACTCAGAAGATTTCCTATGGATGTCCACCTCCACCAACTGAACGCTCATATAGACCTATACCGGCCATGCCCTTTCTTTGAATGATTTTGAATTCAAAAGCTTGAACGCTTCTAGATCATCGCCATCCTTAATTTCAAATGGTGGAAAGTTTACATTAACAGAAGACGCATAGTTCAACGACATAATGTACCTCCCACAATCAAGGGACAACTTCTCCGCTATTTTATTCTTTATAGAGTCTAATTTCACACTTTCAGGAACGACAAGTGTTATTGCCTTCTTATCTCCTTCGTACAACCATCTATGTTCCAACATCTTCTAATTATCATTGGTAATGATTGTGAGCACGTAGTTGGGTTCGACTTGGAAAACGAGAAAAATCAATGTTTTTTAGAAGAACGAGAACATGCTTTAATAGAAAAACGATGGCAGTATTTTACAAAAGAAGGAAGATAGGATTTTATTTGTGAATGACAGGATTTCGGGTGTGGATGACAGGTTAAATCTTTTCCATAACGCGAGACTCAAACAATCTTCGACAACCCTAACCTTGTGATAAACCCTAATTTCGAAAATTATAGATATCTGTAAAAACGATGATAATCATACATATATTTTTCAGAATATTATTGGATAAAAATCTTAGCCATATCTTATTTTTCTAAAAAATCTTAATTTTCCAAAAATCTGTTCTTATTTTGTATTTTCTTTTTATTTTTGTATTTTTCTATTTTGTATTTAGAAATAATTTTTCGAATTTATGGCTTAATATTGGTAACATAATTATAATGTTTTTAAATAAATTTGTATTTAAAAGAAAACATAAAATAATGTAATCTTTATTGCAAAAACGTCCAAAATAGCATAATTTGTAATTTGGTAATTGAAAGGGCGTTTTTACAAAAACAATTATTGGGAGGGGTAACCCGCAAATTTGCCTTAAACTAGTTATAAATCAATTATATTTTAACAATTATATATCCTTATTGAATTTACAATACTTTTTTTTCATGTCTTTATCTAATTACCTCATGTTAATATATCAAAATAATATCTATATCCATAATCTTTCAAAATAATATACTATATTTATAAACTATCCAAATAATATCTATCTATACAATCAAGATTTATCCTAAAAAGATGTCTTTATCTAATTACCATATATTAATATATCAAAATAATATCTATATCCATAATCTATCCAAGTAATATCCTATATTTATAAACTATCTAAATAATATCTATCTATACAATCTAGATTCATCCTAAAAAGATGTCTTTATTTAATTACCATATACTAATATATCAACATAATATCTATATCCATAAAATACTGGTATTATATTTATTATAGTTTATATTTTTGGTTGGCCTACAAAACAAATCAAATATTGATAATAGGAAAAATCTATAAATAAGAAAATATAGTGTGATCAACCTTAATATGGCAAATATAAGTTAATTTGAATTAAATATAATAGTACTACTATATCATGGTGTATTTTATTAATAAGTAGAATTAAATGTGCATAAATTCAACAATATAATGTATTCAAAATAATTTTAGTATGTAAGACATAATCGTCCATAGTACGATTAGCTAAGCTAGTTAGTTCAAAAAACTCTAAAATGACCATGAATAATTTAAGAATTGTAACAAATCTTTTCCATATTAGGGTTCTTAATTGGAAAAGCTGTTTTCCAAATGATGTAATGTTAAATAATTGAAGTATAAGTGAACGATTTAGTGAGTCTAGTTGATAAGATTTTACAATGGCATATTGGTTCTATTACGAGTTTACCACACATCTGCAAAATCTAAACTTTTACTGTGATTTTTGACATCATTAACATAGGAGGACCGTGAAAAAGTTGATATGGTAGAAACTGAAGGAATGCTATTTCTGCTTCATTCTTTGAAGACTAGATTTTTCATGACAATATTTCAAAACACAAGTTCTGACATTCTAAGTTCTACATCATTACACAAAAGATGTAAAAAGCATAAATCCCAAAAAGACCCAAAGCAAGGTTTCTAGTTTCAGATTACTTTGGTAACACCATGCTCTTCCAATGTTCAAAGCAAGGTTTCTAGTCTCAACATCTGGTACAACAGTTGAACAAATGAGCTCACCGGACACAAACGGCCTTATTAATCCCTTCTTCTGCCACGGGCAGGAGGAGTGTTATGGTCTGTCAAGGTCTTTACAACGTCGATCAATGCTCGTAGCCGATCCCAGATGTTTTGGCCATACAACGCTTCTACAAGCGACTGCTGGAATTCAAAGGCAGTACCAGAAACAGGATACTGCAAAGGTACAGAGAGCAGTAGCTATTAGTCAGGAAGCACAAAAACACCTGACATTTATAAATGACTAATAATAAAGCATTATCCGTTATGAGCTATTATCCATTGTGCTAAACGACTGACACTTTAAAGCGTTTTGTTCATTGCGCTAAAACACCATCACATGCTTTTAATGAATATAGAGATAATAGTGTTTAGAAGAAGATGCTCTATTTTTTAGGTGATTTGCTAATAAAATCCACAAGAATAAATGAGAAGTATGTACCCGGATTGGTTTGGGTATCACTGTCTTGATATAAGGCCACCATCTATCTTCCACAACTGATTTAACGAGACAGCAAGCCCGCAACCCTTCTATCCCAGCAAATCTTCCGAAACCACTGTCTTTGACACCGCCAAAAGGCAGGGACTGGAGAAGTTTCAGAAAATCATCAGTTTATGTGGTTCTTTAAGACTTGAGAGTGTAAAATGAAGCAGCAAGTGTGTTAGCATGATGAAAGCTCATAGATAAAAGACTGCTGAACCACAAGAATGACAATTGAAAGGAATGCCATTCCCATATGTTCAGATTTCACAACATACGACATAAGACATAAACCATATACTCCGTATCTTGTCATTGGGATCTGATGTTAAGGATTCGTAGAACAGAATGCACATGTGAAGTTTAATAGATTTGAGCATTCAGTGATCGTAGTTGCATAACTTTATATTTCATTAATGGTAACTTTCAATTGACAGGCTCACTGCAAAATGTACTAAAACTCGTAAAATCCTACATTTCCAAGGCCACGATCAAATGTTTTGCGTAAAATGATCCGTTCAAAGACCTCAATACAAGCAATATACTAGCATTTGGCATAAATCCAATCTTCCCTTCACCAAAAAGAAAAAAAAGCATAAAAACCAATCTTACAGTATGAGGCAATAAGGCATATATCAAAGAAACCCCCTCTATCTCTGTGCAGTAAGGTAGTGGTTTATATTCAGTTTTCTCATGAACTCAGAAAATTTAGTAAGCATTACACTACAAGAAATGTTACCTGACACATGTAGTTTGATGCGAAGTCATTGACAGCAACAACACCGCATTGTATTTGAGAAGCAATTTTTCTTGCTCGAGACTGTTTACCAGAGAATACTGCGCATCCAAGGCCATATTTTGAGTCATTTGCAAGTCTAATGGCTTCTTCATCAGTATTAAATTTCATTATGGGCATGATTGGTCCAAAAGCCTGAAAGATGAACATCAGAAATTCCGTTAAGAAACCCAGGTATGAACAGAGAAAACTATCGTTCATCATTATCAACGCTCCAAGAAGTAGCTAAAGAACAATTTCATTAACAAAAGATGAACCAACCTCCTCTTGCATCACTTGCATTGAATGATTCACATTCACAATAACTGTAGGAGGAAAGAACTGATCAACTGCATCAGTACCTAAGTTGCCAAAACTTCCACGACCAACAATCTCTGCTCCTTTGTCTACCGCATCATTTACGAGGAATTGAAGCCTTTCAGCATGCTCGTGCATACATATAGCTCCCATATCAAACCTTCCCGTAAGAGGAGGGCCCTGCACAATGCAATTTACTACTTACTCCATCAACCTCATTTGACATTGGCGGGGATGCAGAATATTTCATAGTAAGCACAAAAACCAACTCTGATAGATATAGTAAAATGAATCCATACGGCCCTTAAGTTATTTGAGTATGCATATCACAAATTGATCAACAAGCACAAGCTTTTTGATGGCTTTCTTTGTGAGCCAAGTATTAATTATGTAGACAGCCATGATAATTTATGTCCAACTGTTTAACTTGAGTTAGAAGACACTTACAGCAGTTACAGACTTAACAATCTTGACTACTTGCGCAACAAAGGAATTATAGATATCCCGATGAACATAAAATCTCTCAGCCCCAGCACAATTCTGACCGCTTGATTGCAGAACACCCCGAGCAGCAATTTGTGCAACCTACAAGTGAAATAAAGATATTTCTCAGTTCAATTTAAAGCAATTGGGGCATTAAGCAGAAACTAGAAGCCTTTGGAATGCGAAAAGGGTTCAAGCTTTTCTACGTTTCAATCGCAAAAAAGAAGAGTTCATACATGGGCTACATCTACATCTTCACAGACAATGAATGCATCTTTCCCACCAAGCTCAAGTGTGACTGGAATAAGCGTCTCAGATGCCTTTTTCATTATCTGTACAAGTGAAAAATCATGGAACGGGAGTCAGATAAAAAGGCTAAATTGAACTATCTCTGCTTAAACATAACAGTATGTAATCAGCGTCTCGCTTTTCTTTCTTTTACTAAAGACAGGATGAATGTAAGATAAGGAAAGCATGCCTCCTCACCGAAAGTTTACGATATTGCAAACAAGCTCCATTTCTCTAAAACATTTTCTACACTATTTTTTCACCACATATTTTACTTCTCTCGGAGACCCTTTACAAGGCCCTAAATTACTCCAAATCCTGTCAATTTCCCGTTTTAATTATTGCTCCACGATAAAATTTATCATTTAGAACTAGTTAACCTTTAGAATTCATGATAATGATCAATAGCAGATGTAAACAATGCTGTAGTGGAACATATAACCCCCTTGCATTATAAAGACTAGGTAACTAACAACTACAGCAGTGAACTAAGATAATCAATGTAGAATCCAAGAGCTAGTCAGTCAACTATATGACTTTCCTGCAATTTTCAATTATCTGGCATAGTATAAAAATTCAATCATTTGATCATTAGAAGTGTAGAAAAGAAGTATCTGGTATTAGAGAATCATCATACCATCTTGCCCACACTAGGTGAACCCACAAAAATGATTTTATCAACAGAAGATACCAAGGCTTCCCCTGTTTCAGCAAATCTGCAGGGGGAGAGGAGAATAATAGTGATTTAATATTTAACCGCATAAAAATGTCCCACTATTTAATTTCATATGAAAATTATAATTCCTGCATACCCAGTTATTACATCAACCAAATTTTCAGGAGCTCCAACTGCTGCTAAAGCTGCTTGAATTATCCGAAAATAGAAGCATCCAGACCAACTTGCATTCTCTGAAACCTGCAACAGAAAACATAAGGCATCAACACTCCACAATAGTAGCAATGCTTTCAGCATACATATGCATGGTTTAAGAAGAAATAATGCTAACTCAAACAACATTACACATACACCAACTGACAGCTACAGCAAACACCGGCATTAAACCAGTGAAGTACTACCTTAATGACATAACCCTTAACCCATAGTTTTAAGTCGTAAAAGACTCAAAAAAAAATTAACAGTAACCATCATGCATCAATTATGAACACAGATCACCTATAAACAGAAGCCACTAAATGCACCATTGATAATCAATATGAGTTGATTCATAAGATAATATGATGTAAGTCAAATGCTACATCTATTTTAAGGAGTACGATTATGACTTGAGGTAATAAGGATGAACACTAAAGATTACTTTTGAATGACTCGTATGAAAATGTTAAAAGCAGACTATATATACTAAAGGACCAACCCCCACCCCAAGAAACTAATCCAAAAAAACCAAAAGGCTGCTTTCTCAAGATACTTATGCATGTAAATATCCTCCAACTAATATGTCAAGGAGGCTTTTTCTCAGCTGTACATCAACAAAATTAAGAGAAAATTAAGGTTCTGGATGATAGGAAGAGGATACAAACCTTGATCACAGCACCATTTCCTGCGAAAACTGCTGCCAACATTGGATTAAATATGTTATGAAATGGATAATTCCATGAGACTATAGCACCAACAACCCCTAGCGGATGGAATTCCACTCTAGATGTCTTATGAAGCATTGATCTTCCAGAGCTCCTAAACACAATGTAATGGAAAAGTGTTAATGATGAATCATTTGCAGATCTATGTTTTTGAGAGTTTAAAGACAACACAAATTAACCAATTGCATTCAACATCAACTACCAAGGTAAACACAACGCAACAATGAAAACTCCATGAAAACATATTGACTACACCACCACATAATGGCCTCTTTCCCAATGTAATGTTGAAGAATATAATTATTTATATATACAAATTAAAAATCTTTACTGACAAGTTACACTTAAAACAGATTTACAGATATTGGCTGCCTACAGTTGTGTCGTGAGATGAATGTAGAAGTTCCAATAACCACAAAAGAAACTTTTGCCATAATGGAAGTTCAGTGATATAATCAATGTCTACATAAGACAAAGCTTGTCAGCTCTATAGACCATTTCTCATTTAATATAGCATCAGTGACAGTGTACATCATAAACTACATTAGCTCTAGTCAGAGGTAGCATGCAGTTTACTTTTAATTGAAATTGATGGGTGTTATACGTATCAGCATGTGTTGGAAAAATGGAATCACAATAGACAACATTACTTTGAATATAAGATCAAGTAAAATTTAATCATTTATCAGACAAGTAGAAACTGAAAATTTAGAATGTTACCTGTATTCAGGTTTCAGCCAACGTTCACCTTCAGACAAAAGCCAAGTTAATTTTTCACATGTAGTCATGATTTCTCCCAAAGAAGCATCCACCATTGTCTTTCCAGTGTCACGTGACGATATTCTACAAGAAATTAACCAACCATTAATGTTTTCAAAAAAGGCATGTGCATATGCATCACAAATAAGAGGCTATGAGCATCAAATAGAGATGTTAGTGTTTTCTTTGTGTTAGATATCAAACATCAACACCACCCATGTGAGAGGCATTAAACAAGAAATGATGGCAATTAACTATCAAATTTACCTATACATCTCTCCTCTAGTCCATTTGTTTGTGTGAATACCCAGATATTCTTTCTCAATCTTCCCTATTTCTTCCAACAATCTTGTAAAAAATATCCCTCCCTCGCTCCCCTTACCTCCTCAGTCCTCACCATACTTCATGTGCAAGAAACAAAAGACTATCTGGTGTCATCTCTAGTCAATGTTACTGACAACCCATAGAGTTAAAAACTGTATCCAGTCGTCTTCAGGGAAGCGAATTCCGTCGCGGACTCCCTCGCTAGGCATGCCCATGCCCTCCCCTTTGGTTTTCATTTGCTTACCGAGCCCCCTTCAAGTTCTTGCCCTTGGCTTGAACTTGATCTTTGTGGGAGGCCGGTAATCCGTACTGTTAGAGTGTAATCCCCTTGGGCTCCTGCCCTTGTTTTTCACCAAAAATAAAATAAAATAAAGAAGTACTTACTCGCATATCAAATCTTGATGCTCAATAATGTACTTCAAGAGAATCCGCAAGAATTGGCGTCTTTGCTTGAAGCTGCTATTTGCCCATATCTTTTGGGCCTTCCTTGATTGTGCTACACGCTCTTTAACCTGATTAGATTAAAATTCAGACAATTTACAAGCTAAGAACACAGGTAAACTCCTTGATACATCAAATAGCATTACACGTGTAAATCGTATTACAGATGGAATCAGTAAAAAAACATTTCTTCTCATGCTGCCAAATTCAAAAACAAAAAGCATTCCTCCTTCACAAGGCTCATCAACAATGCATCCCATAAATCATGAAATGAATTGAGAAAGTGCACAATGAATAAAAAATACATCTTCTGGGACCTGTATTTGACCATCCTTGAATGTAATTTATAGATGTTAATAAAAATTATTACACATGGGCCATACAATTGAGAGTGGTAAATATTAATTCCTTTTGACTGAACTGTAAAACTGTACAGAAGAATGCACATGGAGTAACCTCATCAGGCAATAATGCTGGAAAGAATCCCAAGTACTTCATTGTTGCAGGTTCATAGCATTGCACTTTGTCAGTCTGCTTTCCCTTCCTAGGAATCTGCTCCAAAACACCAATGTAAAGGATAAAGGTCAGCAGAGCATCCCTTAAACGAGAAGAAAACTGAACAAAATCATCAGCACACTAGGTTGCCACTAATTTCCTTTTCTCCTAAAACCAGCATTATTGCATACTGCAACAGATCTAGTAATGACCTTTATTATAAGAAGAAACTAACAACAGCACGAATATATTGTCCATATGGCAATGTAAAAAGGATACAACAATGAACTGAGCTGGCCAATGTAATAAAATGACAGACCTAATTCCATTTAGATCAATGATGTAGGAAGCTTTAAATGAATACAAATTGTTGGGAGACGGATAACCTTAGCTTCTTTAGACAGGTGGCAGGAGCTTATTCACGAAACTCTTAACATGGAAGGATGTCTCAGTTGAAGCTATGCACTACATTTCAAAGCTAGATCATTTACTGTATTCCTCACCTCACAAACGAGATTCAGCACAAGCACAAATCCTTCATTCAGAGGCATGAAAGAACAAATCCAGACATAAGGTTTCCCTACTTAGGAGAGTGAATGCGATGATGAACTAACTATATTACAAACAAGTGCATTGCCCTAAAGCATCGCACATAATCAAGAGACAGTCAGAATAAGCTAGCGGGAAGACTCACATATATAAAACTGTTGTCTTTGGTTTGACTTCCATCATCCAGCACTGCACATTACACATTTCAGCAACAGAGAATGAAATTGATTTCAAACGCCAATTAGCAGAAAAATCAGAAGAGGAAGTTGAAAATAGGAGGAAGAGAGAGAACCATCGGAGGTGTCAACTTCAATGGAATGCACATTGGGAGGGATGAGCATCAACAGGAATCTGCAGATGGCATAAGCGAAGGCAAGAACTAGCAATGGCCACCAGAACGCCATTTTTTGGTTCTGGTTGGACAGCTTTGAGTGGAAACCGAAAATCAAAATCCGAAGACGAGATAAAAACCCTAGATTCGTAGCCTTTTTGAAATCCCTTTTACAGAAGGGATCGAAAGATGATCGGACCTTCTTCTACGAACTCAACTCGTTGGCTTTTGATCCTGACGTTTACATCTCCCTCTTGACCACTGACAACATATTAAGATATGTTTTTTTTAACCCTCCGCAGTCTCTAATCACGACTGGCAAGTGACAAGTGACACATCACGCTTGGATTTACAAGGAGATAGCATACTTCAATATGATTATAAAACCGATTAAGCCTACTTCAGTATGATTATAAAACCGATTAAGGTCTCGGTTCCCCTCATAAAAAAAACGCTAACTAGCTTCTTTTTGTCAAATAACTATCTTTGGGGTTAGGAGTTTTTTTGAAAATGCTAAAGAAAAGCTCACATTAGCTTCTTTTAGCATTTTCAGAAAGCTCATACCCTAAGGGTGTAACTTTTTGGTAAAAAAAACGCTAAAAAAAAGTTCTATTTAGCGTTTTTTTACGAGCCTAACGGAGCCTAAATTGTTCATTGTAAAATCTAAATCCGAGCTAGACTTTGTGTACCCTTACGAATTAGTCGCCTTCTTCACCTCCTTACTGTTATGCATAAATCTTACATAAAAGATTTATCTAGATCTTTACCTTATATTTTTCCTATAGGAGGTCATCTATCATTGTAAAACTTCACTAATGGAGATCATCTGTCATTATAAAACTTGATCAAAATAGAATAAAAAATTTATCTCTAAAAGTGTTACTCTCTCTTGGTTCGAAAAAAAAAGTTGTTACTCCCCTTCTAATGATCTAGCTAAGGGCTTGCTTCACTTTCTTGATGAAAGTACTTTTTACAAAAAATTAGTCTTTTTTTCTCCTTGAAATTTGTGCAAATACTCTACTTTTTTACCACCTTCTAGAAAATAAAGCACTACTTTTTCCAAAAAAGTACTTTTTCTCATCAACTATAGCAAGGCCAAAGTGTTACAAAGTTTATTTACATGTCTCTTTCAAGAAGGTTTAAACGTCTTCGTCTTAAACTTTACCTAACACGCTATCATCAGGAGTCTCTAATTACCAAGCCAATGACAAACATCGCCGAAAGGGAGTTGACATCCTTAACCTGCCGGGCCAAAAGTACTTCAACACAAGAAAAGACAAAAGTCATTGTGTTCCTCCGTCACCGCATTCATGAAAATCTCAAAAATGAATACTTTTGTGAAGGATCCAAATGATTTAGGGTTGTTCATCAAGCCAAAACAGAACTGAACAACAAAAAAACCGAACCATCAAATTTTAGGAACCGAAAACCGACCCGATGTAATTTGGTTCGATTCTTTTTCGGTATTTTGGATTTGGTTCGGTTCTAAACCAAATGAACCAAAATTTTTTGACCGGAAAACAAACATTTTTGACTGCCACAGGCCTAGGGCAACAAGGTCAACGGACTCATCACCACTTTGCCAGCCATGACCTTGTTGCGGAAGGTGGTGTCTCGGGTGGTCCCTTATTGGTCGTCTTTGCTCGTTCGCTTCCTCTGTATCTCACTCGATGTAGATAGTCTGATCTTGGGACGGGGATCACAATTGTCAGTTTTCATACCTTGATCAATCCTCCCGATTGTGTCGTAAGACTCTAAAGTCTTATTAGACTATGATGAATGGGGAAAGACTACCCCACGCCTCATAGGCGCCTAATCCAATCTTTCTTACTCCATCCGTCCTTGAAAGTTTGTCTTGTTTTTTTGGCGTTTTGAAAAGTTTGTTCATCTTCATTTCTTCTCATTTATATCAACTTTTTGTACAATATATAATACCCTCATCCATCATAAATATTACCCCCTATTATCCAACTTTATCACTTTTTAACCTTGTACCTTTATAAAATTACAAAATTATCCTTACCCAATCTCACTTTTTACCTACGTTGTCCAACTTTTCACCCTTTTTATTGCATTTTTCTTAATCCATGAGATTTTCGTCCTTTGGGACGGTCTTTTGGGAACGGAGGAAGTAATAAAGTTTTGAGAGCCAACCTCTCTTTGACCAAATAAAAAGGAAGAGGAGGAAGATGTTATGCAAAGAAGTTCTGTAGGATCGACGTGTTAGAATACAGACCCTGATCCTTAGGGGATCAAAGAACTGGACAGCGGAAGCAACAGGAAACAAGTAGCAAACAGATTACTGATCCTTAGCAGGGATCAATCTATCACGAAACGAAAACAACACACACAAAGGACACAATATTTAGAGAGGAAACCCAAAGCAACCAACTAGTCACTTTAGTAAAACCTCTACCTTCGTTAGAAGGATTTTGAATCACGTACTCCTGTTATTAATAATCACGAACTACACAAGGCAAGCAAAGATACCAACGTACCTAGACTCTTTTTAGTACTCTCCTAACTTCCTAGCCTAAAGAACGTATTATTAACTCAAAGTAGACCAAAATCCAACTATACCTCTGAAACCTGACATCTCACCAAGCTTCAATGGGTTCGAGTCCTTCACCAGCTACAACAACTATGTCTGCTGTTACTGATCCCTGAGACTGTGCTGATTGTTGATCCTCTGACCAACGATGGTGAAGCTTCTTCTCTTAAGCTTCAATGGCCGGTTAAGAAGCATCCAAAGCTCCTTAAGGACGCCGCCTTTCTTCTCTTCAGTGAAGTCTCCCTTTCTCTCTAGTAGAAGCACGCCAAAGGGTTCCTTTCGAACGAGTAAAAAACCTAAACTCTATTCCTATTTATAATAGACGAATAAGTCTGATATGATATTATTTTCTTGCCATAAAATAATATCTTTCCACCTCAAAATCATCCATACACGGATTTACACAATAAAATCTTCAACAAGATCTTCTATCATATCTTCTTGACTCATTGGGCTCCAAGTAATGACCAAATCAACAAGATATGCTTCCCATAATTATTATCACCCTTTTAAAGGATAATAACAACCTCTTCCAGCTGTAGATACACGTCCTTAATGAAGGAAACACGTAACTTCCTTAAATAGACCTCTATCACGTGGCTGACTGGCACATTAATCCCTCTGGGACCAATCTCTCTTTCTGCTCTTGTTCTCTGGTTCTCTTGTTCCCTTTGCGCCTATTTTCTCCTGAAACACTTTGCAAAACTCAAACCATTAAACCTTATGGCGTTTATCATCATCAAAACTCATGGGACTGATCCCGAGAGATCACTTGATTATTCGACTGATCCCGAGGGAGCATCAGTCCAACAAGTTCGATGACACAAAATGTGTTCCATGATTACTTGAGCTATATCACCGTCGGTCTTACTTCCGTTGAGTTTTCTAAAAAACTAAGTAGATGCATAATTGAACTCACTTGCACTAAAATAAACTCGTCAAATAAATGCAAAATGAAAAAGACATGGAGAGAATGATCTAATCTTAAGTCATTCATTTATGAATTAAAGGTCATAATTTTATCAACTCCATATACAATAAGGGCTCGTATGGTTTGTTTGGAGGGAAAGGAAATTGTTAAGGTATGCATCTAGACATGTTTTAGTTTATGGTTCATTGATAAAAAGGATAACGATTACCCCTTTCTTCCACCTTTCATGCAAAATTTGAACAACTTCTCCCTACCCCCTCAACATGGGATAATTGTATTCCTTATACTCCTCTAACCATTACCCCTCTCCTTCCAGTTTTTATCCAAAAAAGAGAAGATCATCACCATTTTCTATATAAATTTATTTCCTTTCCATAATTTTTATACCAAACGCCACCTAAATCCACGAGAGCCCAATCCATATATTTGATATCCTATAACCTAAAAGTATATGTAGTGGTTGTTGGGACGATATTAAGGACGCCAGTCATTAATATCTAAACCAATAATGATCGTCCCTTGTTTTGATAATGACAAACTCAAATGTATTTAATAAGTTGTCCGAGTGTTGATCTCAGGTAAGTCCATTGGACGCAAATGAGCGAAAAGGACAACAAGTGAACGGCAGTCCCTAACTCTATAGGGACGCACATCATCAGAACTTCCAGAACTAAACGTAGTTGGCAAAGTCCCTGCGCAGATAGGACGGCGTCCTCATCAAGAAGGGACGCGCGTCAAAATACGGACGAAATTCAAATTCAAATCAAGGCCGCCCCAACATGATTAAATCATACTCGGCCGCAGTCCTCAGAAGGAAGCTTCCCTTGTCTGGGCACGTGTAGACAATTCCAAAGGTGTCGCTTTCCTAGCAATGTTCCCCTATCCACGCGGAGGCTTCCCAAGCATCAACAGAGTTGACTTCCTCAAGAGGCTCATCGCACCGTTGATGGAAAATCAAGGATCCTGCAAAGTCTCAGAGGACGCTAGAGGACAAGAACCACTTCCGCTATAAATACCCCCCCAAGGGTATGCATAGCGGTGTGGACTTTGAAGACTTTCTCTCAAGCTCTCCCGAAGCATTCAAGAACACGAACGAAGATCAAGAAGATCAAGTGAGCTTGAAGCAAGAGAAAGAAAGTCCAACCACATCAAATCCAAAACAAACCACAAATCAGTTAGAATTGTAGTTTGTCTCTCACAACGAACCGTGAGAGACGTGAGTGATAGCTTCCTTATAGCTAAGAGTGTTAGGTTACTTGTTAGGTGAAAAAGAGTGTTACTAGTGAGGCTAAGGACGGACGCTTAGCTCAGAGAAGTGTAACGACTAGCCTAAGTTGTAAGGACTCACTCTCAAGAAGTTAAGGAACGGCTATTGAAAATCCTCCACGGAAGTAGAGGTTTACCCATAAGACTAGTTGGTCTTAGTGGGGTTCCTCTATAAATACTCGTGTCTATTCTCTTATCTTGTTTCCTGTTAAGTCTACTTTCCGCTGCACTTAAGGACGCCCTTAACCCAGTTAAGGACGCCCATTCTAACGACTTACGATCCAACAATTGGTATCAGAGCAGGCGCTCTAGATTGTGTTGAGTTGAAGGTACAAGATGAACATGGAACCTATTGGAATCTCCTTCGTGAAGCCTCCACGCCTGACGGACGGAAATTTCAACCGCTGGAAGATCCGCTTTGAAAACTTTTGCAGAAGTCAGAACTATCAATGCTGGAGAGTGATCATGAAAGGTGCACTTACCGTCCCTGCTGACAAGAAGGATAAAGAGGACGAGTGGGGTCCCGATGAATCAAGCTCTTTGATAACGGTATTTTAGTCGCCCTAATACCGATCAAAATAAACCAAACTACCTACTAGGAATGTAGTAGGGAAGTAAGGGTCGATCCCACAGAGACTTGTGTTTTTATGTATTTAACTTGGATACTCAAATGAATGTAAAACGGGGGTTTTTGAAGGTGATTCTATTAACTAGAAAGTTTAACATGCAAAATTAAGATTGAGTAATCAAATATGGGAGAAGTATGCTTAACCAGTTAATATCCATTGCGAATTCGATTATTGATCATTGATTATCAAAATTCTCTTTTTACCTTGACCAATCTATTGCGGAATGCTAATAACCCAACTTCATGGCATTATTAATCCTACTTCAATTCTAGTTATTAGCCCGACTGGTACTAACAACCCTAATTATCAAATAACCTAAGAGACCTCCTAGATTCAATTTGACAACAGCATTAAGACTCAAGCATCACTAGAAACATGTATTCAGAGCAACCAGACATCCAAATAACATGCGACTGAATTCTCTTCTCTAATCAACTAGTCCTACCAGTCCTAGATTGATTAAAGGTTCTACTTATGATCTAATCAACACCTACCGGTAATTCGAAAGATCTAGTTGTAATTCGTCCTAGAGATTCAATTAGATGGCCAATCTAACAAAACCCTAAATCAAACTTATTCAATCAAGCATAGAGAAAACAATCTAGTCAAGGGAAATTAAGAACAATCAAATCTCACAATAATTCTTAATTCACAACTTCAATTAACTAGTTAAGCAAAAGAGGTTTAGTTGTTCGAAGACATTGAAAAGCTTACAATTCTCCAAAGAGGTTTCTTGTTCTTCTCAAGCTTCAACAATGATGATAATAATTCTCAAAGTCAAGAGTTATGAGAATATAAACCTAGAAAACTAATATCCAAAAATATATCTAAGAGGTTTCTAAAAATAACAACCAAAACAAGTTTCAGCCCAAAAATCCAAGCCCAATACAAAAATATCACTCTATGCTGACGCGAAGAGAAACGCGGTCATGGACCAAAGCGCGGTCGCGCTTTCGCTGACTTCCCGCGTTTTCACTCCTGACGCTCAGGTGTCAAAGCGCGGTATGGGACTCCAAAGCGCGGTCGCGCTTTCACCGTATTGCCCCGCGCTTCTAGACCTGAAGCTCGAGTCTCTCTAACACTTTGGGCACTTGATTTCTTCCTTGGCCTTCGTCCTTGCACACTCCTTAGGCACCTTCAAGCTCATTCCCAAGTCCACCGTCACCATGATCCGGCACTCAATCACTCATATCTGCAAATATCAACCAAACGAGTGTAGATTCCGAAACTTCGAACACTAAGGCTATACTATGAAATAAAGGAAAATCTACCTAAAAATGCATGAAAAACTAATCAAAACATGTCCTAAATACTACAACCTATATGCTCTATCAAATTCCCCCAAGCTTGAACCTTGCTTGTCCTCAAGCAAGAAATAAAATCGAGATCACACCACAACTAGCAAGTTAAAGCATCCATCTCAATGTCAATCCACATTTCATCAAAAAGCTAAACCTTGACCAAGACATCATTGCACACATGTATGAGAAGCTTTCAAAATCAAACCATTCATCCATTCTAGACCTCACCAAGGTAATGTGTTTTGCACTCTCACTTAAGTGTTTAAGGGATATGTGTTTCACTCAAAATCAACTTTGAAAGCTAGACTACCATAGGCTTGCATCAGTGTTCTAAATCTCCACTACGAATGATCAAACACACAACAAAAATCATAAGGATTTTCCAAAGGGTTGTAATGGGGCCAAGGTATGCACAAGTAGGTAGGAAAATATTTGGTCATGTGGTGTTAAAACCGGGAACTAGAACTAGCTAAGTACCCAACCTTTAACCACTTCTCTTCATATATTCACCAACTTGATTCACCTTTTCTCCATCACTTTTATTTCTACACTTTTGCTCATTTTTTCTTTTTCAACTCACTTTGAGGTTTTTCAACTTGATTTCTCACTTTAATTTACCTCAATCAAACATTTTTTTTTCTTTTCATCACTTTTTTTTTTCTTTTCAACTCCTTATCTTTTTTTTTCCTCTTCCATCTCAACACAAATCCTTTCTTTTCAACCAACTCTCCCAAGAATCCTTCTCCAACTACACAAAAACACCCTAGCTAAATCCTAATTCCCGGAAAGGGTCAGGCTCATATAGGCTAGGAAAATTTTTGTGGAGCTACAAAATAAGGCTATAGGCTCAACAAGTGGGCTATCAAACAAAGGATCATACATAAGGTAGATAAGGATATAATGAGCTAATAAAAATGCCTCAATCATTTTAATGTCATGCATTCAAATCATGTAATGTAGCCTTGAAAAAGATATCTAAACGCAAGTTCTAGAGCTAGCAATCAAAGCGATACACTCAAGAAAATATGTAAATATGCAATAAAAGGCTCAAAATAATCTCACAAGGCATAAATGTCTAGAACTTCATAAACAATCCAAAATTTCAACTTCCTATGCATGCTCAATCCTATAATCAAGATTAATAACTTAAGAATCATGCTTCAATCCAAGGAAACTTCAACCAACAAGCTAGTCATGGGTTAGATAATACTCTTAACTTAGAGAGACAAGTGGACAAGTAGGGAAATTTGGTTCCTAACATGCAATATTTTTGTGATTTTTCAATTTTTCAATTTTTTTGTGATTTTAGATTGATTTTTCATTTTTTTTTTCTTTTCAATTTTAATCGATGCAAAACCAAAATTTAAACATGCAAATGCAACTATATGAATGCAAGATGAGATGACTCAACCAATAATCCCCTCCCCCAAGCTTAAACTTTACATTGTCCCCAATGTAAAATAAAAGAAAGAAGAAGAAAATACTAACCGAGGCATCCAGATAGGAAGGAAGTGGCATCTACTCCGGTGGTGGTGGTGGTGGGAACTGCTGTGGATAGCCCGGATATGGGTAATACTGATATGCTGGGAATCCACCCTCCTGAGTCCACCCATCCATGCGAGCGTGAAGCTGATGAAGCTGCTCGTCGTGGTACTACCGGTAATGGTCTAACCTCTGCTCCTGATAATCGAATCTCTGATCGACATGGGCCCTGAACTGAGTCATCTGAGTGGTGAGCCCTCCCATCATGCTCACCAACTGGTCAAACTGGCCTTGAGGATAACCACCAACACCTTGAACATCCTCTGCAACAGCATCCTCATCCTGACCACCAAGCTCTGGCTCGAGCTCCTCCTCAGCAATAAAATCCTCATCACCCTCAGAGTCATCATCAGCTGTGGCCTCCTCCTCAGACTCCTCAACAGTCCTCTGCACCCGACGCCTCTTGCCCCGATGGCTCTCAACTGCCTCAAGCGGGAGATCACCATCCCGAGGAGTGATCATCCAAGTAGCAGCATGATCTCGTCCGATGGCTAAGACAACTCTCTGTGCATCCGGAAGCTGCATCACCCTCTTGGTGTCTCCAATCCTCCAGAAATAGTGACCATAGTGGAAAATGCAGGGCACCCATCTTGTTGAGGGTAGTGAAATCCATCGGTGCAGGCTCAATCCTCCCACCAAACCGAGTCAAATCAAGCTGGTAATACTGAGCCAAAACAGTGACAAGGGCTCCAATAGTGATCGGTCCTGTACCCTTCCTGCTGATATGAGCCAGATTGTTCATAAGGACCGCTCCATAGTTCACCCTCCTCCTCTCTAAGAACGCAGCCAAGAGCATCACATCTTTCCTTGGTGCATTGCCCTCTCCTTCTCCCCTTCCTGTAATAGAAAGAGCATAGTAGCGCTGCAGCACACGGAGTACAAGGTGTGTAAGAGAAGACGCTTTTGCTCTAGAGGCCTTGTACTCTTCCTTGCCTGTCATACTCCTCCACTGAGAATCACCAAGCCAATAAGCTTGGCTCTCCCATCTCTCCACATGCTCACCAGAACTAGAGAAACCAAAAGCTGCATTGACCTCATTCAGCGTGATTCTCCTTCCCACTCCCCCAAGCTGGAAGGTGCACTCCCCCGCTTTGGAATTTGCCCCGGAAAGAATATGAGTGTCAAGAGTGCTCAGAAATTCCAACACAAGACCCTTGTATGCAGGCTGCTGTAGGTGGAGAAAATCTCGCAAGTGCTGGTCAATCTCACATTTCCTAAGCTCATCCCTCAACCCCAATTCTGCCAGAAAGTCCCAATCCAAGTACCGAGGAGGATGTATTGGGCGTTTACGGATGAGCCTGAATCGCTCAAAGTGCACAGGGTCGCTCAAACTGAACCCAAAATCAGATGGGGTCACTTCCCCTACAACCGTAGGCGGAGTGAGATGGGTTCGGGGGCGAGCAGAAGATGAACTGGGGCGAGAGGACTGTGGCTGGGCACGAGAAGACGAAGCTTTAGAAGAGCCTCTACGGGTTGTTGGACGAGGAGGCATTCTGTACCTGTTCCTGCACCACAAATCAACAAAGGAACACCACAAGCAAATTTGATTGTCCCGGCAAGGACAATCCCACAACAATCCAACAACAAGCCAACAATCAAGCAAATAATACTCTCAAACACTCTCTTCCCCCACTACCTAGGTTAGTTTAGGCGAAAATCAATCACAATCCAAATTTCACAAGAACAAGCAAGGAAATCAAGGAATCATGCTAGAATCATGCAAAGGAACTAACAAGTAGCAATTAATCATACAAATTTGAGTTGAAATTGACAAATCTAGAGAAATTAGGCAAAACTTAGGTTTAGAATTTCAAGCTCAAAAATCACAAATTAATCAAGGAAAAGAGAAGAGTAGAGAAAAGATTACTTGGTGATTGATGAAGAAGAGTGGATTTGGGAGAAGAATCACTTGATTTGGTGTTGTTTGGAGCTTGGATGGTTGAACAATGGAGGAGGGGGCTCGAGTTTTTGGAGGAGCAACCGCGCTTTGTGATGTAGAATGAGGAAAAGAGAGGGCCGGCCGAGTTTTTAACTCGTGCTGCGAGAGAACGGAAGCGCGGGATGGTTCGAAAGCGCGGCCGCGCTTCTGCCTGCCTGCCCGCGCTTTTAGACCTGAGCTTCAGGAGGCGAAACGCGGTATGGGGCTGGAAAACGCGGGGGCGTTTTTGGGGCCTTACCCCGCGCTTTTGGACCTGAACGCCGGGCTGCAAAAAACACACAACAAAGAAACAAGACTATCCTATGCTAATCCTAGGCTAACACTAAAAATCAAAAACAACTATCCTAATGCTTGGGTTGCCTCCCAAGAAGCGCTTGGTTAACGTCGTTAGCTCGACGGTCCGCTGCTCAAGTCGCTGGCTCGGGTTCCTGTAAAGCCGTTTCGTCAAGTATAGCATTGCTAAACCCATCGAAATAAGGCTTCAATCTCTGACCATTCACTTTGAAGGTGGAGTGAGTAGTACTATCGTAGACGTCAACCGCTCCATGTGGATATGTGTGCGCCACAACGAATGGTCCCGTCCATCTCGACCTCAGTTTTCCTGGGAAAAGCTTAAGACGAGATTGATATAACAAAACTTTGTCTCCAACTTTGAAGTGCTTGCGCCAAATATGTTTGTCATGCCAAGCCTTGGTCTTCTCTTTGTAGATGGCGGAATTATCATAGGCTTCCATCCTTAGCTCTTCTAGCTCCTGCAGCTGTAGCTTCCTTAGTGCACCAGCCTCGTCCACTTTCATGCTACAATGCTTCACCGCCCAATATGCTTTGTGTTGGATCTCCACTGGAAGGTGACATGCCTTACCAAACACCAACCGAAAAGGGGACATTCCAATCGGTGTTTTGTAAGCTGTCCTATAGGCCCAAAGTGCATCATCTAACCGGATACTCCAATCCTTCCGGTTTGGTGACACCGTCTTCTCAAGAATGGACTTGACCTCTCGGTTGGACACCTCGGCTTGACCATTTGTTTGGGGGTGGTACGCTGTAGAGACTCGGTGTGTGACATGGTACTTCCTCAAAAGTGCACTCACCGTCTTGTTACAAAAACGAGTTCCTTTATCACTAATCAAAGCTCTAGGGATCCCAAATCTGTTAAAGATGTGAGTCTTCAAGAAATCTGCCACAACTCGGGAATCATCAGTACGGGTGGCCTTCGCTTCCACCCACTTGGAAACGTAGTCCACCGCTAACAAAATATAATAGTTCCCAAAAGAGTTAGGAAAAGGTCCCATGAAATCAATGCCCCAAACATCAAAAACTTCACAAAAAATCATGGGAGATTGGGACATCTCATCTTTCTGGGATATATTCCCGACTCGTTGGCATCGGTCACAGGAATTACAAAAAGCGTTTGCATCCCGAAAGATGGTAGGCCAATAAAATCCTGCATCCAACACCTTCCTAGCAGTCTTTCTAGCGCTAAAATGCCCCCCACAAGCATATGAATGACAAAAGGTCAAAACAGAGGTTACCTCATTCTCGGGAAGACATCTACGAATGACTTGATCTGCGCAATGCTTCCAAAGATATGGATCATCCCACACATAGTACCTTGCTTCACTCTTAAGCTTGTCTCTTTGGGCTTTGGTCAAGACCGATGGAAGCTCACCCGCAGCGAGAAAATTCACCAAATCTGCATACCAAGGCTGAACAACACGCACTGCGAACAAGGTATCATCCGGGAACTCTTCTCGAATAGGTGAAACTTGTAGACCGCCCTCCCCTTCACATGTCAAGCGACTAAGGTGATCCGCTACCACATTCTCAGCCCCCTTCTTGTCCTTGATCTCAATGTTGAACTCACTCAACAACAAGATCCATCGTATCAATCGGGGCTTAGCTTCCTTCTTCGTCAACAAGTAACGAAGGGCTGCATGATCGGTGTAGACAATCACCTTGGTCCCTAGCAAGTAAGACCGAAATTTCTCCAAAGCAAACACCACCGCAAATAGCTCCTTCTCGGTGGTGTAGTAGTTCCTCTGCGCCTCATTCAGAGTCATGGAGGCATAGTGGATCACATGGGACGCCTTCCCAACCTTTTGCCCCAATACCGCCCCCACTGCATAGTCACTTGCATCACACATGATCTCAAAGGGTAGAGACCAATCCGGGGCTTGGATAATAGGAGCGGTGGTGAGACGCAATTTCAACTCATCAAAAGCTTTCTTGCACCCATCACCAAAATCAAAGGCTGTCTCCTTCTTGAGTAAATCACATAGAGGTGAAGCTGTCTTTGAAAAGTCTTTAATGAACCTGCGATAGAAACCTGCATGTCCAAGAAAAGAACGCACTTCGCGGACATTAGTAGGATAAGGCAAGGATTGAATTACTTCAATCTTTGCCTTATCGACCTCAATACCCCTAGCGGACACTATATGACCTAATACTATTCCTTGTTCAACCATGAAGTGACATTTCTCAGAATTTAGAACAAGATTAGTATCCTTACATCTTTTAAGCACAAGTGTCAAGTGATTGAAACAAGAATCAAAGTCATCCCCATGTACGGTGAAATCATCCATGAAAACCTCAATGAAATGCTCTATGTATTCGGAAAAGATACTAACCATACACCTTTGGAACGTGGCAGGCGCGTTGCACAACCCAAATGGCATCCTTCGGTATGCGAAAGTACCAAACGGACAAGTGAACGTCGTCTTCTCTTGATCTTCGGGTGCAATGGCTATTTGGAAATATCCGGAATATCCATCCAAAAAGCAATAGAAAGGGCGACCAGCAAGTCGCTCAAGCATTTGATCAATGAAGGGCAAGGGGAAGTGATCCTTCCGAGTAACCGCATTGAGCTTGCGGTAATCGATGCACACACGCCACCCGGTTTGGATCCTGGTGGGAATCAATTCACCTTGCTCGTTCTCCTTGACTGTAATACCGCCCTTCTTGGGAACAACTTGGGTAGGGCTCACCCACTGGCTGTCAGAGATAGGATATATCATGCCTGCTTGGAGAAGTTTGAGAACCTCCTTCTTCACCACCTCCATCATTGGCGGATTCAACCTCCTTTGAGGTTGTCTTGAGGGCTTTGCTTCTTCCTCCAATAAGATTCTATGCATACATGTAGAGGGGCTAATTCCTTTGATGTCTGCAATAGTCCATCCTATGGCGGTTTTGTGCTCCCTCAAAACCTCAATCAACCGGTGTTCTTGATCTTTCGTGAGTTTGTTAGAAATGATCACCGGTAAGGTCTCTCCATCACCTAAGAAGGCATATTTAAGATGATCCGGAAGTTGCTTCAACTCTATCACTGGGGCCTGCACAACAGAAGGAACAAGCTGCTCGCTTGGCAAGGTGAGTAGCATGGGCTTGGAGCCCGGTGGTAAGAGTGGACGCTCATAGTGAGTGTTCAACTCAGCCACAATTTCCTGCAGGTTAGCATTAAGATCAAAATCCAGCATGTTGTTCACCAAAGAATTTTCAAGAGCAGATTGCAACTCATGCATGCCATTCACATTAAAGGTTTCTTGAACAAGAGGTTCAATCACATCAATTGCACACAAAGAGTTCACATCAGCAGGGTATTTCATAGCATCATAGATATTGTACTCTACCCTTTCCCCATCAAATTCCATGGTGAGAGATCCACTACAAACATCGATCCTAGTATTAGCTGTTTTCAAGAAAGGTCTACCCAAAAGAATAGGTGAGGCATGCTTATCATGTTCCATATCTAGCACATAAAAGTCAACAGGGAAAATCAATTTATCAACCATAACAAGCACATCTTCAACTATACCCTTAGGATACACATTAGATCTATCAGCTAATTGGATCACAACTCTAGTATCATGCAAAGGTCCAAGCTCAAGAGATTTGTACAGAGAATAAGGGATAACATTGATGGAAGCACCCAAATCTAGCATGGCCTTATCAATTTTTGTTTCACCAATCACACATGGGATAGTGAACATACCTGGATCTCCGCATTTCTTGGGCATACGCCTTTGAAACACAGCTGAGATGTGTTCACTCACTTTGACCTTCTGTTGTCCTTTTAGCTTTTGAGTTCTCTTGATTGTGCAGAGCTCCTTCAAGAACTTAGCATAGCGAGGAATACTTTTGATGAGTTTGAGTAGCGGGATGTTAACCTCGCACTTGCTAAATGTCTCGAAGAGCTCCTTGTCGTTCTCAAGCTTTCGGGTCCGTTTGAGAGCCTCTGGAAAAGGTGGAAGTGAAATATGAGGTGTCGGTGAAGACTCGGGAGAAGACTTGGGAGAAATCGCCTCTGCGATCGGAAGCGCGGGCTGGCTCGAGAACGCGGGCGCGCTTTCGCCTGTCATAGGCCGCGTTTCGGGACCTGAAGCTCGGGCTGCCACTTGAAAGCGCGGGCGCGCTTTGGGATGTACTTGCCCGCGTTTCTGAGGATTCTTCCCAGGAGGCGTAGCGCGGGTTGGTGCCGGAAAACGCGGGCGCGTTTTGAATGTCTTGCCCGAGTTTTCGAAGCTGAACACCCGAATTGGAGTTCTCTCCTGCGTCCTCTTCTTCCAAGAGCTTCTCTTCTTGAATAACATGATGAGCTTTTCCCGGGGCATCTTCAAGCACTTTACCACATCGTAGAGTTATAGCATGCACATTCTGCCTCGGGTTGAGCTCGGTTTGAGACGGCAGTTTACCAGAATCCTTGGCCTCCAACTTGCTTACAGCATTAGCAATTTGGCTCACCTGCTTCTCCAAATTTTGGACACTTGACTTGGTCTCCTGCTGAAATTGGGTCATAGAACCCTGTATCGTAGTCACACTTTGAGCAAGAGCCCGAATCATGTCCTCTGTCGACATTGAGTTTGAAGCAGGTGCTTGAGGCTTCGGATTGAAAGGGGGCATGTAAGCAGGTTGACCACCTTGTTGATTGTACTGCTGCTACTGATTGGGATTTCCATATCGAAGGCTGGGATGATCCCTCCATCCAGGATTGTAAGTATTAGAAAAGGGATCATATCTCTGCTTTTGTGGACCATATCCACCCATTGCATTAACTTCAGCTTGCGGCTCCTGGAGTGTAGGGCAAGCGTCTGTTGGGTGCATAACATCTAAGCAGATTCCACATGCCTTAACCTGCTGTTTCCCACCAGACATTGTGAGCTGCTTCACCATATTCTTCAGCTCTGAGACTTCCTCATGCAAAGATGACTGAGTAACTGCAAAATTAACTGATCTGGTAGACTTGTTGAATTGCCGTGAACCTTCAGATAGCTCATCAAATAGTTGGAATGCTCCTGCAGGGGTCTTATTAAGGATGTAACCCCCACAAGCAGCATTAACCATTCTCCTCTCATCATCCAGAAGACCTCCGAAGAGATACAAGATGAGATCCTCGTCAGAATAACCATGATAAGGACAGCTAGCAATCAACCTCTTGAACCGCTCATAATACTCGTACAAGGTCTCAGTGGGTGCCTGCTCAATATTACTAATGCTCTTCTTGATGCTATTAGACCTTGTAGCTGGGAAGTACTTCTCCAAGAATGCTTTCTTCATCTTGTGCCAAGTGTCAATACTTCCAGGTGCCAAATAATAGAACCAGTCATTGGCTGAATCCTTGAGCGAGAAAGGAAAAGCCCTCAGCTTGATCTGATCCTCAGTAACCTCTCTAGGCTTCATGCTTGAGCAGACTGCATGAAACTCACTTAGGTGCTTATTAGGGTCTTCTCCACTCAACCCATGAAACTTGGGAAGAAGGTGGATCAACCCCGACATCAGTTCAAAATTGACTCCATCGGCCAGCTCAGGGAATTGCACCGCCAACGGTTGTTGGGTCAGATCCGGTGCAGTCAGCTGCCTCAAAGTCTGTGCCACAGCATCCAGATTACCGTCACCCATATCGTCCGACTCAGATTCAGAATCAAAAGGCAGCTCGTGAAAGGAATTGCGAATCTCCTTCCTCAACCTGAATAAAGTCCTACCAATATCTGCGTCAAACAACAAGGGTGAAGAGTTAGTAGCACGGGTATGAACCATATGACAGGTTCATACCAAACAAAGTACACAAATTAAATACACAAAGACGACGAAGTCCCCGGCAACGGCGCCAATTTGATAACGGTATTTTAGTCGCCCTAATACCGATCAAAATAAACCAAACTAACTACTAGGAATGTAGTAGGGAAGTAAGGGTCGATCCCACAGAGACTTGTGTTTTTATGTATTTAACTTGGATACTCAAATGAATGTAAAACGGGGGTTTTTGAAGGTGATTCTATTAACTAGAAAGTTTAACATGCAAAATTAAGATTGAGTAATCAAATATGGGAGAAGTATGCTTAACCAGTTAATATCCATTGCGAATTCGATTATTGATCATTGATTATCAAAATTCTCTTTTTACCTTGACCAATCTATTGCGGAATGCTAATAACCCAACTTCATGGCATTATTAATCCTACTTCAATTCTAGTTATTAGCCCGACCGGTACTAACAACCCTAATAATCAAATAACCTAAGAGACCTCCTAAATTCAATTTGACAACAGCATTAAGACTCAAGCATCAATAGAAACATGTATTCAGAGCAACCAGACATCCAAATAACATGCGACTGAATTCTCTTCTCTAATCAACTAGTCCTACCAGTCCTAGATTGATTAAAGGTTCTACTTATGATCTAATCAACACCTACCGGTAATTCGAAAGATCTAGTTGTAATTCGTCCTAGAGATTCAATTAGATGGCCAATCTAACAAAACCCTAAATCAAACTTATTCAATCAAGCATAGAGAAAACAATCTAGTCAAGGGAAATTAAGAATAATCAAATCTCACAATAATTCTTAATTCACAACTTCAATTAACTAGTTAAGCAAAAGAGGTTTAGTTGTTCGAAGACATTGAAAAGCTTACAATTCTCCAAAGAGGTTTCTTGTTCTTCTCAAGCTTCAACAATGATGATAATAATTCTCAAAGTCAAGAGTTATGAGAATATAAACCTAGAAAACTAATATCCAAAAATATATCTAAGAGGTTTCTAAAAATAACAACCAAAACAAGTTTCAGCCCAAAAATCCAAGCCCAATACAAAAATATCACTCTATGCTGACGCGAAGAGAAACGCGGTCATGGACCAAAGCGCGGTCGCGCTTTCGCTGACTTCCCGCGTTTTCACTCCTGACGCTCAGGTGTCAAAGCGCGGTATGGGACTCCAAAGCGCGGTCGCGCTTTCACCGTATTGCCCCGCGCTTCTAGACCTGAAGCTCGAGTCTCTCTAACACTTTGGGCACTTGATTTCTTCCTTGGCCTTCGTCCTTGCACACTCCTTAGGCACCTTCAAGCTCATTCCCAAGTCCACCGTCACCATGATCCGGCACTCGATCACTCATATCTGCAAATATCAACCAAACGAGTGTAGATTCCGAAACTTCGAACACTAAGGCTATACTACGAAATAAAGGAAAATTTACCTAAAAATGCATGAAAAACTAATCAAAACATGTCCTAAATACTACAACCTATATGCTCTATCACTCTTGGAAACAAATGCTAAGGCAATATGCTTCCTTCAAGCGTCCCTTTGCGAGAGGGACGCCACCCGAGTTAGCAATTTGGCAACAGCCAAACTACAATGGGAAGCTCTCGAGAAGTATCATGTGGGTACGGCCGAGATGAAGGAGGACGTTCAGCTTGAAATCAAAAGAGAGTTCTATGCCTTCAGAATGTTGCCCAATGAAACGGTCAAGGACTACTCATACCGTTTTGAAGCTCTTGTCACCAAGATGCGGAATTTGGGCATCCAGAAGCTGAAATCTCAATGAGGAACAGAGTTCAAGTGGTCATTGATGGACTCACAGGGAAATGGAACTTTGATAGGACTACGTTCAAGGAAAACACTGCTAACAAGACCCTGGATATGGAAGAGATCTATGGGAAGTTGAGAGGTTATGAAGCAAGAAGGGACGCCGATATGGCTGAGTTGGCTAGGAACCCTCAAACAGATCTCGCCCTGATGACAGCAACACCAGAATACGCTGAGTATCTGCGTCACCAAAGAGAACTTGCTTTAATGGTGGAAGCAAACAAAAATGAGAATCGTGAAAAAATGCGTGCTCAAGCTTTAAGAGAGAAGGAAAGCAAGACTAAGGAACAGCTTGAAGAAGAGGAAGAGCTTGCCCTTCTACACAAGGTTGCTCGCTTATGGGGTAAAAGGACCAAAGAATTCAAGAAAAACAAGATGCCCTACAAAAAGGAGAGTCCCAAGTATACAGAGGCAGAAATGAAGGAACTTACTTGCTACAAGTGTAACAAGAAATGACACTTTGCCAAAAAATGTACTACGGGACTTAACTCAAAAGAAATGAAGATGAAGGCCCTCTTGGGAGCATGTGAAGCCGCATGGTATAATGTGAGTTCTGATGATGAAGAACCTGAAGGAGCAGCGGCGTACATAGCCATCGAGGACGCCTCAGATGATGAACAAGGGGCGTACATGGCTGTGGAGGACGCCCCAGCTGTTGAAGAGGACGCCTTTGAAAAGGAACAAGAGGTAACTCGTGAATCCATGATGAATTCCTTGGAGAAGTGTTCTAAATCCAAACTTATTAAACTCATTAATAGAATCATGGAAGAAAGCGTAGTCATGCAACATAAAATGGATGAACTTGAACTTGAAAATGAAAGTATTTTAGTTGAATGTGAGAACTGTGGTACAGTGTCATCACAACTAGAGTCCTCATGTGTCGAAATCAAATCCCTGAAAACTGAAGTGATGTGTCTTAAACTAGAGAACGCTAAGATTAGGGATGAGGTGAAAGTGTTAGGAAAGAACCCAGCCATTGAGGAAGTTCAACCAATGGTGTTTGTCCCAGCCAAGAGAGGACTATGCTATGACTCTGACACTAGGAACTCCCTCCCTAGCAACTTTGAGGCAAGCAAAACTTCAGAACTTGAATTGGAAAGGGAAAAGACCAAGAATCTTCTTGAAAGAATTAGAGTCCTAGAAAGTGGAGAGAAAGGTCAAGAGGACTACTACACTAACTCCACCAGTCATAGGATCTATAAGAAAATTGCTAAGGGGGAGGGTTCAAAAGTTTGTAACCCTCAAAAGATGAAAGAGAACAAAATCCAATGTCCCAACAAGAAGTACTACCTTGGTACCTACTATAGGATGTGTTGGTACTGTGGACGAGGAGATCACTTCAAATATGATTGTTTAAAACTAAAGGAAGACATTGAAAGTGGTAAAGCTGCTAGGACTAACATTGAAAATGATAAACCCGTCCCTAAGGCTAACCCTAGGCGTCCTAGACGTTCTAAGAATTCTTTCCGAAAGCATGCCATTTCAAATGATGTGAATTTAAATGACTACATGCCAGAACCAGAGTTCTATTTCTGTAACGAACCAGGTAAGGAACACCTTACCTGGGTCGCCAAACACTAACTTTGTTTTGGCAGGTGGAAGTGAGGGGACGCCCATGGATCATTGATAGTGGCGCCTCAAATCATATGACAGGAAGCCAGATCCATCTCACTTCTATCCAAAGTAGTGCCACGGGAGGAACTGTCTCGTTTGGCAATAAGGGCAAGGGAAAGATCAAAGGGACGGGAACTGCCATTCTCAATCCGTCCATCAAAGCAACAAACGTTAGCCTTGTTGAAGGACTTGGTTTCAACCTCCTAAGCGTCTCTCAAATGTGTGATTAAGGTGAAAACCTAGTCACATTTGACTCAAAGGAGTGCCTCGTCATCAACAAGAAATCAAACAAAGTTGTTCTTAAAGGAGTCCGAAAGAACAATGTCTACATCTTCAACCAAGAGTTCAAGCTTAAATCTGAGTTGTGTCTATGTGTTTCAAAGGAGGACGCTGACCTCTGGCATCGCCGACTTGGCCATGCTGGACCAAGCACAATCCTTAAGCTACATCAAAGAAATCTTGTGAAAGGTCTTCCCCAAATTGATCCTGCGAAAATTGAACAGTGTGAAGCCTGTATCAAAGGGAAGCAAACAAGAACATCCTTCAAATCCAAGAACGATGTCAGTACAAAGAAGCCTTTGGAACTTCTCCATATGGATCTTTGTGGACCAATGAAGACGTTGAGCTATGGTGGAAAGAGGTACATTTACGTTCTTGTAGATGATTTTTCTCGATTCACCTGGGTTCTTTTCTTAGCTTCAAAAACAGATTGCTTCAACGCATTCAAAGTCTTCATCAAACAAGTGGAAGTTGCTCTTGAGACTCCTCTCAAAGCCATAAGATCAGACCACGGGACGGAGTTTCAGAACTCAGAGTTCCTGGCCTACTGTGATCAACATGGAGTCTCGCACAACTTCTCAGCTCCAAGGACTCCTCAACAAAATGGAGTTGTGGAAAGAAAAAATAGGACGCTGGAGGATATGGCAAGGACTATGCTCCTAGCAAATAGCGTTCCCAAGTACTTCTGGGCGGAAGCTATTGCTACAGCTTGCTATATCATCAATCGTGCCATGATCCGTCCTTTGCTGAAGAAGACGTCCTATGAGTTGTTGAATGGAAGGAAGCCTCGCATTGACTATCTCAAAGTCTTTGGATGCAAGTGCTTTGTTCACAACAATGATAAAGAAAGACTTGGAAAGTTTGATGCAAGGAGTGACGAAGCCATTTTCCTTGGATACTCCCTCACCAGCAAAGCATATAGAGTCTTCAACAAAAGGACTCTAAAGCTTGAGGAGAGCATTCATGTTGTGTTCAAAGAAAGTTCCTCTCACAAAGAAAAATCAAGTAGGAAAGAACGCTCATCTTCTCAACTGCAAGACGACTCCGACGACGAAGTTGATATTGGGTCCTCTGGAAAATACTATGTTCCTAAGGACGCTACTCCAAACCCTGAAGAAGTCTCAGTGGATGTTCCCAGTGTTGTTCAGGAAGTTCTCTCTCGAAGTGGAATCTCCAGTTCAACAGGATGTGGCTGAATCAAGTTTACAAGGCGAGCAACGTCAAAGTGTGGACGCTCAATCTGAGGGGGAACACACTGAGCCTTTCAATGAAGACAATGGCTTTGACGCCGATGAGTCCGATTGGACGGACCCTAGGTGTACTCCTGCAAGGGACGCTACTCATAGGGGATCCAACCTTTCAAGACTTCATTCAACGGATCAAATCATCTCAGACATTTCAAAAGGAGTCCAAACAAGATCAGCTGTGAATCGGTCCCATAATGCCAACATAGCGTTCTGTGCATTCAACGCCTTTGTGTCCTTAATTGAACCTAAGAACATAAAGGAGGCACTTCAGGACGCTGATTGGATCCAAGCCATGCAAGAAGAACTCAATCAATTTACAAGAAACAAGGTTTGGACCCTCGTCCCTCGTCCGAGAAACAAAAACATAATAGGGACGAGATGGGTCTACAGGAACAAGCTTAATGAAACTGGCCGCGTATCAAGGAACAAAGCAAGGCTTGTGGCTCAAGGCTATAGGCAAGAGGAAGGGATCGATTATGATGAGACCTTCGCTCCTGTCGCCAGAAGTGAAGCCATTCGCCTCCTCATCGCCTATGCCGCTCACAAAGGGTTCAAGCTTTTTCAAATGGACGTCAAGACAGCCTTCCTCAACGGCAAGCTCAAGGAAGAAGTGTATGTCGCTCAACCTCCAGGCTTTGAGGACGCTGATCACCCTGATCATGTATACTTCTTGGACAAGGCACTCTATGGACTCAAGCAAGCCCCTCGTGCATGGTACGATAGGTTTGCGTCCTTTCTCTTGTCCAACGGGTATACACGAGGTAACATTGACAAAACCTTGTTCTTAAAGAAAGTCCTTAAAGATGTCTTGATTGTCCAAGTCTATGTCGATGACATAGTATTTGGAAGCACTAACATGAATCTTGTAGAGGAATTCAAGAACTTGATGAGTAGTGAGTTTGAGATGTCCCTCATAGGAGAACTCAACTTCTTCTTGGGACTCCAAATCACTCAGCTGAAGGATGGGACGCGCATTCACCAACAGAAATACATTCGTGAAATGCTCGAGAAGTATGGGATGAACTCGTCAAAGTCCATTGATACTCCCATCTCTCCCAACACTCGCCTTTATGCTGATGAAGAAGGCAAGAGTGTAGATCAAAAGCTCTACAGAGGAATGATAGGGTCCTTGCTATACCTAACGGCAAGTCGTCCCGACATCATGTTCGTTGTGTGTTTGTGCGCCCGCTTCCAAGCAAATCCAAAGGAGTCCCATATGCAAGAGGTCAAAAGGATCTTCAGATATCTCAAAGGACGAGATGACCTTTGCCTATGGTATCCCAGAAGGACGTCCCTAAACCTGGTAGCGTACTCTGACGCAGATTACGCTGGTCATGTGGTGGATAGGAAGAGCACCTCAGGAATGGCACAATTCCTTGGCTCATGCCTTGTGTCTTGGGGATCCAAAAAGCAAAACTCCGTGGCTCTCTCAACCGCGGAAGCTGAGTACGTTGCTGCTGCTTCGTGCTGCTCACAAGTCCTATGGATCAAGTACCAACTTGAAGACTATGGTACGTTCCTCAACACAGTCCCTATCTTGTGTGATAACACAAGTGCTATAAGTATTGCCAAGAATCCTGTTCATCATTCTAGGACAAAGCATATTCACATAAGACATCACTTTCTTCGTGATAATGTTGAACTTGGATTAATTAGAGTGGATCATGTTAGGACTGAGGACCAAGTGGCCGATATTTTCACAAAAGCACTAGATAGACGTCCCTACGAGCATCTTAGGTTGCTCTTGGGGATGATAACTTTTAAATGATCAAGTCCCGTTCTATTATTCCCTCCATGATTGGCTATGTTTTGTTGAGAACTTGTCTTAAAGTGTGTCATGCATTTAAGTCATCTTTAAAGGACGCTAGTCTAAGACATGTGCTTTGCTTTTGTTTTGAACGATATTCATTTCGCTTTTCATCCCAAGAGTATCCCTGATCACCCTACCCTCACTACAAGCCGAAATGATGGGAACTCTAAGCTTACCTAAGCCGAGAATCTTGCAAACGCGTCCTATGAGCGTTCTTTGTTTTATCTTTACGGGACGTACTTGCTTGATTTTCAAAAATGGTTCTAAGTGATCAAAGGGACGCGTGTCAAGAGCTGAGAATGATCCGTACAGAGCTCTAAGTTCAGAGGTGGAGATCAGTGTCTAGGACGCCGAGGTTCAGTTCTGAGTAAAGCAGGGTTGTGTGTTGAAAGGACGCCAAGACAGAGTCCTTTGCAGTTGTGAAAAGTTTGAATTTTGAAAATGGGAAGTTGAAACGTCCTGGAGAAGTTAAACGCGGATCTCGGGATATGTGTACTGGGTGCAAAACAGCTGGTTTCTTAGCATAGAAGTAAGCCACGTGCGGGATTGCGGGTGGGAGAAGCCAAAGGAAAATACCCTATTACCCTTGACCGTTCTACTTCGTCTTCTTCCTATAAATACGCCCCTGCATCCTCTGAAAAATCTTCTTTGCTCCTCTGCTGTTTACACACATTTAGCAATCTCTCAAGATCTTGCCAAATTTTCAAACCCAAATCCCGAAATCACCTCCTCAACCCTAATCTTCTTCTATATAAACCACCCTCTCAAATGGCCAACACAAGAACAACCAAGAACCAATCTTCATCTTCGGCGGCGAAAAACCCTAGTTCATCGAAGTCTCCTCCGGTGAAAGGCCGGTCACTCATGGACTCGAGAGGGCGACCTACTGGGCGCCAAGACCCTCCTCGCCACCATTCTTCTTCACAAACCTCCCAACGCCGCCACTCCAACACCCCTCCTCAGCCACATCGCTCCCAACCTCCACGACAAAAACACCAACCCCCCCGTTCCCAATCCAAACCCATCCAAAAACGATTTCCATTCCTTGAGAAGCCTTTCCCACCCGAGCCCGAGCCAGACAACGTCTCCAAAGGCTCCGTCTTTAGGCTTCCTGTCCAACCCAAGCGCCGTCCCCCTCTCGACCCTCTCATAGATCGAGGACTGGCTAGAAAAAGAGCCTAGGACGCTCGCCAACATTTGCCTACGGGCGTCCGCTCATGACCATCCCCCAAAGGTCCAACGCCTCCTCCACTATTTTATGGTCACCTACGTCAAGCCACGCCTTGAAGAAACCAATCATACCAACCCACCCTTTATGGGACCCGGCATAATTTCTGACACTTTTGGTGGGACGGTAGATGAGCTTGCCAAGCTCCTCCTAGATATCATGGAGTTCTTGGTGGCTCCTGCGGGCTCCGTCCCATCACAGAAAAGAAAAAGGCCTTCCTCCCCCTCTCCTTCCAAACAATAACTCAAAGTGCCTCCCTCCTCCTCCCAAGCCAAACCAGTCCCTTCCTCCCCGCCTCCTGCCCAAAAGAGACACCTGAAGACGTCTGCTGAGCTCGAGGGCGTTACTGAACAGCAAATGGCAGCCATACGCCTCTCCGAGCTGCAAATAGAGAGAGGAGAAGGCCAGGCAAGAGCAGGCAGAAAAGGACGCCATTGCTGCGGCGATCCAGCAGAGCCTACAAGACGTCCCTCGACTCCCTCCTCCTCCACCAAGGATAGAGGACGTCACTCCCGCTCCTGCTCCGGCTACATCAGATCCGCTCTAGGCGGAAATTGAGGCGGACTTGGCCAAGCCTATGCCAACAGTCCAACGGGCAGCTCCTCAAGAACAGGTCCCGGCCAAGGACGCTGTTCCAAAAGTTATAACTCTTGAGGACTCCCCTGCTAAGCAGCCGCCTCCTCCCCTTGCTCCGCTCAAAGTAAAGCCCATCTCCATGGCTCCGCCCAGCACCTCCTCTGCCCCCACCAAAGCAAAGATAAGAACTCCCACTCCCTCTCCTCCCAGAGCTTCCACTCCTCCTCCTCCGCCCGCTCAGGCCGTCGAGGATATTGCTAAAGTCCAGGGGACGGCTTCTGTTGAAGTCCCCATTGAGTCCTTGTCAAGGACTCCAGCTGTGGACGCGCCTCCTACAGAACAGGCGTCCACTACTGAGGACACAGAAATGGTCGAGTCCCATGAGCAAGGGGACGAGGCCTCAGATGAAGAGGACGCTCCTCATCAGGATGAGGACCCTGAGGACGAGGAGGGAGATGGCGATGAAGAAGACGCCGGTGATGAAGTGATAGTGAGCAACGGCAGTAAGCAGAAACGCTTGAAGAAGATTCTATCGCCGCTCCTGTTCACCGCCCAATTCCTTGAAGAGAACCAGCGCACGGAGTTTTTGGAACTGCTTGAGTTCCAGGGATGGACGCACCTAGGCGCCGAGGCCGCGGAAGTCGACCCCGAACAGGTTCTCCGCTTTTACTCAAAATTCGAAATATCTGAAGTAAAAGGGAAGCCTCAAGGGACGTTCGAAATTGATGGGGACGAGTACTCAATTGCTGAGGGTACCGTCCGAAATATGCTAGGCCTGCGTCCCTCTCCGCCAGATGCTATGCACGACCTTCCCAACAAGAACTTTGGTCGTTTCTCCCAGGAAGAGATCTTCAACCGAATTTTCAACGGGAGACAACCAATTGCTAGGGATAGGGTCGCTCACTGTCTCTCCAAGACGGGCGTCCTTGCACATCACTTCATTGTGCGCATGGTCGTCCCCCGCCAAGAAAAGAAGTCGATCGTCCAGATCACTGATAGTATCTTACTGGACGCCTTCTTGGAACGCAAGCTCATAAATTTGCCGCGGGTTATCTTGGAACACATGGGCAAGTGCACAGGAGGAAGACACTCACTCCCCTTCCCCGGCCTGGTTAAGCAGATCTTGAAGCAGCAAGGCCTCTACGTCCCCAAAACTGAACAGACCTTCGGGATTCATTGGGACGTCAGGCAAATCACACTCCCTCCAGTTGGAAAATTGAGGTGTGATGAGCCGCTCCCGTCGGTGAAGAGGCAGCTGGTCAAAGAGAAAAAGGAAGCCGAGAGAAAAGCTAAGGCCGCTGCTGCTGCTGCTAAAGAAGCTCAAGGTGATCCTGAGGCTGAGAATTTGCAAGTAGTTGGGACGCCGGTTGAGGACGCTGTAGACGAAGAGGATGAGCTCGATGGTATGAGCGTCCCTGATGAGGCCGAGAAGCACTCTACGAAGTATCTGATGGGCATGATGATCGAGAACCAGTGTATGATGATTGATCTAATCCAACAGGTTCACGACACTCTCCATACCCACACAGAACTTCTCGAGCGCAACAACGAGCTCCTTGCACAGAACAACTATCTTCAGGAGCAACACCTCAAGGCCCTTGGCAAGCGTCCCCGCAAATGATCACTCCTCCCTCTTCCAACTCCTGAAAAAGTCTATCTTTTCTTTTGCTTTTGTTAAGACTTTGGGACGATGTCCCCGTTTTGAACAATGTTTGTGGATGTTTGTAATGTTCGTACTCTAATCCTATTGAATGTAGTTCATTACGTTTGTGATCCATTTTGTCTAAGCGTTCCTTTCTTTAGTTATGACTTGTGCTTGCATGCTTTTCAACTTGTTCTCCTTTTCGATGATGCCAAAAGGGGGAAGTATAGTTTTGCAGAGATGCGATTGTCTTTAAGTTGTCATAGAAAGCATGTGTTTAGGGGGAATTTCGTCCAAGTCCAAAGGACGCTAGTAGAAAATAAAATAGGACGTGCTTAAAAGAATGTGTTGCATGCCAACCTAAGCTGAAAAGAAAATCAAGTGTAGTCACTCATGCTAAAATCTTTACTTCTGTGCGTATTATTTGAAAGAGTTTGTCATCATCAAAAAGGGGGAAATTGTTGGGACGATATTAAGGACTCCAGTCATTAATATCTAAACCAATAATGATCGTCCCTTGTTTTGATAATGAAAAACTCAAATGTTTTTAATAAGTTGTCCGAGTGTTGATCTCAGGTAAGTCCATTGGACGCAAATGAGCGAAAAGGACAACAAGTGAACGGCAGTCCCTAACTCTGTAGGGACGCACATCATCAGAACTTCCAGAACTAAACGTAGTTGGCAAAGTCCCTGCGCAGATAGGACGGCGTCCTCATCAAGAAGGGACGCGCGCCAAAATACGGACGAAGTTCAAATTCAAATCAAGGCCGCCCCAACATGATTACATCATACTCGGCCGCAGTCCTCAGAAGGAAGCTTCCCTTGTCTGGGCACGTGTAGACAATTCCAAAGGTGTTGCTTTCCCAGCAATGGTCCCCTATCCACGCGGAGGCTTCCCAAGCGTCAACAGAGTTGACTTCTTCAAGAGGCTCATCGCACCGTTGATGGAAAATCAAGGATCCTGCAAAGTCTCAGAGGACGCTAGAGGACAAGAACCACTTCCGCTATAAATACCCCCCCAAGGGTATGCATAGCGGTGTGGACTTTGAAGACTTTCTCTCAAGCTCTCCCGAAGCATTCAAGAACACGAACGAAGATCAAGTGAGCTTGAAGCAAGAGAAAGAAAGTCCAACCACATCAAATCTAAAACAAACCACAAATCAGTTAGAATTGTAGTTTGTCTCTCACAACGAACCGTGAGAGACGTGAGTGATAGCTTCCTTATAGCTAAGAGTGTTAGGTTACTTGTTAGGTGAAAAAGAGTGTTACTAGTGACGCTAAGGACGGACGCTTAGCTCAGAGAAGTGTAACGACTCGCCTAAGTTGTAAGGACTCACTCTCAATAAGATAAGGAACGGCTATTGAAAATCCTCCAACGGAGGTAGAGGTTTACCCATAAGACTAGTTGGTCTTAGTGGGGTTCCTCTATAAATACTCGTGTCTATTCTCTTATCTTGTTTCCTGTTAAGTCTACTTTCCGCTGCACTTAAGGACGCCCATTCTAACGACTTACGATCCAACAGTGGTTGATCAAAAAATTTGGTCACCAAATTAAAATAGTTATATTTTTCTCTTTGATTTAAATGTTCTTTTCTTTTTCTCTTTCTCTAATGAAACTTGTCATTGTGACATTCAAAGACCAAATAGATTTTGGTCATCATCATGATCAAAATCATACTCTCCCTCTTCAAATTTCATTTTCTTTCTCCTTTTTATTTTTTTTTATCTATGATCAAAATTTTGGTCTACCTTGAAACTACTCTAACAGTACCCTCAAAAGGGAGGTTTTGGTATCTAAATGAAAGAGCCGAAGCCTTCGAATATCCAATTCAACAGTTGAGTTTGTCGTTATAATAACATCCCTAACAACTTCTCAGAAATGGAGAATTGAGATTTTTTAGGTGACTTTTACTCTAACATATTCTCCAAAAAGGAGAAGTATGAGGAAAAAAGAGAGGAAGAACTTCCCTAAATATAGAGAATTCTCCAAATAAATTGAAGATTCTTCAAAATGGAGAAATCATTGAATTAGATATTTAGATAAACTACAAAGTAAGAGTTTATTTGATAACCATATGAGTTTCCAGTTTGTAGTTTTCAACTCATAAAAATAATACAAAACTTGTTTAATAAAATTGTTGTCAAAACGAAGATCCCTTTATGATTTCAAAACTCAAGCGCGAAACAACAAAATCGTGTTTTGAAAGAGTGAAAATGTATTCACTTTCACCTCTAGCACCATCAACATTACATCGACAATCAACCACCGTCGTCACATTCACCGCCACCATCACCATCATCACTACCATCTCCACCACCTCAACGATCACCACTACCAACTTCATCTCACCCACCGCCACCAACTCCACCACCATTGGTCTACCCTACCACCACCATACCCACCACCACCACCACCTTTGCCACCTCCGATCCACTAGCATTGTCACCACCACCGTCGCTTCCTCGTCCACTACCACCACCATCGCTTTTACTTTTGTTACCGTCGCAACCAACACCACTAACGCCTCCCACCGCCATTGCCGCCAACACCACCACTATAAGCACTTCCCCTCCACCACCACTATTATTGTCATAACCACCACTACTAGTCTACTATATATTGTCACGTCCATGAGTAAAACCTACGCATCCATCACACCAATTATCCCACCCGCACTAAAAAAAATCGTCTCCACCGTCTATGTCGCCGCCACAACCACCCTTATTGTCGTCATTCCACCCTACCACCTCCTCCCCTACCAGTACCACCACACTCATTAAATCATGATTGTTATGTTGTCTAGTATAAATTATATTAATTTTTAGGATATATTATATTTTTTTATATCATGATAATCAAAACAGTTTTTAAAATTTAAAATTTCAAAACGTTTTTCAAAAACTAACAAATAAAAACTAAAAACTTATATGATCACTAATAATACGCTAAGATTTTTGGTTTTGTGTTTTGAATTCTTTTTTGGAGAAGGCGTTGAAAATGCTAAACACGAATGGTCTTTTATGTTTCCCGGAACTATAGCGTCCAAAATCGTTTGGAGACCGGTACGAGGGAGATGGCGAGCGAAGACTGTCTGGAGGGCGATGGCGACGAGTCGACAAAGGAAGCGGCCACGAGTCGGCGGGCGGAACCGAAGTGGCGACGAGTGGGAAGGAAGGCGTAGAGTCAAAGAGTCGCTCGTCATCAAGATTTTTCAGATCTGGATTCTCTCCATAAAACTAGAAGGAAGTTGCCTTTTTTATTTTTTGGGGAAATTCCTTGTAGTGCCCCTATGGTCTTGACAATTTCTTTTTGGTGCTCTAAGAAAAAAGTTTTTCTTTTGATACCCTTTGTGGTTTGTACATTTTTCTTTTCGTAACCAAGACTATATTTAAACCCATTTTTCATCCAAAAAATACAATTTCTGTTTAGATTTAATAAAAACTAATTTAGAAATTAAAACATCGGATTTTTATTGAATTTTAAACATAAATTGTATTGAACAAATATAGTCATGTAGCATATTCCATTGGATATTTTTAACGGTTGGTCAAACTTTTTTTTATTGAACAAACTATTTTGCCCAAAATCCTCTTTTTTTCTAATTTTTTTATTTTCTAAATTGGTTTTTATTTAAACTTTAAACAAAATTTTGTATTTTTTTGGATGAAAAATGGGTTTAAATATAGTCTTAGTTACGAAAAGAGAAATGTACAAATTACAACGACACCAAAAGGAACAACTTTTTTTTTGTAGGATATCAAAAAAATTGCCCAAAAATGAAATTTCTTAATTTTTTTTAACGACAAAATGGAATGTAGGCCTTGCCACGTCGCAAATTTACCGAGACAGTGAGACACCTAGCGTTTTCCTTTTCTTAACAGGTGTTGTAAAAATGTAAGCAAACCTGGCCAGAGGGGGTGCCGAAATGGATAGCCGACCATTTCGATCGCTTAGATGATCTGCTTCAGTCTAATTCAAACCGGCTCAGAACTCGTAAGGCCTCACTGCTTCAAGAGTCAAGACCAAAGATTTCCGAATTCCGAGTGCGAGGCGAAAGCAAACTCGCGACGTAGACGAAGATGGAGGCTGAACAGGCAGGAGGAACCATTCAAACCTGGCTCAAGAAACACCGCCTTCTCTACACCGGCGCCACCAGGCATCCTTTCATCCTCAGCGTCCGCGATGGCTCCGTTGATCTCTCTGCCTTCAAGCGATGGCTCGTATGTAATCCATCTCCATCTCCATCTCTCTCCGCTTAAATTCGACCTTCTATTGGAAGAAATCTGTTAGTTCATGTGCCTGATCAACAACATGATGATCCTAATTGTTGACTGAATTCTTCAATTTGAATGTTATCGCTAAGCGTTGAATCTGATTGTGTTCTTGATGCTGCTGATGTGTTAATCGTACTTTTCTTGATTTGGAGCATTACCAATGCGTTCAAGAGGAGAGCATTAGGGACACAAATCAGGACTGGTCATTAGGATATGAATTACAGAGCAGATAATATAATCAAACGAGTGTGTACATAGAATAGAAAAAAAATTCATCCAAAGTGGAATTTTTTTGGCATTTGCATTGGTCTTGCCTGGACTGTAGTATGCTGCAGATCACATGGTAGTAGAAATTGACTATGACATTGAATTAATTCTTTCTCAAGTGTGGCTGCTATGAACTTGTAACCGATTTAATTATCACTTGGCTAAGGGAAAGAAGTTTGAACTTTAGCTGTAGGATTTCCAGTTTCTTCCATAGTTCTACTGTTCAAGCTGCTGCTAGATGGAGTTCGCAAAGTAACTTGCAACTTTTGTAAGTGCATGTCTGCTTAGCCTAACCGTTTATGTTGTTTTGTAGCAACTGGAATGTGTGTTTTACATGAGACTTTCAACTAGTGAACTGAAAATTCTGCTTTTGGATATCATTTTCTACATCAATAGTTATTGACTTATTGCAACAAGTAAGAGAGCATTTATGGAAAGAGTGTTAGACAATAAACCCATATGGTGTTCAGAATCTTACTGTCTGTTTACTTTTCTTCCATTTGGTGTTTATGTGGCAGTGCCTAATTGATAAGCACATAGTATGTGCATATTGTGAAGAATTTTAGAGGGTAATAAAAGACTATAATATCTGCCTTCTTATGCTGATGAACTATATTGGCTGATACATGTGCAGGGCCAGGATTACATATTTGTGAGAAAATTCATCCCTTTTGTAGCCAGTCTATTATTGAAAGCCTCCAAAGAGTCGGATGATCAATCTGATGTGGATGTTGTATTGGGAGGCATGGCTGCTTTGAACGATGAAATTTCATGGTTCAAGAATGAAGCTTCCAAGTGGGACGTACAGTTGGAAAACATTGTTCCTCAAATGGCAAATCTGGAATACTGCAGGTACTATTTTGGAGCTTCTGTATTGCACAATTCATGCTCTTTTTAACATGTCATGTGTGTTTTGAGGTACTTGTAAGGACCTTAATTTGTTCGAGGTTTACTCAGTTCATGCTAGTGAAGTGAGCCCACTCTACTGCTAATCAACATGCTTCTGACCAAAGAAACAATTCCCCTTGAGCATCATAGTTCCGTGATAAATTTATAATTTGTTTGAACATCATAAGTTTATTTTCCAATTTGTTGATGAGAGAATGTACATACAGTAATGCTTTTGGCTGTTTCAGATTCTTGGAAAGTTTGATGCAACCCGAAACTGAGTACGCAGTGGCTGCCACAGCGTTCTGGGCAATTGAGGCTGTGTATCAGCAGAGTTATGCTCACTGCCTTGAAGAGGACTCCAATACACCTGCAGAGCTGAAAGCAACCTGTGAGAGATGGGGCAGTGAAGGATTTGGTCAGTACTGCAATTCTCTGCAAAGGATCGCAAACCGCTGCCTAGCACAGGCTTCAGATGATACCCGTGCTCGAGCTGAGGTGGCATTGTTGAACGTTCTTGAGCATGAAGTCAACTTTTGGAATATGAGTAAAGGCAAGGTTGTATGATGAATTGATATTATGTGTGCTTTGATATCGGTAGTTAACTTTTGTAATACGAGTAAAGGCAAGGTTGTATGATGAATTGATATTATGTGTGCTTTGATATAGTTAGTTAACTTTTGGAATATGAGTAAAGGCAAGGTTGTATGATGAATTGATATTATGTGTGCTTTGATATCGTTAGTTAACTTTTGGATTATGAGTAAAGGCAAGGTTGTATGATGAATTGATATTATGTGCTCTTTCATATCGTGTAATTTGAACAATTGAAAATGGAGTGATCATAAATCGCTGATAAAAATCAGAGAAATCCGATTCGTAGGAATTGAGACTAAACAAAACATAAAAGAAATTATCTGTCCCAAGAATCATAATGTATGCATGACAGATATATACTGTGTTATATTAGTTTGAACAATATTTCTAACCTACTCAAAGGACCTGTTTGGATTGCAACAAAAATGGGATTATCCATTTTGGTGGCGACCTAAACAAACCCCAAGTAAACAGAATGGTGCTTTGATGATATACACAACGCATTTTAACTCTTGCATTATAATGCAAAATAATCAGCTAAAAGAAATGCAAAATAATGAATGCATTGTGGAACGCACCCTATATACTCTACAGTTTTGCATTTGTGATGTCCCGGCGTGCATTCAGCAAATGCTAAAACTAAAAGAAGCAACCACAAGCTGACATAGTCTATGACTCAAATGCCATTTGGCCACACAACTCATATAAACTGTTACTTCTCATCAAGGCCTGGATCAGAAATCTCCAATAGTCTGAAACAAAACTTATTGTCAAAGTCGACCCAGAATCCCAAATTCCCAATACACGATTTCATACATAAAAGCATTAGTTCGCCTTTGATAAGTTGAATCTAGAATTAGGAAAAGCACGGTTAGCACAGCCAAAGCTACGTCAATCAATCTCTCCAGCGATGGCCACAGTTGGGGTTGCAGCAGACAAAGAACAGTGTCATACCTTCCTCCCCTCTTGTAGGAGCCTGAAAGGAAATATCCACAACCATTAAGATAAAAATCGTCTTACAGAGCAAGGCAATTCAAATTATCGTTTGGAAAGAAGTAAACCATGGATATGTGAATTAAAAAACCAGGATAAACTGTGATGCCTGGGGGTCATAGCATGTCACCATCATAACTTTTGTATGTTACGAGTTACTACCCTAAAACCCAATGCTCAATTTCCGCAATGGAAAAGTTCTTACAGAGACATATGCAGAATCTGTCCAATTTCTCACTAGGATTTCAAACAAGCTAGAAAGTATTTGGGATCAATTACCAGTTCCAACTCAGACTGTTCCAATGGATGCATCTAAGAAGCAACTACTGCACTGATTTTATGTATCCTTAATCCCAATCACATTTTCTAGACAGCTTATCTATGTACAGTCACAGTTACCACTTAATGTCATACGAAACTATAACAGCTACTGGTCAGAAATATTTGGTCACCTGGAAGAAGACAGCTTCTCCGTGGCTGCATTGTGAACAACGCACAGATTTGGTACGGGGTAGAGTTGGATCGGCAGCTACATCCTGCAGGACCTGAGTGCGTTCGCCAGCTGAGTGATGTATCTCATTTCTGTACACACAGTTGTTATCAGCAACCTCCTGAGTTTAAGAAAAGAGCCAACAGGTCAGGTCAGAAACTCTCCATGGATATATATGCCATGAAATATACACAGCACTTTATGCAGAAAAAAGAGAGACAATGCACAAGAGCATATGATAAAACAAGTTAAAACAAGGTTTAAAAAGGGCATATGAAGTAAAAAGGAGAGACAACACTTGATGAAGTAAAACAAGTTTTAAAAATCCAGTTTGCAAAGGGCATATGATAAAGTGCAAGCCAAATCCAGTTAAAAGAGAGACAATGCACAACAGCTCTCATTTCTCAACTGTTTGCAGCTATTCTCCTAAAATTTCTAGGGTTTCCCTTTACTCAAAGGGCATAATGACTCAATAACAAACAAATTACACAACTAATCCGCCAATATGTAGCTGGAGCCTTACATGAAAATGCAATGCATGTTCATTGATCATGAAAAGGGATTTCTTTTGTATTTCAGTGTAAGAAAATGTAACATTTAGATAAAATTAGCAAAGAGCCGGTCTCTAAACCCTAGAAAACAGTCAAATCCATGAGTGATAGAGAGAGAGAAAGAGAAAGGGGCACCTGATGATCACAGTTTCGACATGCATAGAGGAGGATCTTTTGGTCCCTATCCTCCTTCGGGTACAGAATGTTGTTGCTGTTCAAATCAGCCCACACAAAGTGGAAAAATCAAGACGGATGAACATCCAAGCCAAAATTGAGAGCGAAGAAAGATACACAGCACCGATTAGTATCAGCGAGTTTGAAGGAAAACAAGAACAGATCAAAGGTAAGAAAACACAAATGAATTTCTGTTTCTACAACAGCACAAAGAGAGTGGGATCAGTGGAAGCTAACCATTCACGGCAAAACTTCATGGTACTCATCTTGAAGAACCGTAAGAGCGACAATTTATAGGGGGAATAGAGAGAGAAAGTTGGATAATCTCCGACGAAACTGTCGCCCCCCGAATCTCGCGCCTCACTCGGTCTCACACCCTTAACAGAAAGCTTGGGAATAGGCTTCAAAATCTGGAGCTTTGCCCGCTTTCCGGCAAGGCTTCCTTGCTTATGTGTGAAGCAGAGAGCGTATTTCCTAAGCGAGCCATTTACCTTCCCATATGGGCCGTCAATTGTTGGGCCTCTTTTTATTATCAAATAGCCCAATTTCCAATCTATTTGGAGTTTTTTTTTTTTTGGTTGGAACCAATCCATTTGGAGTTGAAATCAACGTTTTGTGCGAATACGTAGGAAATACTCAAATACATAATAAATTATTAAAACTAGCGGTACCCGTTGTGCCATGCACGACTATTACTTATGTAGTCACGTTTTAAATTTATTTTCATTATAAATAGGATATTAATGAGTAGACATATAATAAAAAATTTAACATATGAACTTTCCTAGACAAAAAAGAGATTTTTTACAGATTTATACGACCACACGTATTCGTTTATAAAAATATAAAATCATATATTACCTATAGAATAATCTAGTAAATAAAATTCACTACTTTTTCATCCTCTAACATTTGTCTTTGATGATTAATATATATATATATTATCACAATTTTGAGGCATTATCTTATAAGTTAATATAATATAAAAAAAGATGTTTTAATTGATATCTTTGGTTTGGTATTATACTTTTATTTTAATACTATAATCCATTAATATGAGATATAATTGCAATGAATTTCTATTTAAATAAAATATATAAAGATATAATGTAAAATTTTAGATATATAAAATGGGCCTAATATGATTCTAATGGCTTTTATATATTGAAATATATATAAAATTTTAACTAACAATTATTTTATTACGAATTATAAAATCTAAGTTATTATAAACATGATAATATATAAGTTAAGTAAAAGAAAATAAATCCAAGTTAATTTAATATCAAAGATAAAAATACTAATTTAATTAGAAAAATAGATAATAGTAATTTATGTAGAAAAAGGGTTTTCATTTACAATTATTTTTTAAATTCAAATTTCTAAAATTACTTTTTATTTAAAAAGATTAAAAAGGCAATTAAAAAGATAAGTGATCTATCAAAAAAGATAGGTTATCTTACCAAAAGCAAAAAACTTCAGCATACCTTTTACACAAATAGATAATAGTGAATTTGATTTAATTAGATTAATTAAAATAAATGAATTAAAATTAATTGTTTAAATATGAGGTGGGAGCCAAATTAACGTAGAGGCTCGAAAGATCTCGAGTTTAGTATATAGTGTAGATATTGATTTGCCTTATAAACTTACCTAAAATATTGTATTTTTCATATGAAAACATAACAATTATAGAGATTTAGATAGAGAGTATTTACCATAAAAAAACTATATTGTCGATAAAAAGAAATTATTTTTACGAAATATGAAATTTGATTCAATCGACGTAATTATATCTTTAACTATCTATGGAAAAGATGTAGGTGCATACAAATCATATCTATTTAGTTAGTCATAATATCATATATCTACTTTGGGAGATTTGAGATTTGACGTACAAAATCATATCATGCAAAAATTTGTACACATATATGCAAAATAGTGAATAGATTCTTTTTTCTTATAAAATCAATTTCTTTTTATATACAAGCTCTCAATTGTTACATATATTTTAAAGTTAAATGAAGATAAAGGTATTTATATAGGAAAAGTAATTCATATATATAAGGAAATATGAAAAGATAGATAGGAAGAAAATAGATAATTAGATAAAATAAAATTTTCTATAGTAAACTTGATTTATAAAGATATTTTAAACATAAATAGATAAAGAGAAATTTATCAAGAAATGGAAACATAGTATGAATAATAACTATTTTTTTATCGAATATGCGGTGGGGCCATAATCAACGTGGTGGCTCGAAAACGGTCGGCTTTTATAATATATATTGATGATTGATTATAGTGTAAAGTATTAAAAATATATCCATAAAAAATTTAATACGTTGATTTCAATCTATAGTATATCAGATATCAGATAGAGTGCACTGTGCATCCAAAGACCCAATATACCTCGTCTTTTTTTCTTTTTGAAAGAAGGAAAGAGAAAAAATAGTTATTTATTTTAATCAAATAATTGTTTATTTCTTGTTTATAAAAGACACTTGGATTATAATACCTAGGGCCAGTGAACTGAAGCTTAACATGTTATGGTCACATAAATATCAACATTTATCAATTTGGTTAATATGTCATATATAAGTCATCATTTATCAATTAGGTTAGTGAGACCTTGTGCTCATCACATGTCTTTTATATAAAAAATGTGTTGCTCTTTATATGAAATACTCCTCAATCTATAAGATAACACACAATCATTATACATTTTTCAAGACCAAGAGAAAGATTGAACTTGATGGATTTACTAGTTGGAAATAAGTCATTATTTTCGAGTCAGGTTTTTGGGTTTGTTTTACTCAGGTTCACATCATTAAAGTTTCTATGTTAATTGAGGCAAAAAGTTGTTTTCACAATATCATTCAGGTTTCGTTCTTCGTATGACATGTTAATTGTTGGGTTAGGTTTTTAGTTCGCTCTACATAAACCCGTATAATAACATGTCGTTACCCGATCCAACTTGACCCGTAATACGATTGACCCGAACCCTCACTCAATCATAATTGACTAAACCTGATCAAACCGAGCCGATTCTAAATTTGTAGTTTTCACGATACTTATCGGATTCAAATAAATTATGTAATTAATTATGCATTATATGTAATGTAATTTATTTTAAATTTTATTTGAAAAAACTCCGGGCAAGGCCCGGGTTATAACTAGTATAACACTATCTATCTATCTATCTATCTATCTATGTATCTATATAGTTTAGCTTAACTAATTACGTGTGTACGTGATTTCAACATTGGTAGCCTGGCAAGTAAAGCCGATGAACACAAGGTGCGGAACATAACCGTGAAAGACGTCCACTTTCATGGCACGAAAAATGGATTTCGTATCAAGGTGTGGGCAAGGCCGGATGAGGTGAGCATCAACGACATCCACTTTATGGATGCGGTCATGGACAAGGTGAGCAATCTCATCTATATCGACGAGTTCTATTGCCTAGGAGGTGGCTGCAAAAGTGAGCCATCTTTGGCACAAGTTAGCAACGTAACTTCAAAAAAATAATTGGAACGTCACAGACGGCGGATGCTATCACTTTTAACTGTAACTCAAAAGCCCCTTGCACAGGACTTAAGCTCGAAGGAATCAAGTTGGACCATCCTCCTCAACTTGTTCAATCCAAGTGCAGCAATGCACGTGTTCAGATTATAAGGCCTCCTGTTAGACCCGATGTATCTAAGTGTTGAATTTTATCTCTCTACCTAGCCTGCCTATACTTATGTTATTTATTTTGATCAAATAAATATTGTTTCTTTCTTGTTTATACGAGACACTTGGATAATTATAACTAGGGCCAATGCACTTAAGCTTAACACGTTATGGTCACATAAATATCATCATTTATCAATTTGGTTTATATGTCATATATAAGTCATCATCTATCAATTAGGTTAGTGAGACCTTGTGCTCACACTACTACAGAATGGCTTAAATACCCCGGGCGTTTCACCCCAAATACACCGGATGCTGCCCGGGGTAAAAGTCGCAGGGGTATTTGATTAATACCCTAATACACCGGGTCTCCTCTGGGGTATTTGCTCGCTTTGAAAATTCCGTCTAACATTTACGCCCGGGGTATTTGTTATCCAAATACACCGGATAAATCCCTATCCGGGTTATTTGAAGGGTGTTTGATCCGGGGTATTAGCAATGTATATGCCAACTAGAATGTGAGATATACATCGGGTATTGAAGTCCGGGGTATAAAGTTAATAAAATTTATCCCGGGGTATTGAAGTCCGGGGTATATTGATTAGGTTATATACACCGGTATTGATCCCACAAAAAGAAATTGTAAATACAATTTCGACCAAAAAAAATTGTTTGGACGGTAATATATATACACAAAGGGCATTACAAGTAACCAAAATGTAATTACTAAAGAAAATTAAATTAAATTTATTCCATTAAGCAATTTACATATAATAGCGATCTAGACAGAGAACGGAAGTACAATCATTAGTCAAGCTAAATACTATATAATAGATGAAAAATGTGAAAAAAAAGAAAATACAAATAAATAAATAAAAAGGAAGCACGCAAAAGATGGCAGAACTAATGTCATCTGCTTTCTATTCTTCTTCTTCATAGTTTCTGCTTCTATATTTCTTCAATTTAATTTAACAAAGATTCAATAACGTCGACGCCGGTGTCGGCCGCCGGCATAGCCTCCACCAGGCATTCTTCCCACAGGAGAATTCCCCTCCACCTTCACCTCCGGTAAGCCCCGCCGTCTCCGACGACTCTCCGCTCTTCCCCGCCGTCCCTACACCGCCTCCTCCTCCGGATCGGCTTCCTTCACCTCCAGAGCCCACAGGAATCCCGTCTCCCCGGCCTTTATCGCCGTTAGTACAACCCTCTCCGCCTGCGCCATCACCATCTTCTCCGTCTTCCTCTACTTCCGCGGCCGCCATCGCCGGAGCGACGTCGAGGAGCACGATAGGCCTCCGAACTGAGAGAAGAACAGCACATCGTCCATCCGTCCAGGTAGGTCTTTGTATTCTGTGTTGTGGAGGCTGGGGACGACAAAGCGTTCAATGAACTTCTTGTAGTTCTTTGTTTTGACTTCATCGTTCTTTACTTCTGGCAGTTCCATGCGTTCTCTGATAAGATTGTACAGCGTCTTGGGCTTCTTGTTGATGAAGTCCAGTAGAGACTCATTGAGAACGATGGGCTTTGGTTTCTCAATGTAGTGGGACTTGACAAGCTTTCTACGCTTCCCGCCGGTAGAAGATCCGGCCACGTTCAACTGCCTTTGAGACATGATTTCAGATGAAGTGTAGAGAGAGAAAGTCGTCGGAGTTCTAGAGAGACGTCAGAGCAATTTTGAGAGCGAGAAAGTGGTTGAGCGTAATAAATTTGATTGTGACTGTTCCGGCCTTATATAGAGGAAGCGGTGGCACAAATGGTAATTAACACTGTTTTACTGTGCGACACGTGGCAAAACTTCCCCCTTAAGATTTGAGCAAAAGCAACGGTCACTGTTCACACTTTCAAAAGTTCAAAATTCTGACTCTTCAACTGCTCTTCAACAACTGAACTGGCGTTCTTACTAACAAAAACTGAGCGTCCTCTCATACTTAGCAAAATTTTACCTCTTCAAGCAAACTTCTTCAAGCAAACCAACAAACAACTTACCGTTCTTGTGATTACCTTTCGAACCGGTTGAGAACAATGCAAGTACGTCCCGTAAAAGGAAATATGAAGCTCATAGGACGCTTTTGCGGAGTTCTCGGCTAGGGTAAGCTTAGAGTTCCCATCATTTCGGCTTATAATGAGGGTTGGGTGATCAGGGATACTCTTTTCAAGACAAAATAGAGAAAATTTGAATGGCGTTCCAAAGTAGCAAACACATGAAGTTTTAGACTAGCGTCCTTGCAAATATGAATTCAATGCATAACAGTCCTTAAACACTTAGAATCTACAAAACATAGCCAATCATTAAGGGAATAGTAGAACGGGACTTGCTACTTAAAAGAAATATTCCCCAAGAGCAACCTGAGATGCTCAAAGGGACGTCTATCAAGCGCCTTAGTGAAAATATCAGCTACTTGGTCTTCAGTTCTTACATGCTCCATACTAATGAGTCCTAGTTCAACATTATCACGCAAGAAATGATGCCTTATATGAATATGCTTTGTGCGTGAATGAAAAACAGGATTCTTAGAAATTTCAATAGCACTTGTGTTATCACAACGAATGGGAATAGTTTCAAGATTGATACCGTAGTCCTCTAGTTGATATTTGATCCAGATAACTTGTGAACAGCACGAAGCAGCAGCAACGTACTCGGCTTCCGCAGTTGAGAGCGCCACAGAGTTCTGTTTCTTAGATCCCCAAGAGACTAAGCATGAACCAAGGAACTGCGCCATTCCTGAAGTGCTTTTCCGATCAATTACGTGACCAGCATAATCTGCGTCCGAGTATCCAATTAGCTTGAAGGACGTCTTCTTTCCTCGTACTGCCTGAGCTTCCCATAGATTTCTTCCATATCTAGAGTTTTGTTGGCTGTATTTTCTTTGAACGTTGTCCTGTCAAAGTTCCAGACTCCGGTCAAACCATCAATGACCACTTGAACTCTATTCCTCATGGAGATTTCTGTTTCTGGGTTGCCCAAGTTCCTCATCTTGGTGACAAGGGCCTCAAAGCGATATGAGTAGTCGTTCACCGACTCATTTGGCAGCATACTAAAAGCATAGAACTCCTTCTTGATTTTCAGCTGGACGTCCTCCTTCATTTCAGCTGTTCCTACATGAAACTTCTCCAGGGCGTCCCACTGTTGTTTAGCCGTTGGCAAGTTACCAACTCGAGTGGCGTCCCTTTCACATAGGGATGCTTGAAGGAAACACATGGCTTTTGCGTTGGTTTCCATCAATTTGAACTCGTCAGGACCCCACTCGTCCTCCTTATCAGCTTTGTCAGCGGGCACCTTGAGATCTCCTGTCATAATGACCTTCCAGCATTGATAATTTTGACCTCTGCAGAAATTCGCGAACCTTGTCTTCCAGCGATTGAAGTTGCCGTCCGTCAGGCGCGGAGGCTTCACAAAAGAGATTCCAATCGGTTCCATGTCCATCTTTACCTGCAACTCAGTAAGAATCTAGAGCGCCTGCTCTGATACCAATTGTTGGATCGTTAGTACTGAGGGACGTCCTTTACTTTGGTAAAGGCGTCCTTAGGTTAGGCGTCCCTACGAGGAGTAAGGGCGTCCTTGAGTAATGCAGCGGAAATTAAGTACTAAACAGGTAAGTAATGAACGCAGTGAATTATAGAGGAACCACTCAAGACCAAGTAGTCCTTGAGTGTAAACCTCTACCTCCTTGGAGGATTTTTGAATAGTTCTTTCCTTTATATTGAACGTCCTTACAGTTGTAGGCTTGCGGTCAAGTAGAGCAAAGAACCAATCATCCCTCTGTAAAGTTTTTGATCAACGTCCTTTCCCTGTTCATCTGCGTAAAGACGCGAGTTTGGAGAACATGGGGTTGCAACAGGTTTGGACGTGTTCATCCCGTACTTCTCAAGCATTTCACGGACATATTTTTGTTGGTGAATGCGCGTTCCTTCCTTGAGTTGATTGATTTGAAGTCCCAAGAAGAAATTGAGTTCTCCAATGAGGGACATCTCAAACTCACTACTCATTAAGGACTTGAACGCATCTACAAGCTTCATGTTAGTACTACCAAAAACTATATCATCAACATAGACTTGGGCACTCAAAATGTCCTTGTGAACTTTCTTTATGAACAAAGTTTTATCAATTGAACCTCTAGTGTACCCATGAGACAAAAGAAAGGACGCAAACCTGTCGTACCACGCACGAGGGGCTTGCTTGAGTCCATAGAGCGCTTTGTCCAAGTAGTACACATGATCTGGGTGAGAGACGTCCTCAAAGCCAGGCGGCTGAGCAACATACACTTCCTCCTTTAGCTTTCCATTGAGAAAGGCAGTCTTGACGTCCATCTGAAATAACTTGAATCCTTTGTGAGCGGCGAAGGCAATAAGGAGACGAACGGCTTCAATTCTAGCAACAGGAGCAAAGGTCTCATCATAGTCTATGCCTTCCTCTTGCTTGAATCCTTGAGCCACCAGTCTTGCCTTGTTTCTTGACACACGTCCACTCTCATCAAGCTTATTTCTGAACACCCATCGCGTCCCTATGATATTTTTGCCTTTGGGACGTGGGACGAGAGTCCAAACTTTGTTCCTTTCAAACTGATTGAGTTCTTCTTGCATTGCTTGAATCCAGTCAGCGTCCTGGAGTGCTTCTTTGATATTCTTTGGCTCCACCATAGAGACAAAGGCATTGAATGCACAGAAAGTCAAATTTGCACTTTGGGACTTGCTTGCAGCTGACCTTGTTTGAACGCCTTGAGAAGGATCTGAGACAATTTGAGAAGTTGGGTGGTCCCTAGAGAAGCGGGACTTCCTTTGAACAAATGAGCAAATCTTGGATCAATGTCGCCATTTGAATCATCACTATCACTTTGAGCATCGTCCTCAATGTGTTCCCCCTTAGAGAGAGCGTCCACACCTTGACGTTGTTCGCCTTGTTGACTTGATTCAGCTACATCTTGTTGAACTGGGGATTCACTATGAGATGGAACTCCTTGAACAACACTGGGAGCGTCCACTGAGACTTCTTCAGGATTTGGAGACGCGTCCTTAGAGACATAGTATTTTCCAGAGGTCCAATCTTCAGCTTCATCTTCAGAGTCGTCCTGTTGTTGTAAAGAGGAGCGTTCTTTCTTACTTGGCTTTTCTTTGTGAGAAGAACGTTCCTTGAACACAACATGAATACTCTCCTCAAGCTTTAGAGTCCTTTTGTTGAAGACTCTATATGCTTTGCTAGTAAGAGAGTACCCAAGGAATATGGCTTCATCACTCCTTGCATCAAACTTTCCAAGTTTTTCTTTATCATTGTTGTGAACGAAACATTTGCAACCAAAGACTCTGAGATAGTCAATGCGAGGCTTCTTTCCATTCAACAACTCATAGGACGTCTTCTTTAGCAAAGGACGGATCATGGCACGGTTGATGATGTAACATGCTGTAGCAATAGCTTCCGCCCAGAAGTACTTGGGAACGCTATTTGCTAAGAGCATAGTTCTTGCCATATCCTCTAGCGTCCTATTCTTTCTTTCCACAACTCCATTTTGTTGAGGCGTTCTTGGAGCTGAGAAATTGTGAGAGACTCCATGTTGATCACAGTAGGCCAGGAACTCTGAATTTTGAAACTCCGTTCCATGGTCTGATCTTATGGCTTTGAGAGGCGTCTCAAGAGCAACTTCCACTTGTTTGATGAATACTTTGAACGCATTGAAACAATCTGCTTTGGACACCAAGAAAAGAACCCAAGTGAATCGAGAAAAATCATCTACAAGAACGTAAATGTACCTCTTTCCACCGTAGCTCAACGTCTTCATTGGTCCGCAAAGATCCATATGGAGCAGTTCCAAAGGCTTCTTTGTACTTACTTCGTTCTTGGATTTGAAAGACGTTCTTGTTTGCTTCCCTTTGATGCAAGCTTCACACTGTTCAACTTTCTCAGGATCAATTCGGGGAAGTCCTTTCCCAAGATTTCGCTGGTGTAGCTTAAGGATTGTGCTTGGTCCAGCATGGCCAAGTCGGCGATGCCATAGATCAGCGTCCTCCTTTGAAGCATATAGACACAACTCTGATTTAGGCTTGAACTCCTGGTTAAAGATGTAGACATTGTTCTGGCGTACTCCTTTGAGAACGACTTTGTTTGATTTCTTATTGATGACGAGGCACTCCTTTGAGTCGAAAGTGACTAGATTTTCACCTTGATCACACATCTGGGAGACGCTAAGGAGATTGAAGCCAAGTCCTTCAACAAGGCTGACATTTGTTGCTTTGATGGACGGGTTGAGAATAGCAGTTCCCGTTCCTTTGATCTTTCCCTTGCCCTTGTTGCCAAACGAGACAGTTCCTCCCGTGGCACTACTTTGGATAGAAGTGAGATGGATCTAGCTTCCTGTCATATGATTTGAGGCGCCACTATCAATGATCCATGGGCGTCCCCTCACTTCCACCTGCTATAAGAACGTTAGTGTTTGGCGACCCAGGCAAGGTGTTCCTTACCTGGTTCGTTACAATAATAGAACTCTGGTTCTGGCATGTAGTCATAAATATTCACATCATTTGAAATAGCATGCTTGCGGAAAGAGTTCCTAGAGCGTCTAGAACGCCTAGGATTAGCCTTAGGAACAGACTTAGCATTTTCGTTGTTAGTCCTAGCAGCTTTTCCATTTTCAACATCTTCTTTGAGTTTTAAGCAATCATATTTGAAGTGATCCCCTTGTCCACAGTACCAACACGTCCTATAGTAAGTACCAAGGTAGTACTTCTTATTTGGACGCTGAATCTTGTTTTCTTTCATCTTTTGAGGATTACAAACTTTTGAACCGTCACCTTTAGCAATCTTCTTGTAAATTTTATGACTGGTGGAGTTAGTGTAGTAGTCTTCCTTTCCTAATTCTCCACTCTCTAGAACTCTAATTCTTTCAAGAAGATTTTTGGTTTTCTCCCGTTCAAGTTCAAGTTCAGAAATTTTACTTGCCTCAAAATCACTAGGAAGGGAGTTCTTAGTGTCAGATTCATAACCTAGACCTCTCTTAGCTGGGACGAAGACCATAGGTCTCACTTCTTCAACTATGGGACTCTTACCCATCACTTTAACTTCTTCCCTAAGCTTAGCGTTCTCAAGTTTGAGACACATGATTTCAGTTTTTAGGGACTTAGTTTCTTCACAAGAGGATTCTAGTTGAATAGTCATGGAACTACAATTTTCACATTCAACCACTATATTTTCATTTTCAAGTTCAAGTTCATCCATTCTATGTTGCATGACAACACTTTCTTCCATGATTCTTCCAATAAGTTTAATGAGCTTGGATTTAGAACAATTTTCTAATGAACTCATCATAGACTCACGGGTTACCTCATTTTCAGATTTCGAAGCGTTCTGTTCAACAACTGTGTCGTCCTCCATAGCCATGAAAGCTACTTGCTCACCACCAGATGCGTCCTCAAGGGCTATGTATGCTTGTTCATCGGGTTCTTCATTATCATCATCATCATCAGAGGAAGAACTCCCATTGTCCCATGCAGAGGCGAACGCTCCAATGAGAGCTTTCGTCTTCATCTCTTTAGCAGACATTCCTGATGTACACTTCTTAGCAAAGTGCCCTTTCCTGTTACACTTGTAACATGTGAGTTCCTTCATTTCTGCCTCAGAGTACTTGCGGCTTTCCTTCTTGGGCATCTTGTGTTTATTGACATGTTTGTTCCTTTTGCCAAAAACACGGAGAACTTTGTTAAAGAGAGCAACTTCTTCTTCTGCATCCAGCTGTTCTTTAGACTTGCTTTCTCTTTCCTTTAAGGCTTGAACGCGCATCTTCTCGCTGTTTTCAGCTTTGTTGGCTTCCACCATTACAGCGATTTCCTGTTGACGCCGAAGGTACTCAGCGTACTCTGGTGTTGTGGACGCCAAAGCAAGATCAGTTTGAGGATTCTGTCCAAACTGAGCCATATCAGAAATTCTTCTTTCCTCGTACTGCCTGAGCTTCCCATAGATTTCTTCCATATCTAGAGTTTTGTTGGCTGTATTTTCTTTGAACGTTGTCCTGTCAAAGTTCCAGACTCCGGTCAAACCATCAATGACCACTTGAACTCTATTCCTCATGGAGATTTCTGTTTCTGGGATGCCCAAGTTCCTCATCTTGGTGACAAGGGCCTCAAAGCGATATGAGTAGTCGTTCACCGACTCATTTGGCAGCATACTAAAAGCATAGAACTCCTTCTTGATTTTCAGCTGGACGTCCTCCTTCATTTCAGCTGTTCCTACATGAAACTTCTCCAGGGCGTCCCACTGTTGTTTAGCCGTTGGCAAGTTACCAACTCGAGTGGCGTCCCTTTCACATAGGGATGCTTGAAGGAAACACATGGCTTTTGCGTTGGTTTCCATCAATTTGAACTCGTCAGGACCCCACTCGTCCTCCTTATCAGCTTTGTCAGCGGGCACCTTGAGATCTCCTGTCATAATGACCTTCCAGCATTGATAATTTTGACCTCTGCAGAAATTCGCGAACCTTGTCTTCCAGCGATTGAAGTTGCCGTCCGTCAGGCGCGGAGGCTTCACAAAAGAGATTCCAATCGGTTCCATGTCCATCTTTACCTGCAACTCAGTAAGAATCTAGAGCGCCTGCTCTGATACCAATTGTTGGATCGTTAGTACTGAGGGACGTCCTTTACTTTGGTAAAGGCGTCCTTAGGTTAGGCGTCCCTACGAGGAGTAAGGGCGTCCTTGAGTAATGCAGCGGAAATTAAGTACTAAACAGGTAAGTAATGAACGCAGTGAATTATAGAGGAACCACTCAAGACCAAGTAGTCCTTGAGTGTAAACCTCTACCTCCTTGGAGGATTTTTGAATAGTTATTTCCTTTATATTGAACGTCCTTACAGTTGTACTGGTGAGTCTTTACAGTTCTCTGGCACTTAGCTTTTCCCTAAGTCCACTAGTAAAGGACTCCTCTAAGCCTACAACTTAAGCGAGTTCAATCTATCAAAGGACTCTATTCCTACGTTCTGCAGTACTTCGCAGAACTCTCTTTCTCTCTTTTTGGATTTTCTCTTACAAACAGTTTTTGTGATTTGGTTACAAGTCTCACTCGATCTAACACAAGTTCTAGTACTGTTCTTGAGTTCTTGAGTTAGTTCTTCGTGTTCTTGAGTGAGTCGCTTTCTCTCTGATTCTCTCTGAATATTCCTGAAAGCGTTGGTGTCACAATAAATGCCTTGGGGCTATTTATAGGACTTGGGGAAGGGCGTCATTTCTCTGGGACGATCATGCCCTTCGTGGACGTGGCTACAGGATCTTCCTCCACGTAGTAGGGCGGTGATGAGGAAGCTTCCTGTATCCAGCTGTGTATGATGAACTCCGCTACAGGATCGGCCGCCACGTGTTGATGGACTCTGCAACAGGATCGTCCGCCACGTAGTGTTGGACTCCGCTACAGGATCGGTCTCCATGTGTCCTTGGATGATCAAACATTGCCGAGGGATGTCATGCTGTCGGCTAGTGAGTAAGGACTCCTTTCTTGCGTTCCTACTTGCTTGGGACTCCGTCCTTGCTCAAGTAGTCTCTAGCTGGTCCTTACTTCCTGTTAGCTAGCGTCCCTGAGCTTATGGGACGCCCATACACACTTGTTGTCCTTTTGATCACTGGCGTTCTTGAACACTTGGACAACTTTATTAGAATCAAAGTGAGTTTGTCATATCAAAACTAAGGGACGGTTGTGTGGAACACTAACAAGTACGCAAGCGTTCTTGATAGCGTCCCAACAATAATATTTAGCATGACACGTGTCAACTCCTCATTTGACCGCATCACACATCTCTATTAGAACAGTTTAATTGGTTAATTTTGATTGTAGATCCACATGTATGTAAAATATGAAAGAATATATATTATTGAAATTGTATCTATAAGTTTTCCTTAAAGATATAGTTAACTAATCTTACGTTATACTAAATTTGATATTAAAATAATAATATAGAAAAATATATATCAACTCCAACTAAATATATACTTAAAATTTCCATAAACATTAAAATAAATTCAACAAATCTTAGGAGTATTCAATCCTTATGCAAAAATTATATTTCTACTAATGCTTGCTCGTGAAAATATAGTATTATTAAAATAAATCCTATCAAAAAAATATACAAAAATAATACAAGCATTTATATCAAACTTTTATTTTGAATAATATAAAATTTATATTTAAATATTTAGTTGAATCAAATTCGTGCCTTGAAGGCACAAGACTAATAGTAGTTGTTATGTAAGACGGAATTAATATATACATATACTTAAAAGGGAATTTTTAAAAATACCTACTAGCTAAAGATATGATATTAATACTTAATAGGCCCGGACAAAAAAATTATATAATAAGTTGTAGCATCTAACCATAAAATGCAATAAAGACATTTCGATCAAAAAAAATGCAATAAAGACAATACGTAATTGTGAAAATGGGCCGAGTATTCATGTGTTAATATTTCTAGATATTTTAGGATAATTTATGATGCAGATGGATTTTATTTGGATATTTTATAAATATAAGATATCAATAAAATGGATTATGGTTATAAATATTATTTTGATATATTAATATATGGTAATTAGATAAAGACATATAAAAAATTTTTAATTGCAAAATTAATAAAGATTTCTAATTGTTAAAATATATTTTATTTAAAATTAATTTAATATGATATGGATCAGAATTAACGTGGAGACTTGAAGAGTTTCGACTGTAATATAGAGTATAGACAAGAGAATTGCTCCACGTTCAACATTTATTCTATCATTATCAATTTTCTAAAAATACAATATCCACATTTCAATTATACAAATTCTAATATATTCATATATATTTACATATATGTGAAAAATATACAAAAGAAACTCACCAATAGAGTAACACCAAGGTGAAAATTCATTAATAAAAATCTCTCATGTCTTCTTAGATAAATAAATGTCTTATCCAACAAACTCCCTAATGGGTTATGAAATTCATTAATAAAAATTATATGTTTAATGGGTTATGACATTCATTAATAAAAAAAATGGTATGTTTATTTGTATGCCTATATATTAAAGGATTTAAGTTTTGATGAATCCTTGGTTTGACATACAATCTCTCATTAATTTTTATAAATATGCATTGTTTAAGAACCTATGTCAACTTAGATTTTTGGTCAAACTTGGTTTGTAATAAAATAATTATTTATTTCATTGTTAGATCATTATCCGAAAATATAATATCATGGGTTAAAACAACTTTGGTTTGAAATAAAGTTATCAAAATCGTTTATATATATAGGTAGATGTTAAAATATTTATTAACTCCATAATTATATAGATAAATCAATGTAAAAACAATTATTAGTTCATGGTTATACAATATCCAAAGACCTAATGTTAATGTATAAATTTAAACTTTTGATTTGATCTTTGTATCAAAATTAAAAAAAAATTAAATCTTATAAATAGATAAATACATTTTTGTTGATAATGCATATATATAATTGTAAGATGTTGTTAATCGAAGGTCTCGATGGGAACTACAATGCCTCTTCGTCACTCGAACCACCCGAATGAGCTATGTCGAGCCTAAATGCAAGGAAAGCTTGAAACCTAGGCCATTTGGGACACTCAAACCCGGTTTTGACATCTTGAACGACATCTTTTGGAAAAACCCGCAACAGACAGGCCTTGCGGTCTTAGATATACCCCCGTCTTGTCGAGACCTTCGAAACGAAATAAAATAAGCTTTGATCTGATGTCCGAGCGTAAAGTTACGCCCCTTTTCTCGTTGGGCGCTCGGACGGAGGTCTGCTTCTCCCTCGATTCTGAACGTATACCATAACGGAAACCGCAAACTGAAGACTTCATGTTATGGCTTACGTCGAGACCTTCAAAACGACTATGCACACGGCTCGAACAGGTCATCGAGTCGAAAGTTATCGTATTTCACACCGATGTCCTAACCCTTACACCCTAACCCAGCGGCGGACAGCAAGCATCGGTTCATAAGAGACTATTACGGTTTATTACTATATGGTTTCCATTATATTTATAATGCAAGCCGTGTCCCAATGGTTGATATCCTTTTTCTAGTTTTATTTCTAGTGCACATCAATCCGGGTTCAACTCCATGCCTCGGCCTAGATTCGGTTGAATTATAATCCCCAAATACACCGGATCACAAAAACCCAGGATATTTATTAGCCGTTTGAACCAAATACACCGGACGTGTAAGATCCGGTGTATTTTTATTGTGCAAATACCCTGGATGCTCGACAATCCGGCGTATATAGTCATAATATAGTATAAATACACCGGGCGTTTGTGATCCGGTGTATTAGGCCTTATAATTTTTTAAAAAGATACAATATAACCCATAATGTAAATGCCCGGGGTATAAGTCACGAGGTATTAGACAAATTTTGTAGTAGTGTCATCACATGTCTACTGTATAAAGAATGTCTTGCTCTTTATATGAAATACTCCTCAATCTATAGGATAACACACAACCATTATACATTTTTCAAGAGAAAGATGAAACTTGATGGATTTACTAGTTGGAAATAAGTCATTATTTTCGAGTCAGGTTTTTGGGTTTGTTTTACTCAGGTTTACGTCATTAAAGTTTCTATGTTAATTGAGGCAAAAAGTTGTCTTCACAATATCATTTGGGTTTCGTTCTTCGTATGACATGTTAATTGTTGGGTCAGGTTTTTTAGTTCGCTCTACATAAACCGTATAATAACATGTCATTACTTGATCCAACTTGACCCATAATACGACTGACCCGAACCCTCACTCAATCATAATTGACTAAACCTGATCAAACCGACCCGATTCTAAATTTGTAGTTTTCACGATACTTATCGGATTCAAATAAATTATGTAATTAATTATGCATTATATGTAATGTAATATATTTTAAATTTTATTTGAAAAAACTCCGGGCAAGGCCCGGGTTATAACTAGTATAACACTATCTATCTATCTATCTATCTATCTATCTATATAGTTTAGCTTAACTAATTACGTGTGTACGTGATTTCAACATTGGTAGCCTAGCAAGTAAAGCCGATGAACACAAGGTGCGGAACATAACCGTGAAAGACGTCCACTTTCATGGCACGAAAAATGGATTTCGTATCAAGGCGTGGGCAAGGCCGAATGAGGTGAGCATCAACGACGTCCACTTTATGGATGCGGTCATGGACAAGGTGAGCAATCTCATCTATATCGACGAGTTCTATTGCCCAGGAGGTGGATGCAAAAGTGAGCCATCTTTGGCACAAGTTAGCAATGTAACTTCAAAAAAATAATTGGAACGTCACAGACGGCGGATGCTATCACTTTTAACTGTAACTCAAAAGCCCCCTGCACAGGACTTAAGCTCGAAGGAATCAAGTTGGACCATCCTCCTCAACTTGTTCAATCCAAGTCCAGCAATGCACGTGTTCAGATTATAAGGCCTCCTGGTACACCCGATGTATCCAAGTGTTGAATTTTATCCCTCTAACTAGCCTGCCTATACTTATGTTATTTATTTTGATCAAATAAATATTGTTTCTTTCTTGTTTATACGAGACACTTGGATAATTATAACTAGGGCCAATGGACTTAAGCTTAACACGTTATTGTCGCATAAATATCATCATTTATCAATTTGGTTAATATGTCATATATAAGTCATCATTTATCAATTAGGTTAGTGAGACCTTGTGCTCATCACATGTCTGTTGTATAAAGAATGTCTTGCTCTTTATATGAAATACTCCTCAATCTATAAGATAACACACAATCATTATACATTTTTCAAGACCAAGAGAAAGATTGAACTTGATGGATTTACTAGTTGGAAATAAGTCATTATTTTCGAGTCAGGTTTTTGGGTTTGTTTTACTCAGGTTCACATCATTAAAGTTTCTATGTTAATTGAGGCAAAAAGTTGTTTTCACAATATCATTCAGGTTTCGTTCTTCGTATGACATGTTAATTGTTGGGTTAGGTTTTTAGTTCGCTCTACATAAACCCGTATAATAACATGTCGTTACCCGATCCAACTTGACCCGTAATACGATTGACCCGAACCCTCACTCAATCATAATTGACTAAACCTGATCAAACCGAGCCGATTCTAAATTTGTAGTTTTCACGATACTTGTCGGATTCAAATAAATTATGTAATTAATTATGCATTATATGTAATGTAATTTATTTTAAATTTTATTTGAAAAAACTCCGGGCAAGGCCCGGGTTATAACTAGTATAACACTATCTATCTATCTATCTATATAGTTTAGCTTAACTAATTACGTGTGTACGTGATTTCAACATTGGTAGCCTGGCAAGTAAAGCCGATGAACACAAGGTGCGGAACATAACCGTGAAAGACGTCCACTTTCATGGCACGAAAAATGGATTTCGTATCAAGGCGGGGGCAAGGCCGGATGAGGTGAGCATCAACGACGTCCACTTTATGGATGCGGTCATGGACAAGGTGAGCAATCGCATCTATATCGACGAGTTCTATTGCCCAGGAGGTGGCTGCAAAAGTCAGCCATCTTTGGCACTAGTTAGCAACGTAACTTCAAAAAAATAATTGGAACGTCACAGACGGTGGATGCTATCACTTTTAACTGTAACTCAAAAGCCCCCTGCACAGGACTTAAGCTCGAAGGAATCAAGTTGGACCATCCTCCTCAACTTGTTCAATCCAAGTGCAGCAATGCACGTGTTCAGATTATAAGGCCTCCTGTTAGACCCGATGTATCCAAGTGTTGAATTTTATCTCTCTACCTAGCCTGCCTATACTTATGTTATTTATTTTGATCAAATAAATATTGTTTCTTTCTTGTTTATACGAGACACTTGGATAATTATAACTAGGGCCAATGGACTTAAGCTTAGCACGTTATGGTCACATAAATATCATCATTTATCAATTTGGTTAATATGTCATATATAAGTCATCAACTATCAATTAGGTTAGTGAGACCTTATGCTCATCATATGTCTGTTATATAAAGAATGTCTTGATTTTTATATGAAATACTCCTCATTCTATAATATGACACACCATCATTATACATTTTTCAAGAGAAAGATTGAATTTGATGGATTTACTAGTTGGAAATAAGTCATTATGGGTGAAACTCTTTACCTAGATTTGTTTGTACTAGGGGTCTATTTGGTTTTTCTTCATTGGTTAGAGTTATTTTTGTTTTTATACTTGATTGTCCCCACAAGTATTAGTTATCCTCAAGGAAAGGGCAACCCGCCGCTCATGACTTCGAAACATTAACTTTGGGATACTATTCTAATGTCTTAACCGTCGAATCAAATGCTCGAAAACCTACAATACTTATAAATACCTCAAATTCATTTCCTTACTAGTTATAACCCGGGCCTTGCCCGAGGTTTTTTCAATTAAAATTAAAAATGTATTAATTTGCATATGATATTAGTATTATAAATTGAATATGGAATTTATTTGAACATGATAAGTACTAGATCAAAAAGTACAACATTTAGAATCGGTTAAATGGTTAATTTCAGTAAGTAAATGGTTAATTCAGTAATATGAAGAGCAAACTCGAATTAATTGTGTGAATCTAGTTAATGACCTGGTACTTGTCCGAGAATACTTTTAGGTAAAAATCTAATACATTAATTTACACATAATTTAGGAATAACTTAATGTCATATTTCTATAAAACTACTTGTGTAAATATATTTACATACACATACATTTTATTATAAAAATAAAAAAAATAACTTTTGTTTTTGTCAAGTTAGTCCACAACGGTGGTGTCAAATAGAAATATAAAATAGTCGACTCAATTCACCAATTGGTCAATTTAATATTGCAAAAAACAATGACTTGGTTCAACAGATTTATAAAATTAACGTGAACCTATACTCAATCTCGAATTAAACTAATTGACCAGAATTCAACAACTCAAACTTGTACTCAATCTAAATCCAAGTGAATAACCCACTGAACCGATTTTATGAATGATATACTCTCCATATATAACATCTCAAACATGTACGCAATCGAAACTCAAAATGATCAACTCGTCAAACTAATCTTATAAATAACATCTCAAACTTGTACTCAATCTGAACTCAAATTGACCAGCGCATAGGACTTACCATGCTAATAGTTTTATGCTTTATATGTAATAGCCCAAAATTGTACTCAATTCGAACTTAAAATGACCAAAGTATGGAATCGACCCTTAAATAGGTTTATTCTCTAAGTATAACAACCCAAACTTATACTTAATCTAACTCAAAATGACCAACCTATAAAACAAACCCTATTAATTGGTTTACTCTTCATACATAATGGTTCAAACTTGTACTCAATTCGAATTCAAAATGATCATTCTATCTAATTGACCCCATCAACATGTTTATTCTCCATTTATAACATCTCAATATCTTAATCCAAAATGACTAACTCATTAAACCGACTTAATCAATAGTTTTATTCGTGATACATTGATAATTTTTTTTTTATAAAAGTTTCAATTTTCAAAAATCATCTCCACACATATTTGATATTTTGGATTATTATGATAAATGTGCATTATTTAGGATTATGAAATTAAAAAATATAGAAATCTATTATTGATACATTAAAATTATTTAAAAAATTAAAATCAATATATTTAAATAGGATAGATGATTTATAAAACCTTAATGACAAAACTATCTCTTAACTACTTCAGCTTTAGAATTATACATATGTATACGACGTTGTAAATTACTCGTACACAAAACCAGGAACTAAACTTTAATTTTAAAGTTTCGTATTGCTTAATCAATTATACACAAACCCCTTTCAAAAGAAAATAATTGATATATACAAAAATGCAAAATGCAATATGTACTCGATGATATGAAGATAAATTATGAATGACATAATTACCCTAATAAAAATACTATCTTACTACAGATTAACATGATTTTAAGATTTTATATTCTTTTTTAATGGAACATCATGCACATAATTAGAGTGTCACACATCCACGGTTAATTAATCTAGATAAATTGTGTTTTGATATGTTGATTCACGTTTAAGATTTTATATTTTAATTAGAAAATCAAGATAGAAACTACCAAGTAAATATATACTTGTTATCTATTTATAAAACTAGATAGAAAATTAGTAGTTATTACAAAAAGAATTAAAATCTAGTAAAACCTTTAGTTGTGGTGAAACGGAAGCCTTAATATCAGCCCTTAGATTAGTTATAAATGACGTTCCAGATTTAAGAATATATAGTTCCATATGGTCCAAATTGACGAATTACATGGGATCTTTTCCCTTGATTTACTCTCTTCCCAAATCAAGAAATATTATCCAAAAGATTTTCAAAAACAAATATTTTCCCCCATTTAAAGATTTCTCTCCAAACTAAATTGACTCTCGTTAGCCCTTCATCTTCCCCTCTCTAATCTTCTACTCTCATAATTCCGTATTCCATCGTTCTAGTTTAGCAAACGTCTCTCTCTCTCTCTCTCTCTCTCTCTCTCTCTCTCTCTCTCTCTCTCTCTCTCTCTCTCTCTCTCTCTCTCTCTCTCTCTCTAAGATGACAATGAACACTAAAGAAGCAACTATTATTTATTTTTATTTTACGATGTATTCAAATTCAATTCAATTGTATTCATTCGTAAAACTATTGCGAGAATATAAAATTACTTGTTTGTGTCAAATTCAATGTATTGCAAGTACATACTGAATGTTTGATAAATTTATATTAGTAGTTTCACCTCAAACAGGACAATATAATTCAAATTCGACAAAGTCACATACATATGTCAACCACGTCAAATTACAATAACCTTTGAATACTCTTAAAAAATGTGAAATCATGTTCAAGCATGTAATTGATAACTTTAACGATTTATTTAGTCGAGTATTAAATCAAAGTTATTGAATATTGAAGTAGCATGGTCGAATTTTGTTTAGTCGAATATTAAAGTAGCATGGTCGAATTTGTAATGACTGACAAATGCATACATTAGATTTGTGCGATTTATTAAGAAACAAATCCCTTAATTATTATGAGTTTCCAAAACTTTGTTTTCAGAATCTCATTATTTATTTTACATTTTTTTTCTTTGCATGATTTATTAAGAAACAAATCCCTTAACTTTAAGAGTTTCCAAAGTCATTGATAGCAGTTATAATTATATATATTCAGCCCACCTTTATTATTATAACCCATCAATCTTAACCCTCCATTTATTGCAATATAACGCTCTCGAGTTGTTCTTCCGTTCCACTATAGTAAGTGTTTTACTTGATCCTCGCTCATTACAAATATGTAGATACGTTCATATATAAGGGTTGTTGGGTTTTATTAAAAGTTTAGGCCTATTGAAGGGCAGTTGGGTTCAATACGTTCATATATATGTTAATAAAATGTATAGATACTTACAAGGCCAAGATAATTTAAATAATTGATGTTTTGGTGTGGTTAAGATTACTTTTTACGTATATAATATGACATTACATAGAAATATCCGTGATATTTTTTATGTAAATCCGTGATCATTATGATATTTTCCTATTAGGTATATTAGTTTTGTTACATATAAGTAGATAGATAGAAAATAAGTATAAAAATCTGTTGTTATTATTATAGTGTCTGGTTTATAAAATCATAAAAACAAAACTGTCCTTAAGTGCTTCAGGTTTAAAAGTATACTAGTATTAGCTCCCGTACCTTGAAGACACGATTTAGATTTAAAAAAAAAATCAATTTAAATTTTAGATACGTTATTCAAGAGAATATTTTGATATTGTATTATTTCATTTACTTCTGATAGGAGTTATTATAATGATAGATTATTTCTGTTATAATACATTTTTTTAATCAAACAAAGATTTGTTTGATTATAATTTTTGTATAAGGATTGAATACTTGTTTTTATCAATAAATTTCTTTATTTTATAATGGGTCCGGATCCGGTAGGAATGGGTCTTAGGGTAGGAAATAGGAATAAATCTCAGTCGTTGATCACGCGCAAAAAACGGCCCAAAAAACTAGTGCGCGTATTATTCACGTATTAGTTGCGCTTTTTCGTGTATTCGCATATTTTTCACGTTTTTTCGCGTTTTTTTTCGGAAAACTAGTGCGTGTCCAAAATTTGTTCAACTCTATTGCCGATTTGTTCAACTCTATGGTCAATTTGTTCAACTCTATTGCCAATGTAATATTCGGTTCTATCCGGTTCCGTTTCTGGACCCGTAAGTGACTCCAAGTCTTGCTACTCAGCGAAGTGGGAAGTTTTTAAAGATAAAATTAATTAATTAGAGTTTCTGGGTAAGATTTGTAATTAAAAGAAATATGGGATTGGAAGTGGAATTTGAATGCCGACTTAGTGCGCCGACTTTGATGAATGGCGGCCGACTTCCTTTGCTTCAATTGGAAGACTTTGGGGACTTTAAGCCTGGTGAGTTGGTCGAGAGGTTCGGCGAGATCCGAGGGAAGATTTGGACAGATTAGAGGGCAGTGGAGTCTGGGATGGAAGGGGAAGTTGGAGTTCGTGCAGGGCGATCGAGTCGATGGTCGGGATCGGGCGAGGGTTTGAGCGAGTCGAGGTCGGGCTGGTGTGTATCGGGTCGGAGTCGGCGGTTGTAGTTGTTGGGTGTCGGGCGGAGTTCGGCTGGGAAAAGGGGGCTTTGGGCAAGGCCGAGGTTTAGGTAAGGATCGAGTCGGGCCGCCAGCGAGGGGTGTTTGAAGTCGGCGTCGGGTTACGGTTCTGGAGCGGACCGCAGATCCGGAGACGAAGAGGCGGCGCTCAGAAAGTGGTGTCGGCGGGAGGCTAGGTCGCGATTTTTGCGGACGGGTTCAGGCGGTCGTCGGGCGACCTCGATGCCGTCGGGCTGGCATTCCAGATCCGAGATTGAGGCGGAAGAGGGAACGGCCGACGGGTATTAGAGATGCCGTCGGTGGCTCGTGCGGTTGACAACGGGAGCGGAGCGAGGGCTGGCCGGGTGGGGAGTCAAGGCAGGAAGTCGGGGCCAGTGGGCGACGAGGGCGAGAAGGGGTTAGAGGTGTTGGGAAACAAATACAAAACCATCCAACATTGGAAGTTGGGTAATAAAATTGCCTAGTATATAAGACGGTGGGCTACTCCTCCTATTGCCAATTGGTTTTAGGATGGAACCCCATTGAGCTTATATCTGGGCCACCCACACGTCTAATATGGTCACAGAGCGGGCGGTCTGGGCCCGATTCTTCAAGTGTCAACTGGGTCTCAATTGCACTTGAGGGGGCGTGTTGGGAAACAAATACAAAACCATCCCACATCAGGAGGAGTAACCCACCGTGTTATATACTAGGCAATTTTGTTGCCCAACTTCCGATGTGGGATGGTTTTGTATTTGTTTCCCAACACGTCTAATTAGTTTTAGGATGGAACCCCATCGGGCTTATATCTAGGCCACCCACACGTCTAATAAGAGGGTGAGCGAGTGAGAGTGGCGGGATGCCCGACGTCGTCGTCGTCGTCAAGGGTTAGGGAGAGTGGAGGTCGGCGAGGGCTCCTGTTCGCCGGGGAGCTGCTGTCGAGCAGGAAGGACAGGGAAACAAAGAAGAATTGAGAAAGGAAGTTTAATTAAAAGAAGGAAAAATAACTTGAAATAATCCAAGTATCAATATCCTACCAAAAGTAATCTCATGTATTGATATTGCCTTTAGCTACATAATCCAATCAAGCATATTATCACAACACATTAAAAAAGGAAAAATACTTGAAATAATCAAGTCATGTTTGTTTGCCATGTCAAACATATTATCATTAATTAACAATTGAAAAAAATAAATTAAAACTAATATCCCAGCCCCCTCATTTTTGGTTGAATATCCGACCCCCCCATCAATCATCTCCCCAGAATATAATCCAATCTCAAATTCCACTGTAGAAAACTTCTTCATAAAGTATACGTATCCTTCATCTTTGTTTGATCTACTCGGATTCGTAATTGGGCGGAATGATTTTCAGTTTTGATGGGAGATGGGGATTAGGGTTTGGAGGGGTACGGGAGAAGCAGCGGTGGCGGGGGAGGGGGTGGGAGCCGCAGAGGATTAGGGATTCGGCGAGGGGGGAGTCGGAGGGGCAGAAGGAGAAGGGGGTGCAACACATGAAGCGGTGAAGGAGGTCTGGGAGGAACAGGCGGATCTGAGAGCGATTCGAATTCGATCCAGATTGTTGGAAAAAGGTGTTCTCTTCTTCTTCAAATCTAGATCCAGATCAATAGGATCTTAAATTGAGTGAGATTTTGCTCTCCAAATCCAGATTTGATCTTAAATTGAGGATGGATGGATAGATGGATGATGACTAAATTGTGTTGAAGGTAGAAGACTAAACTCGCCATGTTAATGGCTAAATTGTGTAGAAGATGACTTTGCTAAATTGTGTAGAAGACTAAATTGTGGTTGAGAAGAACATTTCTTAATCGTGTATTTGTTCCAGGTTATTGGTTTTAATTATTCATTCAAAAATGAGGGTGCTCGGATATTGGTTTTAATTTTTTTGGTTTCAGTTGTTAAGTTGTGATAATATGTTTGACATGGCATATAAATATGATGTGGCATGTGTGAGCTAAAACATAAAAATAAAAAATAAAAATAATTCTTGCCACGTCACATTTCCGACTGCCATGTCATTAAATCCGCCGAAAAGTATACCGCAAAATCTTTCGATATCGATTTTAGTTAATATTAACATAGCCCAGATTGCTAAAGGCAATATCAATACATGAGATTATTTTTGGTAGAATGTTGATACTTGAGATTATTCCAAGTCACTTTTCCTTAAAAGAAACTCAATTAAGAGTAGAGGGTGGTTCACATGAAAATATGTCTTAAGATATAAACTATAAATAGATAACAACCTTTAGATTCTTTGAATCTACGGTTGAGATTAATCTTGAAACCTAGATGTGAAAAATAGGTTTTAAAATGGGAAGGTGACAATTTTGCAAATATAGATAACATTAAGGGTAAAATCGTCAAAAACGGAAAAGAAAAGCAATCAGCCAAGAAAAGGGCGATTTTCCACAACGTGATTCGAGCGAAGGGCGATTCGAGCGATATCTACAACCTCGAGCCATTCCTTTCTTCCTTCAAGCAATCCCTCACCGATTTGTGATGGGGAAGAAAAGCAATCGGAGGAAGCCATAGAATCGATCGGTGAAGGTAATCGCCGGTTTCTAGGGTTTCGTTTTGCTGTGTTTGTGCCCCGTGTTCTGGTCTGTAATGGTGTTTCGTCTATGCTTCCGATTTGTGGTTCTTTATGCTTCCGATTATGTATTTGATTGCTGTTGATTTGAGTAATGGTGTTTCGTCTTCGATCATGGGTTTACTAAAGTGATCTTATGGTTGAGTGGCAATTTTTCATGCGTTGGAATGCTGTAGATCTTAATTTGAAGCTTTCAGCTCTTAATTTGACGCTTGTTGTTGTTGCTAAGACCTTTATCTACATGATGTGAGGATAATTACTAACACTCCAAACTCTTTACTCCCTTTTATCTGAAAAAATTGAACTTGGCTTCAGGGTTTCAAAATCTTTATTGTTGCATGATTAAAGGAAAATAATCTGACAATAGTTTTGAACATAAATCTACCAAGTTCTAGGAGCTTCATTGTCTTGCTAGTTACAGATATTTACTGTTTACACATTGTTATTTGTGATTGGGTGGATGAGGTCAGGTTTTAGGGGTTTATTGATTCATAATTATCTAATTATTCACTGTATAGTGGTAAATTTTTTAGTTGTCCACTTCTGTGTCTACGTTGCCTGTGGATCTCTATAATTGCAGGTTTCAATGCTCATTTTCATAGCCCTTCCTTAAATTTTTTAGTTGTCCACTTCTGTGTCTACGTTGCCTGTGGATCTCTATAATTGCAGGTTTCAATGCTCATTTTCATAGCCCTTCCTTTGGTCCTTTTCTCATATTTATGGTGTGCAACCACATTTTGCAGGGTTGTGGGTGTTACTGTCACGAAAAGCTCATGACTTTCGTTGCTCTCTTTACCTGCATTACCTTACCAATGTTTACTACACGTTCACATATTTATCTACATGTTCACGTATTTAAATACCATGTTCACATATTTTATGCATTTGTTCACAAATAAATTGGTAATGTTTCAGATTAAGCATGTTCACATATTTGTCTTATTTGTTTATGTGTTTTACTAAGATGTTCACATATTTGTTTCCTGTGTTCAAAAAAGATGATTCTCTCTTCTTCTTCTTCTTTTTTTTTTTTTTAATTTTTATGTTTGTTAAACATTATTTGATCATGTATGTTTTTTTTTCATGTTCACATGCTCTGCTCATGTATTTCACAAATTTTGTTGAAAACAATTCAAGTCTGTGTTCAAATCTTTCATGTATGTGTTCACATATTTCCTGCCTTTGTTCATATATTTTATGCCTGTGTTCACATATTTCATGCATGTCTTCACATACTCTGTTCACATAATTTGTAATAACCTCTATTTTTCTTTATATAAAATATTATATAATGGAAGTGTAAAACGACATTCTTATGAATTCGTTTTCTTAATGATAAACAGAAACTTTAAAGAAGTAATATATTTCATTAAAATATAATTTAAAGTATAAAATAGAAGTTTATAATCAAAAAAAATAAATAAAACTAAGTGTTTTCACTTATAATAATTTACGAGTCTAGTTATTATAAAAGGGATAAATTAAAAATGTAATTTAAGAAGATTAATATTATTAATTAGCAGAAATTAATCGAATTGGGTTAAATGTTATTTTTATGTAATAGAAGGATGGAGGAGGGCGGATTCGAACCCATAACCTCTCCGTCTTCCTTCCCCTTCCTCTACCATTTGTGTTACGAGAGCTTTTCATTATATTAAGCAAACGCGTTTAAGTTAAACCCGAATTTGACCCTTGACCTAATCTTGACCAAATCTTGGCCAAATCTTGACCGATCTTCTTTGTACTTCTTGTCTCCACTCCTTGACGCCAACAAGGACGATTTTTGGCAGCCCAAATCCGGGGAAATGATGATGAGATCATCCCCATCATTACCCCCATCTCCCCCCTCTCTTCCGCCTTATCTCAGTAAGTGATGAATTGGAGAAGTTTTGCCTACAAATTTGGGGGGGTTTCACAAATCCACTCCACCATCATCTTCAACCCTCCCCCTAATTTCTGAGCATTTCGAAACTCCTAACCAGCTAGCCATAGTTCAGTTCCGGACTTTCATCCAAAAGAACGCCCCTCTATCGCCCTTGCAAATCTGATTTTTTTTCGTTACCCTTCTTCTCCGGCGAGACCGAGCCGCCGCCCGCCGCCTGCGTCGCCGTCGTCCACCGCCAGGAAACCGCCGGAGCTGCCGCCGTTCGTCGCCGGCTGCCGCTGCTGTGCCGAGTCGCTGCTGTCGTGCTCGTTGCCGTCGTGAGTTGTTGTGGCGGTGTTGTTCGGTCCTGCGTGAAATCAAACAAGAGGCAAGCTGCAGCCTTCTTTTCCTTCCTTATGTTTGGGCCTTGTTTTTTTTAGTAGGTTAAAACTTGATTAGGCCCATTGATTAACCCAAAAACAAATTAATTCAAGTCAGTCCATTACTTTAGAATGATGACTTGATTTAAATTAAATAATTGGTCACACACTTCATCTATGGCTATTCATGCAATCAAGACTAAAGTTATGTAAAAGCATTTTTATAAGTCCAACCATATTTATGTGTTAATGTTGAATTAGTTGACCAAATTAAAATTAAAGACTTGTATGTGTCCGATTATATAGAGGTAATGGACTATCAAATAAAAGTAATTGTATATTTAAGGTAATCATGTACCAAGGTTAGCTAGTGTAGTTTCAAGAGGACAAATTGGTATAACTATGTAAGTATGAAGCTTGCTTGCAAGGCCAATTTAACAAAGTTATCACCTTAATAAAAATATTACCAATAATTCCTTAAGGTAAATACAAATATAATGTTGAGTTAGGTCATGAACTTTTATATATATTACTTAGAAATAATAATTTATTGTGACTTTAAGAAAATTATCATGTGGAAATAGTGAGGTGCCCAAGTCATATATATCGGAAATCAACTAAGCATTTATTTATTTTATCTTACTACGAAATATCAAGTTATTATTATTGTAAGGCTCCAAATCACTTTATAAAGAGTATAAGAAATGTCTTTCTGGAACTACGAGTTTGTAAGTATAAATCATCGATGGAAACAAATTTATTTTCACCTCACGAATTCTTATAAGGAATACGATACTTGAGAAATATTTTCTTTAGATCAAGAAAATAAAATATTAATTTAATTCGTTATCGCCTTGGAACCGTATCCAAATTAGGTTGAGTGCTCGAGTCGCCGTAAGCTCGCGAAACGAATCCGTAGGACTCAGACCTCGAAATTCAAAGGCAAGTGGTTTGGTTCTTTTCTTCACGTTTTCGTACATGCAAGTGGATGGTTCTCCCTTATTACTCGATATTTGTGAATTCCTTTTCCTCTGTTATCATATCCATCTTGTTGGGAACACCTTGTTTGCGAAATAAAAATGAAACTAGGATTATTATTGTTAGAAATAATGACTTCATTGTTATATTACTATTATTTCTGCACTACGTTAGTACTTGGACTTAGGACCGATTGATTGCGGCCTTTATGTGTTTAAATGTCTCGTTTGAGACTTTGCAATGGACTAGAATAGGGATTAGGGGTGAGAGCTCGTCTCTGAAAACACCTCTCAAAAACGTATTAGGATGTACCTATACCCTAATACTGGGTCATGACTCTGCCCGCTCTACCGCTCAGAGGGGTGATAGTACCCTAGCTAGGTGCTCAACTATGTGGCTCTAGGCTCGCTCAAGGGGTCGCCGCATATAAAAATCGTTAATTAAATTGTTGAAATGGATATCCCTCGGGTGGCCCTTGACTCTTATGAGTTGGCACATCCGAAAGTCGTTAAAACAATATGTATTGGGTGTGGCCCTTGACTCTTATGAGTTGCCACATCCGAAAATCATTAAAACAAGAGGTATTGGGTATGGCCCTTGACTCTTATGAGTTGCCACATCCGGAAATCGTTAAAATAAAATGTATTGTTGCATTACTTAGAGAAGATAAGTCGATGTAGGGTTCTACTAAACCTTGATGTGTATTAATAAGTTCCCAACAAAATCTTAATCATCTTTTGTTCCTAGGAATCACCTTCTTGTGATTTCCTATTCTCAAAAGAAAGCTCGTTATTCACCTCTCCTCGGATTTGTTCCTTTCATTATCATCTGAGTTGTATTCGAATGAAGCCTCGTTCTCTAAATTATATTACACCCTTAACCTCAAAAGAACCCGATTTGTCGTGCATCGTTCAGTTCCCTTCGGATCTTGACGCCGACACACTTAGCCTTTTTAAGAACCTAGTCATATTCTACCACTTGCTTAGTCTCGCGTTAGACTAATACCACTTTCTTTTCTTCCCGACATTGGTCGGCTGGTATTTCTTGCTTTTATGGAAATATCAGGAAGTAAAGACAAGCTTGTCGAAGACCAAAGACGAAGACTCGAGGATTTAAAGGAAGGAAGATTTTCCAGAGGTTCAAGTTATTTTAGACATTTTGGAATTTCCTATTTTGTTCTGTGAAGAATCTTTTAACCGTCATGTTGTTTCCGCTGCAAAATGATTTATATGTCTTTTTCACTCAAACATTGTTATCTTGTATCATTTACCATTGACTTCTAATCATGTATTAAACATTGAATCGCATTTGATGTAATATAAGTTCAATATTTCGTTTTCTATGAATCGAGTTGTGTTACCTACCGCATTGGGTGACTTTGGATGGGAAAATCCGAGGTCACTGGCATGTAATACCCATGGTTTCAAAAGAGGGGTGTTACATAATTCAAGTCTGTGTTTACATAATTCAAGTCAGTGTTCAGATATTTCATGTCTATGTTCACGTATGTCTCTGTTCACATATTTCATGCTTATGTTCACATGTTAAAGATCTAATTTGTTTTAATTTAAATGTAGATTCTAATCCCAGTGATATTGGAGAATGACCACTACATTCTCATATCCTTTAACTTGAAGAACCCAGGGATAGAAATCATTGATTTCTTAATGACGAAGGGGAAGAGTTGTATGAGAGAGTGACCCAATGTAACACCCCGATTTCACAAGCATAAGGGTATTACCGCCAACGACCTCGGATTCCACGGTCCGAAACCGTTTAAGGCTTGAGTATCGTAACACGAGAATAACAAAACCAAATTTTATTTTTATAACAAAAGTTGGATTCGGTTACAAAAGCTCTTACATCCTTAGTTGTTTGATAATACAAAAGTAAAGAGTTGCAGCGGAAAAGATAAGTCTCGAAGAGAGACGAAAGCATGTGGGAACCATAAAGTATGGTCAAAACAAAAGACGTTTTAAAGACTTCTTTCTTCCTTCCTTCCTGTCTTCCTTCCTTCCTGCAGATCTTGATGCCTCCGGCTTCCTTCTGAACAGCCTTCCCTTTCCTATCTGATATCCCCATAAAGGCAAGGAATACCAGCCAACAAAGTTGGGAAAGAAAGAAGGGATGTTAGTCTAACGCGAGACTAAGCAAGTGGTAGAATAGAGTTCGGTTCTCAGAAAGGTTTAGACATGAGGGCATCATAGACCAACGGAAACCGTCTGATGCCCAATAGTCACGGGTTCTTTATAGTGGAACGCATAAGGCTCTTTGAGCGAGAGGTTTAAGTGTTTGGCACGGTGTACGAAGGGTAACGAGAGAAGATAGAACTTCCTCGGAATAGGACGTTATTAGGAGATAACGCCTAAGAAAGAAATGTGTTTATTGATTTGTTGGGAACTTTAATCATTCAAGAGTTTGAAAAGCATCCAACATAAATCAAATCGTATCAACCTCATCACAACTCGAAGATGCCGACAGGGAGGTGGCCACAAGGACGCTTAAACACCTGAACCCGTCTTGCCATTTTATAGGCGTTTTAACAACTCGAGTCATGCATTCAGATTGGATAGGCGATTGTCAATAATGTGGACCCGAAGTGATTTTCCAAGTTGTACTAATCACCCTGCGTTCATTGATTACTATGCACGAAGCACTAATCTTTCATTAGTTATAAATCAATGCACTTCACTTAGTGACTTTTAGAGATAGGCAAGCCCTAATGAGGGACGAACCAAAGTGAGGAACCTAATCCTCAACACTTTGCAAGAGTGTTCACCTCTCTATTCGGAGAGAGGTAGAGTCATGACCCAGTATCAGGAGCCGATAACGAAATATACCTCCTAATACGTTATAAAGAGACAGCGGATCACTAAACCGGCAGTCCCTAACTTAAGCTAATCCAGAGCAAAGTCTCGAAAAGAGACTTGAAACAATCAAAGGCCACACATCATCGGAGTCCTAAGTCCAAGTCTAGCATTCGATAATAATCATGATAAACAATAACAATGGTCATTATTTCTAAGCATAATAATCCTAATCAAATTATTAGCAAACAAGTTTGTTCCCAACGATTATTTTGATAACGGAAAGCAATTTCACAATTATCGAGTAAGGAAACGTAGAACCATCCACTTGCCTTAAGACGTTCTTAAAAACGTTAATCGAGGCGTGAAGTCGAGGCTAGCAAGGCCCTAGACAAGGCCTAAGACAAGGCAAGAGGCAAGGCACGGCCCGAGCAACGGCTAGGCAACGGCCCGGGACGAAACGTAAGCTAGGACACTGGCGGCGGGCGCTGCCCCCTTGGCGGCAGTCGTTGCCCCTGGCGGCGGTCGCTGCCCCCTTGGCGGCGGTCGCTGCCCCTGTTGGCGGCGGTCGCTGCCCACTGCAGTGACGACGGCGCGACTTTGCAAGCTTCCTCCGATCGATTCCGGCCACCTTTCGACGAGCTTTTGCCAACAGTAGCAAGAAGAACACTTCTACTTTGCAATGGAAGAGGTTTCAGAGGGAGAGAGGAGAGATTTGTGTGGGTTCTTCCTTCACCAACACACCCCTATTTATAGTGTTCAACCTCCATAACAATCCAAAAGAGAGAGTGGACTTCTAGCCTAACAAGCCAAAAGGGGTTGACAATCCATAGTTGACATTGCCCAAAAGGTGTGAGGATTGCTCTCCAAGCAATACTATAACAGACCTCAAAACCCCGGCGCCCACAATATAAGTGTTCGTCGAGCCACTTGCATCTGCAGCAAGGCGGCGGTCGCTGCCATTTTGGCGGCGGTCGCTGTCTTCTGGGGACTGGGCAACGTCTCAGTAAAATTGGCATAACGTTTTGGATACTTATCGGAATTGCCTCAAATTTTGAGGGATGAAACTAGACTCCTTTATCTACCATTAGGCTTTGTAATTACTCGATTCCGAGCTCTAATGAAGGTTTTATGAATTTTTGAAATTAAGGTGTCCGTTTAGCGTTATCCAACGCTATTCGGTTAATCGGGTGACCTTTGCCCTTTCTCTTGTCGTTCCAAAGACAAAATTGAGTCATAAAACTAAGGAGAATTTCATAATCCATTTTATAAAATTTGCGGATATTACAACAGTACCCCCTTAAAAATAGTTTCGACCCCGAAACTAGCCAGGGCCATAACAGCCTGTAAAAGGAAAGAGTACATCTTTAGAATATCCGATTTTGAAGAGGAAGTACAAGCGGTAGTACCCCCTTAAAGAACTCTGGTTCCTTCTTTAAGATGCCATCAAATCTGGGAAACGAACTTGCTCATGTTGCACGGTTCCCCATGTTTCTTAGGTTGTCACTTAGTCTTGTGTACGACTTTGTTGATCTGCCAACATTCTTTTATCGATTTAAAGTGATAACGACGTAGTCTTCTAGACATACTCGGGGCCAAGAAGCTCCGTATCTACGTCATCGCTCTAATCACTTGGCTACGATGATACTAGTCATTCCTATCCTTATGACATTGTGAATCGTTCTATATAAGCTTTTGGTACGTGGACCTTATCAGCTTACTTCGTCATCCCAACCAGTGCAATCCAATACACGGGCTCGGGGCAGGAATTAACTTCAAGGATGATTGCTTAATCAAGCTTCGATAGAAATTTAAGGGCTTTCCCACTTGAACTAGGTTTTGAGAAGACCAAATGATGAGAGTCGAAGATTAATAATGCGTCATTTCTTTATGAACTTAGTACATTAATATAATCTTGTTTAGTATTCCGAAGGATACATGATTGCCCAAAATCACCTAACAGATTTCCAAAAATGCGATATCTTCACAAGGAAGAATAATCGTCTTACAAGACCTAAACAACGACTATGGTCATGATACAAAAGGGTTTGAGGAAAGACTTAATCCTAGATCACAAGATCCCTAAGCTTGGAAGAACTGAGAAGAGACTAACTACTCTTCGAGGGTAGTCGGCAAGTTGAACTAGTACATCTCGTACAACTGTTGTCCCGGACTTGCAGATGGCATCGGTGTCTTTCCCTTATTTTTCGTAGTAGACGGTACTGAAGTGGTCAAGGTAGACCCAGATGGAAGTCTGTTACTTTGTGCAACCGACGCTGGCCCAGACTGATTTTCCCCTTCCTTGTTCAAACGACAGTAGGAACGAACATGTCCCTCCTTTGCACAGTTGAAACAAGTTTTCTTAGGTTTAGTACAGTCTCTGTTGATATGGCCCGGTTCACTGCAATTGTGGCAAACCACGAAACCTTTCTTTTGCACAGACTTTTTAAAAGAGTTGTTCGGGAATGGATCAAATTTGCTTTTCTTTGCCCATTCAGACGCTTGCAGTGTTGCAGACCGCTTGGATCCTCCTTGACCCTGATCGTAAGGTTTCCCCCCACTATCCTTCTTCTTTTCAGCTTCGCCTAAGGTGACCTCCATTCTGTAGGCATGGTCAACATACTCCTCAAGCGATAAGAAGGTATGAGTGCTCATCCATGATTTGATAGTATCGCTCATCCAAGTATGGAGGTGACAACACTTCGGCTCCTCGGCGGCAAACTCCGGCCCGGCATATTGGAGCAAATGATCAAACTTCTTCGCCCTTTCCAGTACACTTAATCCCTCCACCTTGGGATTATACAGCTCATCCTGCTTCTCGTCTTGCATTGCAGGCGAAAAGAATCGGTTCATTATTTTTCCTTTGAACATTTCCCAATTTAGTTCGGGATGGTCAGGGAGTTTGGAATTCTCCCACCATTCATTCGCTCCGTCCCTCAGTTGCAAGGCCGCAATATGCACTTTTTCCGCTTCGGTGCAACGCGTATTCCTAAGCAACTTCTCTATGTGAGAGAGCCAGTAGTGGGCGCTAGCAGGCTCTTCAGCACCATTGAAGGTCTCGGGCTTGAGAGAGAGAAAAAGCTTCAATGATTTGTAAAACTCAGATGTATCTTCGTGAACAGGAGCATGGTTGGCTCCTAGGTTCATTACGGAGACTGCCTCTGCGGCATTTGGTTGATTTGCTACAACCTCAGGCATCGCTTCTTGAAGCATCTGTTGGAACATGGCTTTGAACATTGCAATGCTCACGACATCAAAAGTCAAAGTTGGAGCTGCTACTGGCACTTGGTTGTTTCCACGAACTCCAGACTCCATTCCTTTGTAACCACCCCCGTCTAGGACATTGACATTCGGGTTGATATTTCTTCGAGTGTTCACCATCTGTGGTAAAGAACAATTGTTTCCATTAATCACAATTGTTGCACTAGGACGAGGAAAGAGCACAACTTCTAGATGTAGATGTAGAATATTTGTAATTCTATATTGCCTGACGAAGGTACTTGGAAGGAAGTTATTTATAAAACAAAACCACTCCTTGAAGTCTGTTACAAGAAGGTTTTAATAAAATCAATTTCTCGAATTCTGTTACGAGAAGATTTTTTTAGAAAGTCAACTCCTTGAATTCTGTTACAAGGAGATTAGAAAATTTTAAGGATGTAAATTTTTTTTTTATATGACTACTTGAAAGTAGGAATTTTAATAAATAAGAAAAATCACGAGTGATATTTCTTTTAAAACAACGTTTAGATGTAAACCTCGAATTTTAAAAGTTATGAAGAAGAAAACTCAACCACGAGAAAAATTTATTCCTATTCTTTTTCAATAGGAATAGTATTTCAAAACCTAAATCGTTTTAAGGAAGTTTGATAAAACTTCGGGTTTAAAATAAATCATTTTAGCTCTGATACCACAACTATAACACCCCGATTTCACAAGCATAAGGGTATTACCCCAACGACCTCGGATTCCACGGTCCGAAACCGTTTAAGGCTTGAGTATCGTAACACGAGAATAACAAAACCAAATTTTATTTTTATAACAAAAGTTGGATTCGGTTACAAAGGCTCTTACATCCTTAGTTGTTTGATAATACAAAAGTAAAGAGTTGCAGCGGAAAAGATAAGTCTCGAAGAGAGACGAAAGCATGTGGGAACCATAAAGTATGGTCAAAACAAAAGACGTTTTAAAGACTTCTTTCTTCCTTCCTTCCTGTCTTCCTTCCTTCCTGCAGATCTTGATGCCTCCGGCTTCCTTCTGAACAGCCTTCCCTTTCCTATCTGATATCCCCATAAAGGCAAGGAATACCAGCCAACAAAGTTGGGAAAGAAAGAAGGGATGTTAGTCTAACGCGAGACTAAGCAAGTGGTAGAATAGAGTTCGGTTCTCAGAAAGGTTTAGACATGAGGGCATCATAGACCAACGGAAACCGTCTGATGCCCAATAGTCACGGGTTCTTTATAGTGGAACGCATAAGGCTCTTTGAGCGAGAGGTTTAAGTGTTTGGCACGGTGTACGAAGGGTAACGAGAGAAGATAGAACTTCCTCGGAATAGGACGTTATTAGGAGATAACGCCTAAGAAAGAAATGTGTTTATTGATTTGTTGGGAACTTTAATCATTCAAGAGTTTGAAAAGCATCCAACATAAATCAAATCGTATCAACCTCATCACAACTCGAAGATGCCGACAGGGAGGTGGCCACAAGGACGCTTAAACACCTGAACCCGTCTTGCCATTTTATAGGCGTTTTAACAACTCGAGTCATGCATTCAGATTGGATAGGCGATTGTCAATAATGTGGACCCGAAGTGATTTTCCAAGTTGTACTAATCACCCTGCGTTCATTGATTACTATGCACGAAGCACTAATCTTTCATTAGTTATAAATCAATGCACTTCACTTAGTGACTTTTAGAGATAGGCAAGCCCTAATGAGGGACGAACCAAAGTGAGGAACCTAATCCTCAACACTTTGCAAGAGTGTTCACCTCTCTATTCGGAGAGAGGTAGAGTCATGACCCAGTATCAGGAGCCGATAACGAAATATACCTCCTAATACGTTATAAAGAGACAGCGGATCACTAAACCGGCAGTCCCTAACTTAAGCTAATCCAGAGCAAAGTCTCGAAAAGAGACTTGAAACAATCAAAGGCCACACATCATCGGAGTCCTAAGTCCAAGTCTAGCATTCGATAATAATCATGATAAACAATAACAATGGTCATTATTTCTAAGCATAATAATCCTAATCAAATTATTAGCAAACAAGTTTGTTCCCAACGATTATTTTGATAACGGAAAGCAATTTCACAATTATCGAGTAAGGAAACGTAGAACCATCCACTTGCCTTAAGACGTTCTTAAAAACGTTAATCGAGGCGTGAAGTCGAGGCTAGCAAGGCCCTAGACAAGGCCTAAGACAAGGCAAGAGGCAAGGCACGGCCCGAGCAACGGCTAGGCAACGGCCCGGGACGAAACGTAAGCTAGGACACTGGCGGCGGGCGCTGCCCCCTTGGCGGCGGTCGTTGCCCCCGGCGGCGGTCGCTGCCCCTGTTGGCGGCGGTCGCTGCCTACTGCAGTGACGACGGCGCGACTTTGCAAGCTTCCTCCGATCGATTCCGGCCACCTTTCGACGAGCTTTTGCCAACAGTAGCAAGAAGAACACTTCTACTTTGCAATGGAAGAGGTTTCAGAGGGAGAGAGGAGAGATTTGTGTGGGTTCTTCCTTCACCAACACACCCCTATTTATAGTGTTCAACCTCCATAACAATCCAAAAGAGAGAGTGGACTTCTAGCCTAACAAGCCAAAAGGGGTTGACAATCCATAGTTGACATTGCCCAAAAGGTGTGAGGATTGCTCTCCAAGCAATACTATAACAGACCTCAAAACCCCGGCGGTCGCTGCCATTTTGGCGGCGGTCGCTGCCTTCTGGGGACTGGGCAACGTCTCAGTAAAATTGGCATAACGTTTTGGATACTTATCGGAATTGCCTCAAATTTTGAGGGATGAAACTAGACTCCTTTATCTACCATTAGGCTTTGTAATTACTCGATTCCGAGCTCTAATGAAGGTTTTATGAATTTGTGAAATTAAGGTGTCTGTTTAGCGTTATCCAACGCTATTCGGTTAATCGGGTGACCTTTGCCCTTTCTCTTGTCGTTCCAAAGACAAAATTGAGTCATAAAACTAAGGAGAATTTCATAATCCATTTTATAAAATTTGCGGATATTACACCCAAGTAGTGGTAAGAACTTATATATAAGTCGTTCATTTATATTATACATATGTTCACATATTTTAACACTTTGTTCATGTTTTTTTACGTCCTTTCAGAGAAAGCTTATTGAACACTACTTGAAAATGAGATCGTTGCATACCAAGAAGAAAAAGATTATGGATGTCAAAGTAAAGCCCAAGATCTTAAACGTTCCATGGAGGGAGAAAGGAAGCAAGCAACCGGCATATGTACGATAAGGGCTATGAAGCTGTACATGGGAGCACAACTCAAGAAGTGAGAGGATGAGATAACGAAACATAATGCAGTTGATTGTCTGAAGAAATTGAGGGTGAAATACTTGAACACTATCATACACTCTGAGGTGAACGAGTTGAGGAAGCGCGTGGTGAAAACCTTGGAGGAATAAAAAAAATGACGCTAAATTATGAGGCCACTCGTCCATGGATAAACATTAGCTAGTAAAGAATCAGGGTCATTGATCTAGAACTTGTTAGGAGGTTAATGTAGAACTAAATATATACTTTGATGGTGTTTTCTGACTTGTGTTTTGGATATTATTACTTTGATTACGTTAAGACATTAGAATGACATTTTGCAAATAGAAGTAAAACTTTTATGTCAGTGTATCGAAATGCACACTCTTGTTGACAGTAGAATGATATTTCGGACAGGGTCATCAATCTAATGTGTTTTTTGTTCACATTTTTTCATAGGATGTTCACATATTTGATGGATATGTTCATGTATTTCATGTCGGCGTTCACATCTCAGAAAAAATGTGAGTCCTTTGGAAAAACGGTTCATAATGAAACGGTTTTGTCTGTTCAAGTTTTTTCACAGGATGTTCACATATTTGATGGATATGTTCACGTATTTTATGTCGGCGTTCACACCTTAGAAAAAATGTGAGTCCTTGGGAAAAACGGTTCATATTGAAACGGTAGATGCTTTAATGAATCTCAATGCACAACTCTAGAAGATCATTTCAATTGTAAGTTAATTGAAACTCTACACACGAGAAGTGAAATAAAAAGTAGTATAAATAACGTATATTTTTATGTTCACGTTAAATGGAGGTGTGTTCACATCTAAATGGGGCATGTTCACGTTAAAGCAAACAACGTTCATAATAAGCCAAACTAAAATCATAGATATACGCATATTTTTATGTTCACGTGAAATGGAGGTATGTTCACATTAAAATGAGGTATGTTCACGTTAAAACATAGAACGTTCATGTGTGCTTCACAATTGCAAGTAACCCATTAAGTCATCATCATGGAAGGCTAATTTTGATTACAGTACGTTTGAAGCTACAAGTTTTATCAATACTTGAATTCAGCCCCTTTGTCATAGTATAGTGAAAGAATCCAGCTACAAGTTTCTCACAAATTCAATTTCTATCAATACTTGAATTCAGCAACCTGGAACTTCCAATCAAGTTCAAACTCAAATTCAGAGGAACCCTAGATCATCAAGCATTCGAATCAAGCATTCTTCATTCTTCATTCTCGTGTTCTCGATTGAAGTCGAAACTTCAAATCAAGTTCAAAGGAACAAAAAGTAAACGAGATGAGACTAGTGCAGACACAAAAAGTTTGAATCAAGTTCATTCTCGTGTTCTCGATTGAAGGCGAAAGCCCTAGATCCACCCACCCAAAGGTGACGGTGGCCGACGGAAACTGAAGGTGGCACGTGGAGTGCTCTACGATGGCGTTAGATGAGAGGAGACGGATTGTGTCGAAGGAGACGGTGGAATGCTCTGCAATGGCGTCGGAGGCGAAAGGTTGAAGAAGACCGATTGCGTCCAGAGAAGACTGAGGAAGATGGCAGATATACTGTCAAAAGAGGCAAAATTACCAAACAACCCCCGTGTCTTTAAAATTTAAAAGAAAACAGCTTCTAATTAAGACTGTAGATCTGCCTTATCGGACGGTCCAGGATCATTCGCAGTTTTTAGGATAACCTTGATTTTCATTTGAACCGAATCCTTAAGAGTAATCAATAGTAATTTTTGGCCGTAAGCTCTCCAATTGTGCAGGATGAGTGGAGGAATTAGGAAAAGTAAAGGAAAAGGAGAAGCGTGGGTGGGTGCCACTATGGAAGAAGCTACAGGGTGGTTTGTGGGTTTGGTCAAAAGTTGACATGGAACTTTAATTAAGTGAGTTTAGGTGGGATTGATTCGGTTTCGGGTTCGATTCAGGAGCTCGTAGTGATTTTCGTGGAACTTTCGGGTTGAGGTTAGAGGTTCTTCGTATTCCTGGTAAGTCGATTTTCGACTTGCTCAGTTCTATTCTGGCTCGTTATGTTGTGCGCTGTGATTGTAGGATTGGTTTTGGGACTAGGCCCGATCGATTATTTTTAAAAATAATTTCTGCTATGGTGTGATATTGTGTGTAACGTTGTTTTTCTATGTTTCATGGTTGAAAATGTTTTTGCATGTACTTCAGTGTTACTGATGCTTCAAGGAAGCTAAGATTTATATGTAAAGGAAATCTCGGTTGCAATGGAGATGAAGGGTTGCATCGACTGGGGACGTGCAATGGTGGAGAAGGGTTTTATCGTCCAATCGGAATGCAATGATGGAGAAGGGTTGCATTGCCAATTAGAAGTGCAATGAAAGTTGCAGCTCCACCTCACTAGGACAGTGAGTGGAGGTATGTGTTTGTGTGTGTATGGGTGTGTAAGTGAAGAAGTGTATGTTGTTGTGTGGAGATGGTCGTATGTGAAAGCAAGATGGTATATGTGTGAGAATGTGTGGCTATGTGAAGGTGTGCGTAAGAGTAATTGTAATTGTGATTATGTTAGTGAATTGAATATGTGTGACTAATTGGAACTAGGACTGGATTTAGAGTTATGCATGTGATTGTGGACTTTTGTTTGCTGACCTTAGAATCAAAACTGTTTTAAAACGTCCTGTGGTTACTGTGCTTAGTCTAGTTTGTTAGGGTAGCAGCTAACCCTTCGGGGAACTATATTTTTCAGTTCAGGTATTCTCAGGATGTCGTGATCGAGCCTCGGCGAAATGGTGGGCAGAGCAACAACACGTGTCACAATAGTTAGATTTGGGGGTTGTTCTTTAGCTAGTTCTTATTGTCTGTTTCTGGTATTGTTAAGTGAGCATGAGTTGGATAGGCTGTTGGGTTTAGATCGTTGTTGTTAACCGGGTTGTTGTTAGAAGTTGTTATAGTTTTGTTCTTGGGATTCAGTTCATAACGTCTCGGGTTGTAAATTATAAATTCTCTTTCTTTTCTTGTACGAGTTGGATGTTTTCTTGTTTTTCCCGTCGTGCCCGCGTTGTAAGATCCAGTTGTTCAATTGTCAAACTAGCTTGGTAGTGCCTCGTGAGGTCTACTACCGAGTAACGCCTTGTTAGAAAGACGGGGTTATTACAGCCAATTTGTTCAACTCTATGGTCAATCTGTTGATCCATATTTGTTCAACTCTATTGCCAATTTGTTCAACTCTATAGTCAATTTGTTCAATTCTATGGTCAATTTGTGTAGTGAAAAGGATGTAGAATTTAGATTTTTGTCCTGAAAGTAGAACTTAGGATGAACAAATTGACCATAGAGTTGAATAAATTGACAATACAGTTGAACATATATGGATGAACAAATTGGCCATAAAGTTGAATAAATTGGCAATAGAGTTGAACAGACTGACCCTATAGTTAAACAAATCGGCTATAGAATAGAACAAATATGGATGAACAAATTGACCATAGAGGTGAAAAAATTGACAATAGAGTTGAACAAATATTGATGAACAAATTGACCATAGAGCTGAACAAATTGACCATAGAGCTGAACAAATTGACCATAGAGCTGAACAAATTGGCATTGAACAAATATTGATAAACAATTATATTTGACCATAGAGTTGAACAAATTGGCAATAGAGTTGAACAAATATTGATGAACAAATTGACCATAGAGTTTAAAAAATTGGCAATAGAGTTGAACAAATATGGATGAACAAATTGATCATAGAGTTGAACAAATTGGTAATAGAGTTGAAAATTTTGATGATCAAATTGACCATTAAGTTGAACAAATAGACAATAGAGTTGAACAAATATTAATGAACAAATTGACCATAGAGTTGAACGGAAGAAGCAAATCAACACAGGCTTAGTCTCCTTCACACACGTAGTGATTTCCATATGCACAAGCTCTTCATGGTGATCAGTGGTGATTGTTTGTCCATAGATTTAACAATCAGGATGCTCCTAACCAAAAAAACAAAATCAACAATTGCAGTAATCAGAAAGCCAACCCCATTCTTCATTTGCACATAGAGTAAGAAGCAAATCAACACAAATCCTTCGGACGAAGCTGTTCAATGGGATGTATACCTCTTTCCACTTGGTAGCGACTAAGCGGCCGAGCACACGAGGACCGACAATCAACAAATCATTCTCGCTTACAATCGCCGAAGACGCCGCTTCCAATTCCACATTCGAATCACCTTTTCCCCGGCCAAGAAATAATATTACAAAAATCAAAATCCAGTCAATCTCCAAACTACTTTTCCAATTTTTAAAAGCAGAAAACCGTAGCTCGAAGAAGCCATTTTCGGTTGGAGACTGAAAATGCAATTCTCTTTTGCAAACACACAAACAATTAAGAGCTCCATTCACTTCCACTAAACACAAGCACTGATTCGTTGATAGGAGGAAAGAGGAAAACACATAAAGTTCACTAGGAAATGTATCATTGAGAGTCTCGATTTGATCTCTTTTTTGATTTCGCAGATTTCAGCACAAGGAAAGGAACGAGGCGGCGAAATCTGGCGAGACCTGGCGCAGAGAAACGAGGCGGCGATGAACAAATCCGATGACGGTGGAGTGGTGGAGGAAGGCGGAGTCGTTCTGCGGGAGCAGCGAGGCGAACAATGAAGATGTGGCGGAGAGGAAGGTAGTAGTTCCAGTGGATGGATTCGCCGAGGGAGTTCTCCATGGGGAGGACAGCGCGATCGGCGATCCAAAGCTCAACGGCCTGGAACGCCACCTTGAACTGGTCGCAAGTGATGCCTTTGCAGCCAGGATAGGCTTTTTCGGCGGCGGCTGCCGAGGACTCCCTGTTTTAGGCGACTCGGAGCGTGGAGCCGTGCATCGGTGCCGAAGAGAGGTCGGCGGACAGCGGCTTTGGAACGCCTCTCATAGAGTTCGAATGGCGGTTCGCCAGGTGGTAGATCTGGCCGGTGGCGAAGCATCGGCGGAAATCTGGAGGTTTCCGGCGGGGCAGAGGTGGTTGGAAGATAGGGCGGAAAGGCGCTGAGTCGCCTCGGAATGGAGACCGACTCTGACGAGTCGACTCTCTTCTCCATCATCGACTCGATCGCTTAGCCAAGGAACTCTGACGGTGAAGAGGTGGACGGAGGACGGATTCTGCGGTGGAGGAAGGTGGGGAGGACGGCGGAGGAAGACGCCGTCGTTGTCTTCGGAGGCGTAGACAGACGAATTGGAGGCGGAAAGGATCCGATCGATTTTGGGGGAACGGACGAAGAACCAGATCTGGGATCTGGTGTGAAATCAGTGGGAAGGTGAGCGTTTTGGCGTTTTGTTAGGGAAATTGATGGTACAGGTCTGGGAACGAGATTCGTTCCTATTTTCTATAGTAAGACTCCTTCTTTCTAGAGTCCTTTTTAAGACTAAACACAGCATGACATGGCATTAAAGGGAAAAAGAAAAAAAAAAACAAGATGTACAGTTTAAAATGCTAGCTCAGCTTTCCGGCTGCCATGTCAGCCATTTTACTGGAATAGTTACCGTCGTATTGTTTTGGGTTAATACGGTAATAGTTCGTATTGCTGTCAATAATTTTCAAAGTTCATACTATTATTGGTTCAAAGGTGATACTATGTATTATTTAGAGTCATTAATAATAATAATAATAATAATAATAATAATAATAATAATAATTTCATAGTTATTTGGGAAAAAAATCAAATCTAAAATATATATATTATTTTCTATATATGTAGAATCTACAATAAAAATTTCAACCAATAAAAAATAAGTCAATTAAATGCCAACCAATCAAAATGATTTAATAAAATAGATATGTTGTTTATTATATCTTTAATTCTACTACTATTAATTTAATTATATCTTTATTTGGAGTTGACGTATATTGTTCTATATTATTATTTTAATCTTCGATTTAGTATATAGTAATATTAATGAATTATATATTTAAGGAAACGTTATAGATATGGTTTCAATGATATATATTATTGGGAAAGACTCATGTAAGAATGAGTTCTAAGGTAGGAATGAATCTCAACTTTTCAATTATACCCGTATTTCTTCCAAAAAGAACAAAACTCAACGAACCAAAAAATCCACGGTCGTAGATTGCACTCTTCACACCAATGGCGACACCATAATTAGAATATTTTAATGAAGATAGATGATACAATACAATGAAAATTTGACATATGTCATGCTAATTATTATTTATAATTTCTGCTTTAGTGTATGGTTATAATGATATTGATGATTAAAAAATAATAAAAGTAGAAATTCAAATCGGGTCAGTAACCCGTTTTCTCAGTCGGCCCACAGTCTTTCAGCCCAAATAAAGACCGGCCCAAATTCCATCAACCGTATCCAAAGCTCAAAACCCTAATTCGACCATATCGCTCTCTCCCTTCCTCCGTATAAAACTCAAGTGATCCCCATCGTCTTCCTCTTTCCCTCATTTCCCACACCCAAGCAAATCTATCAATCCGCAGCCATGGGAGAACACCTCGTGCTACGCGGAACAATGAGGGCCCACACCGACATGGTGACGGCCATCGCCGCCCCCATTGACAACGGCGACATGATCGTCACCGCCTCTCGCGACAAATCCATCATCCTATGGCACCTCACCAGAGAGGACCGTGTCTACGGCGTCCCCCGCCGTCGCCTGACCGGCCACTCTCACTTCGTCCAGGACGTCACTCTCTCCTCCGACGGCCAGTTCGCTCTCTCCGGCAGCTGGGACGGCGAGCTCCGCCTTTGGGACCTCGCCACCGGCACCACCGCCCGCCGCTTCGTCGGCCACACCAAGGACGTTCTCTCCGTTGCCTTCTCCCTTGACAATCGCCAGATCGTCTCCGCCTCCCGTGACAAGAGCATCAAGCTCTGGAACACTCTAGGTCAGGCTTTTGAACTCGGATCTTTTCAATTTCAATCTCTTGTGAATGTGATTTTGAGCCTTTAGTTCGTTTGCATTTGATCTTATTGAAGCCTGCTCACTACTGTACTGGCATTCTTGATTCCTTATATTGATGGTTTAGGTCTGTAATACGAGTAACAAAACTTATGCTAACTAGCTGATGAATTTTGATCTTTTCAATTGCAATCGCTTAGAAATGATCCGTTGATTTTCTGATTCTGGTGATTTTGGTTATGTAGTTCTCTGATGCCTAATGTTGATTGAGATGAGATGCACCAGTACATTGATTAGATTTGCTAATATGAATAAGCAAACTTGTACAAGTTAAATCGCATTTGTTCTGTATATGGATTTGATGTGTGAAGATCATATTCGATATGGATAGTTGCTAATAAGCCAGATGAATTGACGTAGTTTGACTCTAAATGTGTAGGTGAATGCAAGTACACCATTCAGGAAAATGATGCTCACACTGAATGGGTTAGCTGCGTCCGTTTCAGCCCCAACAATCTCTCGCCTACTATCGTATCAGCTTCGTGGGACAAGACTGTTAAGGTTTGGAATTTGTCAAACTGTAAGCTGAAGTCCACCTTGGCTGGTCACAATGGATATGTCAACACCGTTGCTGTTTCTCCAGACGGTTCTCTCTGTGCCAGTGGTGGGAAAGATGGTGTGATCTTGTTGTGGGATTTGGCTGAGGGTAAGAAGTTGTACTCTCTCGATGCAGGCTCCATCATCCATTCCCTGTGCTTCAGCCCCAACAGATACTGGCTTTGTGCTGCCACTGAGAATGCTATTAGGGTTTGGGATTTGGAGAGCAAGACCGTTATCGAGGAGTTGAAGGTTGACCTTAAGGCTGAGGCTGATCTTGCTGAGGGTGCTGCCACTGGTAACAAGAAGAAGGTAACTTTTCTTTGTTATTTTCTTTTTACTAATCTGGCTTGTTATCATAATTTCCTTTGTGTGTACAAATGTTTGTGCTGTTTTGTGCATTAATTTGTGTTGCCATTTGTTCATTTCTTGTAAGATGTTGATATGGTAGAACTTGTATTATCAGAAGATTTACAAATCTGGCACAGTAACTCACGTTTATAATTTAATATGAATTGCCATTGTCATTTACTAAGGTCACTGACTCACTTTGTTGCTTTGGCATTACGAATGCCCTGCCTTTTCACTGTAACCACCTATTCTTGATGATTTTACCCTAGCTCTGATCCTGAACCTTACAAATTTCCAACATGTCAATGAGTATATTTACAGTTAGAGAGCTGTGTTACTTGATTATCTTCTCTCTGGAAGAGTCAAGATTGTATAATTACATTTTAAGAAGATGAGAATATTTTTTGGTGTGCATTCCAGCAAGGGTGTAAAGTTCTCTCATCAGTGCCATGTCTTATTGATCTTTTGTTGCTTTGATGTGTCTCTCAATACACTTTAACTTATGTTTCTTTCCTTTTTTTTTAGGTTATCTATTGCACAAGTTTGAGCTGGAGTGCTGATGGAAGCACCCTGTTCAGTGGCTACACCGACGGTGTCATCAGGGTTTATGGTATCGGCCGTTATTAGGTAGACATTGTCCCTTCATGCGCAAGCGCAGGCGAGCAATTTTCGACAGTATCTCTATGTTATTTCTCTTTTGAGCCAAACATGTTGCAGATTCCTTTAGTGTACTATACAGTCTTTTTGCGTTAGCTGACCGATTTGGTTTTGTTGTGAGCACTGCTTCTATAATCTGATTCCAGTTCAAGTTTCTATTTTCAATTTTGTTGTGTGCACTACCTTGAAGCCATTAAAAAGGCAGTTGATAGGAAAATTGAAATACATAGTTCCCTTCAAAGAAAAACAAGGTTTCGAGCAAAATTTCAAAGTGTACACACGTCAGCATCTAAAGTGGTCTAGAAAATCATGTTCCAATAATCCATAATAATCCATTCGTGTACGTAACACACTCTATCTCGACCATAATTAATCATCGATAGAGCATATAAATATATACTGCCATAAACCTTATGTAAAATATTATTCTATATATTAATTACACAAGAAGCTAGGCAATCGACGCATTTTAACAATTGATTTTACATGCATGATACTTACATATTGACACACGTACACCATAGCGCTATACATCGCACAATTGTATACAGATTGACACACGCACACCATACATACAACTTGCAAATACATCTACGGTCATGTAACAAAGCCATAATTGACCTAGACCGTACGTCCTATATATAGTATATATGTACGTAAGTGATGGCGATATCATGCAATTGGATAAGAAGGCATCATGGCAAGGCCACAAAGCCCCTCCTGGGCAGCGACGTCCCTCTTAATCCTCATGTAGCCCTTCTCCCCCCAAGAAGTACCCCACGAGTTCTTGAGGACCCAATACTTGGCGCCCTCGGGTGTGGCCCCGTACCCGACCGCCAGCACGGCATGGTCGAGGTCGGTCCCGCACTCCCCTCCGAACACGCCTTCCGAGTAGAACTGGAACTCGAAGCCGCTGCCCTCGATGGCCACCGACACCGGCTGGTGAGCCACGGCCTTGAGGAGGGAGGCTTCGCTGTTGGCGGGCACGTCCTCGTACCCTCCGATGGTGGCTGCATTGTGGCGGGCGGCCGCCGCCTTGCACGAGCCGTCGGAGGCCGTGTACGGGTACTCGGACTCGGTGGCGAGCCCTCCGTGGCTGTGGATGAAGGAGAAGGCGGTGTCCATGAGCCCCCCTTCGCACCCCGCGTCTTCGCCCGCCGTGTCGCAGTCCACCAACTCCTGCTCTGAGAGCGACACCAGCTTCCCGGTTTTTATGTGGGTCAGCCCTTCCACGGCTGCCACTGCTGAGAACGCCCAACAACAACCTGTACGTGTGTATGTGTGCGCCCCATGCACAACGTACTTAATTAGTATATGTACATGTAATGAATAATATTCCCTATCGCCTACGTACTACTCTTATATGTTTTTTGGTTTATAAGAATAGAATCACTTAGGCCAATATAACGAAAAAAGAGATTCAAACTCGCGACGTCATCACCTCTAAATAGGTTAGTGAGAGACTTGACAATTGACATATCGCGACTTAGTTAGTTAACATAAGTAGCTCTTATCCAAACTTTGTAATGTTTTATCATGATTTATGTGGTAAATAGTAGTAATATTTAACAAATAGTACGTAGAATTGACTAAATATATATTAATTGTTTATCTTCCTTACCACAAGAGCCTTGGTTTTTTATGGGAGTCACAGCACCCTTAGATCTCCAGTCCATCGTAGGAACTCCATCGGCAGAGAAGTTTTCATACCTAAAGAGTGTGGGTTTTGATTTTGAGTATTGCAATGAGCTAATAGCCTTACGACCGGTGCGAGAAGCTCGAAACTCCTCGGTGGTCATATCGGCGAACTCATTTAGACCCAGGGTGAACCCGCGGTTCATTTTATTAAGGGCATCGATACGCATCAAGTTCTCCCTAAATATGCGGAGACGCTCAGCCTTTTCGTTTCCGTCCTTATAGACGCGACCATATTGAGTCATCCACTGCTGGTGCCTATCGACAATAGCATTGGATGGCTCAACATCGTCGAGAAGGCGAGATGCAACTTGATCAGGACCCCATGTAGTGAGCCCTAGTGCAACCAAGAGTGCTAGAGAAAATAAGAGTTGGTATGGAAATTGGGTTCTTATGATCAAAGCCATACTTCTTATTATATAGATAAAGTAGCTAGATGGTTTGAAAATTGGAGGGAAATAACCTTACAAGTTATGAGTTGGTGTGTGTGCTTTATGAACTGGAGAGGGTGTAAGGGGGGCTTTTTATAGCAAAAAATGTTGGGTAAAGAACTACAAAGTACTTGGTGCTTAATTAGTTTGACGTCTAGTTACCTTGTTGATTACATGTGGTTGCAAGGTTGCATTATGCCAATAAAGAGGTCATAGTAGCCATGAAAAAATATCTTGATTTGGACACTTTTTTTTTTCATATTTTCTTTTTCGCAAGTTACAATCATTTTTTTTCCGCTTTTTTTTTTTTGTATATTTAGTACTTACTGGTAAAGAAAAAAGGAGGAGACAGGTCGACTAATAATAAAGATTGTTGTGATACTATATGAAACTTCCTTATTAATTCATCCCAGCTGTAACAAACCAAAAAATTGGCCCCTAATTAAGCTAGACTTGATATGATACCATATGAAACTTTGTTGGGCGATAGACGACTATGGTTCGTGTAAATATATAAACCCTATATTGAAGCCTAATGAGAAAACATACTAAAATTAATTTAATAATAGGAGTAACTCACTATATTTATGTACTACTGTTTTTTATAGTTCAACACGTTAGAGTATGCTCAATGGTAGACCAAGAATTGGGTACTATACCCTAAAAAATATTAAAAAGGGGCAAAGAACATGAAATTTGAGAGAAGAGATGATGGTTTTTGATCATCACCATGACCATAATAGCATTTTAGTTTTAGAACGGTGGAATGACAAGTGTCATTGGAGAGATTAAAGTGAAATTAACAAGAAAAACAATTAAAAAAAAACACATACAATTATTTTAATTTAATGACCAAATTTGATCAGCCACTATATATATATACTCTTAGTTGTGTGAGATATAGGCCAACAATAATGAATAAAGTTGCGCACTTTGAGGCATTTTGAAAGATGGATAGACGAGACTAAGTAGTATTTGTATGGAGTTAGTTGCCCCACTTCCCTCCAATTGAATATGTATTAGATATTTTTATGAAGTTAAATATATAGTAAGATTATTGTAAATTTTAACTAGTGTTCAATTCTCTCGTATAGAAATACGTACCTATTTTACGTGGCCTGTATACAAACAGTTAAGCCTTTTGACTAGCATCCCGAAATTACCATTTCAAATCATGAATTGATTGCTCATCTCCAAAGTATGATTTAGGCTAGTTTTAAATAATACTAGAAAGCTTGTCCCGTCCATCAAATGGAGATGGACAAATTGGTTTATAATAATGGTTTTAGATGTTATGAGTTATGACATATGATTAATCACAATTTTTGTCCATAATCTCAACATTCATTCTTATTTGTCCCAATCCTATAATGAGTTGAAAATAAGATTCTTATATCTATTACTTTTTTATTTATAAAATGCTAAATTACAATTGAATACACACGTTTAAGTATACAATATGTATAAAAATTGATATATCCTATTTCTTTTTTTAATAATAAGTATGTAACACCAAAACAAGTAGATTTTAGTAGGTTAGTACGAATTGAATTTGAGCCAACACATGTTCATAACTTCATTGACAACCATTTGCAACTGATGAAGTGAGCTATCTTATTATTCTTTTGGTTTACATGAGGAACCATTACAAATTTCAATCATTTAATTATCTCATTTGTTAATCAATATTTTATATTTCACAAAGTATGACATACACAATTAACTTGTTCAAAAAAACTAAAGTATATATTTTTAAGGATGAAAGTATGGAGAGTGACACGTGTACTAGCATCAGCATTAGTCTTGTCAAAAATTGTTTGATTGTTAGATGGAAGGTAAAAAATAGAAAAGACAGAAGTCTTTTAAAAAGGTTGGGGATCGAGAATTTGTAAATTGTTAGTCTAACTAGCGCAATTTTGTACTGACTCTTTGAGTCCTTGTGAATAAAATTACCTTTTTATTCGAAAAAAAAGAAAAAAAACATGCATTTATTTGACCCAAGGGAAGAAAAATAAGGGTCGTATACTGAATTGAATTGAATTTGAATGAATTTAGCATAATATATTGGCATAACATGATTGGGCCTTTAAAACCAATTTTTATTACTTTGTAATTACAATTAAAAAAGCCAAAACTACAAAAAATAAAAGAAAATAAAAGCATGCATCTATTATAACTATATACTAAAGCGGAGGTTAAAAATAGTATTTAGCACGACACGTGTTAATTTCTCATTGGACCGCATCACCCATCTTTATTAAAATTATTTTTAATTTGTTTAATTGGTTGAAAATTCATTGTAGACCCCACATAATAAAAATCTATCCAAATCTTAAAAAAAATCTATCCAAATTGTAGACATAATAAATTGTAGGTGGGTAAATTTACCATCATAATTAAGGATGATATTTTCGCCAGTCAGGTAAGCATATCTAATAAATATCTTTATTAGCCTATTAAATCCTGGTAGTTATCCGGTAGTTGGAAGATTCTATCCTATTTAAGAAGATAGAATTATTGATTGGGCTCCAAGGAACTAACCGTAGCCCTCTCTCTCCACTATAAATACATGTCTTCGCCATGTAGAAAGGATATGCACAAACTACACTAGAGGGGCTGATCATCACTCGCCCTAACCCTACCCTGCGCCTCTCTCTATACTGTTTACCCTTGCGAATACTCTACTGACTTAGGCATCGGAGGTGGATTAGGGGGTCCCCGCCCCCTTTGTCCATTGTTTTGCAGGTCATTGAAGGTGAAGAGGCTTGGAGAAGAAGAACATTGAAGAAGGAGTTGAAACTTGTACACGACATATTTTGTGTACTAACATTTGGCGCCGTCCGTGGGGAAGAACGACGAACTAGGTTTTCGACCTTCGTCTCTATCCTTCTACGAGAACCGATCCGAGAAGGTTATGGATTGTCAATCCACGAGCCCGGATCGAGACAGCCGCCGAACAAACCGGCGAGACGACCGCGACCGCCGTGCGCTGCATAGGACCGGCAGCCGGCCGACTTCACCCCGCGGTGCGTGATCGCCGAAGTCGGTCCGGTACGAGACGCGGTCCGTAAGTCGTCGGCCCGTCATCGCCACGCCTTCGCTAGGGCGGAAACAGGGGCGATCGGTCGGACCATTCGCGGAGACAAGGCGACCCGCGGGCGCGGGTCGAGAAACCGCGAGCGCGGTTTTCCCTCAAAACCCTCCGTCTAATCCCTGCACGCGGGCCGCGGGCGCGGTTCTGGGGGCCGCGGGCACGGTTTCCCCCAGAACGGTCCACACGAGATATCTACGCCAACCGCGGGCGCGGGCCGAGGATCCGCGGTCGCGGATCGGCCACCAGAGGCAAATTAATTTGTTTGATCGGCAAACGCCACGTACGTATGCACTGAATTAACAAAGATTAACCTTTGTTAATCAACATCATCCAGTACTTAGGGACGGAGGCGAGCTTCGCCCTTGTTCGCATCAAGCGGACCTTGCCGAGCGACGCCGACCGGTTTAATGCCGAGGAAGCCCGTCCAAGACCACGCCTTTGGCTTCGGCGACGGCCTCCACAGCTAGAGACCACGGTAGGAACGCCTCCACACCGCCAGCTGCCGTCATGAAGCCGGACTCCCCCGACGATATCGTACGGTGGTGCGCGCTGCCCTTACGGTCTCGTCGGGGACCCCCACGGTCGTCCGGAGCCAGTCGTTGCGGAACCGTCCCATCTTGACCGTACACAACGTTCGCACGGCCGTTCGAAGATGCGACGGATGCGGTAGCGCTCCTAGTCATAGTCCCAGTATACGCGCGGAGATCGACGAGGCGGCTCGGCGTGGGCCCAGGGAGGAGGCTGACGGGATCTCGTGGTGGCCTAGGTTCAAGGAACGGGCGGATCTGCATAGTCGCCGGTGCCGGCGTACGATGCCGTCAATCCAGAGCCCTGGACGAGCCGTCGTGGACCGTCTTCACATGAGACGTGGAGATCAAGCGCAAGGAGCCCGTCACGAACTCATCCGGAGTGATCGACGGAGAGGTGGAAAAGACAAGCGTCTATGAAGGTTCAAGATGACGAAGGACGGATCGGAGCCGATCCCATTACACGAGTCGTCGCTCATCGTCTAGAGCAATCCGTATGATAACCGCGGGTGCGGTGACGGAGCCGCGAACGCGGTAGATAGGCCTGCGAGCGCGGGTAGGGCGATGAACGAAGAGGGACTCGGGAGCGAGCGCCACCGCGAGCGCGGTAATGGGTCCGCGAGTGCGGACCCAACAGCGGATGAGGATCGTTGGCTAGGATCACGGGTATACGAGCCCAACGCATCCACCAATCAAGGCGGAGGTGAGGATTGCACAATCGGCACGATCAAGACAGTCTTGATCGCTCGCGTGTGATCACGGAGTCAAACCACGTTACCAACCGCGAACGCGGTGACCCACCCGCGAGCGCGGATCCGCGGAGAATCCCAGTCTGGGGAAAAACCGCGGGCGCGGTATCCCCTGCCGCGGGCGCGGTTTCGCTCTAGAGAACGAAACTTCTGTTCTGGGGCAGCCCGCGACCGCGGGTCCATCACACGCGACCGCGGGCAAGCGACCGACAAAATTATCGATCGTGCTTCCGACTCACTTTTCGGGAGCTACGCTTAACAGATTTGGACGATCCGCATATCGTTGGAAAGAGGAGGAGATAAGCTACAAATTATCTTCAGAAGTCGAAGCAAGAATCCTGCTCGAAGTCGGTCGAAACTGGGAACGAATAGCGCAGTCTAAAAATCGAGCCGAAGGGTTGAAGGGTCAATCGATGTCCTTGACCGTTGTGCAAATCATCAAGACACTGCTTCAAGATTTGGTAAGACCATTGAACTGCGCTTTCAATCTTGGATTCATGTTGATAGACCATGAACGTCTGCGCGGACGATAGAGTGGTCGGGAGTAAGACCCCTTCGCTGGTGCAAAATGGCGACCGCGAGGAGCGACTGCGGAATCAATGGCCGTGCGCACGGCCCACTCATTCGCAAGTACGAATCCACGTCAGGACCGCGGGTCCGGAGACGCGACCGCGGTTCTGGTCCAGATCGCAAGGCTCCCTCGCTGGGGCAGTTCGAGACGAAGGTGATAAACCACCACCGCGACCCATGCATGCATGGTCGCGATATCACTATTGCGCACTCTTCATGAGGCCCTCGCGCGGATGTTGAGTTGTTTAAAAACCTTCGCTTTTTTGTGTCTTTCGTTTTCTTAAACAAAATCCTGTGCAGGAAACTTTTCGTTTTATTTATCGTTTTGTTTTCTCAAAATCTCAACATGTGACGCGCTTAAGGGTAAACGCAACGTTAGTTCATCACACTAACGGACTCCTCGTATGCTAGCTACGTAGGAGGGTTCCCGTGATACTCGCTCACGGTGGTTCCCGTGATACTCGCTCACGGTGGTTCCCGTGATAATCGCTCACGGTGGTTCCCGTGATACTCGCTCACGGTGGTTCCCGTGATAATCGCTCACGGTGATTCCCGTGATACTCGCTCACGGCGGTGGTTCCCGTGATACTCGCTCACGGCGGTGGTTCCCGTGATACTCGCTCACAGTGGTTCCCGTGATAATCCCTCACGGTGGTTCCCGTGATACTCGCTCACGGTGGTTCCCGTGATAATCGCTCACGGTGATTCCCGTGATACTCGCTCACGGCGGTTGTTCCCGTGATATTCGCTCACGGTGGTTCCCGTGATAATCGCTCACGGTGGTTCCCGTGATACTCGCTCACGGTGGTTCCCGTGATAATCGCTCACGGTGGTTCCCGTGATACTCGCTCACGGCGGTTGTTCCCGTGATAATCCCTCACGGTGGTTCCCGTGATACTCGCTCACGGTGGTTCCCGTGATAATCGCTCACGGTGGTTCCCGTGATACTCGCTCACGGCGGTTGTTCCCGTGATACTCGCTCACGGCGGTTGTTCCCGTGATATTCGCTCACGGCGGTTCCCGTGATATTCGCTCACGGTGGTTCCCGTGATACTCGCTCACGGTGGTTCCCGTGATAATCGCTCACGGTGGTTCCCGTGATACTCGCTCACGGCGGTTGTTCCCGTGATATTCGCTCACGGTGGTTCCCGTGATACTCGCTCACGGTGGTTCCCGTGATAATCGCTCACGGTGGTTCCCGTGATACTCGCTCACGGTGGTTCCCGTGATAATCGCTCACGGTGGTTCCCGTGATACTCGCTCACGGCGGTTGTTCCCGTGATAATCGCTCACGGTGGTTCCCGTGATACTCGCTCACGGTGGTTCCCGTGATAATCGCTCACGGTGGTTCCCGTGATACTCGCTCACGGCGGTTGTTCCCGTGATACTCGCTCACCGCGGTTGTTCCCGTGATATTCGCTCACGGCGGTTCCCGTGATATTCGCTCACGGTGGTTCCCGTGATACTCGCTCACGGTGGTTCCTGTGATAATCGCTCACGGTGGTTCCCGTGATACTTGCTCACGGCGGTTGTTCCCGTGATATTCGCTCACGGTGGTTCCCGTGATACTCGCTCACAGTGGTTCCCGTGATAATCGCTCACGGTGGTTCCCGTGATACTCGCTCACGGCGGTTGTTCCCGTGATATTCGCTCACGGCGGTTTCCGTGATATTCGCTCATGGATGTTCCCGTGATATTCGCTCACGGACCGCGATATTCTCTCGCGGAGCCCCGTGATATTCGCTCACGGGGGGGTGGGACCGTGATATTCGCTCACGGGGGCTCCCATGACACTCGCTCATGGATATGCAAATGCGTCAACCTCCTAATCTACATAAGTCAAGTCAATTCTAGAGTACCTACGTCTTAGTCACGCAACAAAGACGTAGGTTGGGCATTTGTAGGTGGGTAAATTTACCATCATAATTAAGGATGATATTTTCGCCAGTCAGGTAAGCATATCTAATAAATATCTTTATTAGCCTATTAAATCCTGGTAGTTATCCGGTAGTTGGAAGATTCTATCCTATTTAAGAAGATAGAATTATTGATTGGGCTCCAAGGAACTAACCCTAGCCCTCTCTCTCCACTATAAATACATGTCTTCGCCATGTAGAAAGGATATGCACAAACTACACCAGAGGGGCTGATCATCGCTCGCCCTAACCCTACCCTGCGCCTCTCTCTATACTGTTTATCCTTGCGAATACTCTACTGACTTAGGCATCGGAGGTGGATTAGGGGGTCCCCGCCCCCTTTGTCCATTGTTTTGCAGGTCATTGAAGGTGAAGAGGCTTGGAGAAGAAGGACATTGAAGAAGGAGTTAAAACTTGTACACGACATATTTTGTGTACTAACATAAATCTATCCAAATCTTTAAAAAATCTATCCAAAATTGTGCACATAATGAAAATCCACTCTTTATAAATTTCAATAGATATATTTTTATTTAGTTATATTTTTAACCTAGAATCTATCTAATATGTTATGTATCTAATAATGATATTAAAATAAATTGTACACATAATGTATCTAATATGTTATATTATTCAGCTATATTAAAATAGATCTCATAAGGAACAAAATAAATAAACTAATGCAATATTTTATATGAAGATAGTGTTTTTAAATAACTTTATATAAAATTTAAACTATGATTTTAGTTAAATCAAATTCGGATTAATACTAGTTTGATCCCAAAGGGGGAAAATAAGTTGTATAGATACTCATAAAAGACAATCCTAGAACTTCACCCTATCAAAATAAACACCTACTTCCACTTTTCTGATTTGCTCTCTCTTTCTTCATATTCCCCGAAAGTCTAATCTTTGCTCTATTTTTTTTTTAAATCATCTTAATAAATAATCATAATTTAAAATATACTTTAAGGTTCAATTTTATTTTGAAGAGTATTAATTTTTTATAATATATCAAAATTTTAAGAGTACCGTATACTCCCTCCATTTCAAAATACATGACCATATGCTAATTTTTTCTGTTATAATACTTGACCATTTCACATTTTTTTCCATCTCTTTCTATACCTCTAATAATTATCTTTATCGTAATCATTACACTTTTTCATATTTCTCTAAACAAATAATTAACTCTACATTTGATAGGGTAATATAGCAATAACATTTTTTTCTTAATATATGTTCAATGTCTAAATGATCATATATTTGAAACGGAGGGAGTAATATATAGTGGAAGATTAAGATTTCTGTAAATTGTGTACCTGCTTGAAACATATCAAAAAATATTAGTTAAAAAATTCACATAACGTCACTATTTATCCCTGGTTCCCTGTTATTCACTATTGTGAAAGAAAAACTTCTCACGTTGAAAATTGAAAAAATAATTCCTAACATATACACTACTAGACCTGTCAAAAGCTGATTCGACCCGTAAACCCGACCCGACCTGACCCAAAATTTTTGGGTTTCAACCCGAATATTTGAACCCGAAACCCAGTTTGAACCCGAACCCGGTAAACCCGAAAATTTCTGGGTTAGGGTCGGGTCAAACCCGTTGGGTCAAGAAATCTATAAGGCGGAAATCTTATTTTAGAATACACTCTAATATAATGAAATGACAGATTGACGGGTAATTGTGCACCCAAAGGCTTTAATTATATTACAGTATATATAATTTATTTTAGAAAATTATGATATATTTATTATTAATATATTTAAAAATAATATTTTGTTATTATATTTTATTATTTAAATAATATTTTATTTAAACTTTGGTCAAAAAATTGATACTCTTGACCTGCTGGATTGATCCGACCCGACCCGAAAACCCGAAGCGACCCGACCCAGTTTGACCCGTAACCCGATTGACCCGAACCCGAACTCAACTCGAACCCGGAACGACCCGACCCGATTGACAAGTCTATACAGTACATATATTTTGCATGAGATATTCTTAGTATTGTCAATTGATTTTAGGATAAAACTCAACTAGTTTATATGTTGAGTTTAGCGTACAATTGACAATACTATTTATCAAAATCTCATTTAAAAACCCAACAGGTTTGAACTGCCCCACCCTCTCGGACGGGGCCTGCAGGCCATATGGGCGGTAGGGCTAACGTAAATAAAGATAAGCTAATTAACTCAATCTGATTATTGATTGGTGGAAATTAACGTGATGGAACAACTTAATTTTAATTATCCGCATGCATGCGTGCGTACATGGAAAACATGAATAAAGATGGAAAGGGAAGTGTTGGGATTGAGTAGTAGGTTAATTGAGTAACGCAATTTAGTGTGAGCTCATCATCTTGATTAGTTAGATTCTCGTGGTTGATGCTTACAGGCGCCAAACTAACTTGCATGCATATACGTAAACACGTACAAGATTATCGCTAGAGCTCGATCTTGAACTCTCTGACTTGTCAAAAATGAAATCCGTCTTTTAATTCACGTTTGAAATTAATGTGAATCGGTACTCAAGAGAAACCAATAACAAATCTCATATAGTATATGGTATTGGCTTATGTGAGTTACGTTGCAATCTAATTGAGGAAAATTGTGTACTTGCTCTCCATATAAAAAGTATAGGTTAAGCTATTGTTGGACTTGTGTAGGCGTTTTTTTGACAAAATAGGGTATTGACTAAGCAGTCATTTTCAGTACGTAGTCATCTCGTAGTTTCATATGCGTACGTTATGTAAGTAGCTAGCTACATAACATATATACATCACAACATACGTGATACGTGGATCAATTCATTGTTGGTGTGGTGTGAGCGAAGTCGAAGGCATACGTATATTTGGAGTTCACGCAACAAACTGATCGATTGGTCAGGTGATATTCAGTTTACGTGCATCTATAGATCGAATCACGGTTTAATGACAAAACAAATACCAATTATGATCACTCTTGTCTTGACCAATTAAATACGTTGATGGAATCTTAGAAAAAGGTCACAAATTTTCACACGAAATTTGGTAGTGATAACTGATGACCTAATGTGATCGAGATTCTTTGGGCCCCATTATGTATCGGAGATTCTAACTTGTCACTTCATGAATAAGGTTGCTACTAGGGCCAGACAAAAAAACTATAACCAATAAACCGAAAACACCGATTCCAGGTAATCGTATCGAGAAAATCTGGAAAATCACTTATGGTTAACCAACCAAAACTTTAAACAGTTTAACAATTTATTAACCGATAATATATATGTGTTTTTAGAAAGAGAATAATATAAACAAGCTATTCTAATAATATTAGGCTTGTTTTAATGATGCATTAGATATGTATTTTAAATGACATGAATTACAATTATTTTATCTTTTTTCTCTGGGTCTTGTCTTGACTTTTGTAACTCAAGTTGGAATCCATTTTATTATTTTCTCCTATATAAAAAAGTAAGTGGGATAAATTAGTAATTAATTAATTGTATGTTATTTTTATAGATGAGTAGTTTTTGAGAATATTTTGGTTTTATGATAAAATATTTTATTGTATAACACTTACTGATGTGAATGAAGTGTAGTATTGTGATCGACCTGGTTTAGTTCAACGTCTCTATTTGACTCTATACACTTGTTAGTACACAAAATATGCCTGTGTACAAGTCTCAACTCCTTCTTTAATGACCTTCTTCTCCAAGCCTCTTCGCCTTCAATGACCTGCAAAACAATGGACAAAGGGGGCGGGGACCCCCTAATCCACCTCCGATGCCTAAGTCAGTAGAGTATTCGCGAGGGTAAACAGCATAGAGAGAGGTGCAGGGTAGGGCGATCACGAGCGATGATCAGCCCCTCTAGGGTTAGGGCGAGCGATGATCAGCCCCTCTAGGGTAGTTTTTTGTATATCCTTTCTATATGGCGAAGACATGTATTTATAATGGAGAGAGAGGGCTAGGATTAGTTCCTTGGAGCCCAATCACTAATTCTATCTTCTTAAATAGGATAGAATCTTCCAACTACTGGATAACTACCAGGATTTAATAGGCTAATAAAGATATTTATTAGATATGCTTACCTGGCTGGCGAAAATATTATCCTTAATTATGATGGTAAGTTTACCCACCTACAACACTTAATTTTATTTAATTACGATGGTCTCTTACTAGTTTACTAATGATTATTTGGTTAGTTCAGCTCATTTATTTATTTTCTGCTTATTTGTATTTTATGACTCATTATTTTTCTTGTTTTGTTACGTTTTTATATTATAATTTTTAAGTATGAAAAGTGTTCTCGTCAACCTCAATTCGAAATCGATGAGTCCAATTCACTTTTGAAAGAATGAAGATGTGTGAATTAGTTTTCAAGTTTTAGTTATGCATTTCAAATCTTAATGATTCAAGAACAAATATTTAGTCTTGTTTTTCTAAAATTCTATGTATTACTATAATTGGATGATTTTTGGTATGTAATTCGATTATGTATTTCGATAATTTATGAATTGGACTATGAGGTTTGATGATGTATTTTGATATCTATTGGTCAAGATGCATGTATTTCAAAATAGTAATCTCTCTCTCAAATAATAGTTAATCGATTAACCGTACCGTACCTATTTTTATAGCTAACCGATCTCGGTTAAGCGATATATAACGGTTCGATAATGGTTATCATAATTTTGTAACCGAATTTCCGATTGACCGATATCTGATTAACCAAAACTTCAGTTTACCAACCATGTCCATCCCTAGTTACTACCATATTTCATACCCTATATGCACCATAATATATTTCAATAACTTGCAATTGCTCACATTATTTAATTTAAAGTTAAACTCCATTTCTAGTTCTTTTTACTAGAAGAATTTTTTGCTCTTCATCTGTTGGGGCTTGTGTTATTCAATTCATTATCAAAATTTGAAGGGATACATCCATCTTAATTACTATATACTAAAATAGAGGTTAACATAATATTAAAATCAATATATATTAACAAAATTAAATCAAATCACACATCTTTGTTAAAATTGATATAATTGATCAAAATCTAATTAAGTTGTTTTTATTAGTTGAATATTAAATATAAATCCTCACATGTAGGTAAAGTATTTCATATTATTTGATGAATAATACTCTTGTGAGAATAGGTCTTATGGTGAGAAGTGAGAGTACCTTTTGTGAGTTCCTTCTAAAAAACCAACACTCCAAATTAGACTTTCATTAAATGGATGAAACATGACACGACCAAAACATTCTTGTATTTTTAGCATATTTTTTCGAATTTTCCTGTATTTTTTGAAAATCAATATTTTTCGCATATTTCTCAAATTATTCCCGTATTTTATTGAAAAATCCATACTTTACACATGTTTTTCAAAACGATTTGTTCATTCATATATCCAATTTTTAAATATGTATCGAGAATTTGTTAAGAGGGATTGGGGTGGGGAGGGTGGGTTTGGGGTGGAATTTAAGAGCCTAGCCTCCCGTAAAAATAAATTAGCTAAATAGGCTATCCCCTACATATAAAACCCCCATTCTCTTTCATTTTCTCTCTCTTCCTCATTTTTTTCCTCACATCTCTCTCTCTCCCTCTCCTCCCTCTCGCCTTCTCCCTCTCCAAATCTCCCTCTATCTCCTCTCCTTCCTTTCTCCTTCGATTTTATTTTTTCAGATCTACGCCTATACAAGTCAGATCTAGGCTCGTGTATGCCCGATCTTGACTCGTACGAGCAAGATCTACGCTCCAACCACCTCGACGAGCCATTCCGCCGCCACCGCCCTCGCCGACGACTTCCGCCACCGCCGCCGTCGCTACCGCCGCCAGATTTAACGGATTTCAGGTATTTTTTTCTTTTTCGATTCCTTTTCATCCTCAATCTCCTTTTTTTTTGTTTCGACCCAGATCTACTCAGATCTAGACTCATACAAGCCAGATCTATGCTCGTTCGAGCCAGATCTAGCTAGATCTAGGCTCCTACGAGCCAGATCTGGGCTTGTTCGAGCCAGATCTAACCAAATCTAGGCTCCTACGAGCTAGATCTAGGGTTGGGTTTTTGAGTTTTTAGGTTTTTGGGTTTTTTGGATGACAAGTTCATTTTTGGGGGTTTGGGATGATTTTATGATTTTTGGGTGATGACAAGTGGTTGTTTATGAGTTTTGAGCAATTTAAGTTTGTTCTACGGATCTGACTGATGACAAGTTTTTTTTAGGGTTTTTGGGATGATTTTATAGGACTAGGTGATGACAAGTTGTTTTTAATATGTTTTAGCGACGACAAGTTTGTTTTTTATGTGTTTTGGTGATTATAAGTTTGTTTTACGAATCTGAGTGTTGACAAGTTTGTTTTAATGTTTTTGGGATGATTTTGGGTGATGACAAGTTAGTTTTATTGATCTGACTGATGACAAGTTTTTTTAAAGGGTTTTGGAATGATTTTATGGGACTGGGTGATGACAAGTTGTTTTTAATGGGTTTTAGCGATGACAAGTTTGTTTTTTATGTGTTTTGGTGATTATAAGTTTGTTTTACGAATCTGGGTGATGACAAGTTTGTTTTAAGGTTTTTGGGATGATTTCATGGGTCTGGGTGATGACAGGTTCGTTTTTATGGGTTTTGGCGATGGCAAGTTCGTTTTTAATGTGTTTTGGCGATGACAAGTTGTTTTACGGATCTGGGGGTGATGACAGGTTTGTTTTAAGGTTTTTTGGATGATTTTATGGGTTTGGGTATGTTTTTGGGTGATGACAAGTTTGTTTTACGAGTTAGGGTGATGACATGTTTTATTTTGCATGTTAAATTTGTATATATATTACTTATAATTATGGCTTATTAGCTCAAATGGTAGAGCAATGTGCTTAATGCACAATAATGTGGGTTCAAATCCCACATAGGTCAATTTCTTAACTGGTCATCACTGATGACAAGTTTTTTACGTGAATGATGGGCTTTACCTCAACTTGTCATCAGATGACAAGTTGAATTGTGAATGACGAGTTCTATCTAAACTGGTCATCACTGATGACAAGTTTTTTGTACGCAGAAACTTGTCATCTGATGACACGTTACTTGCCGGTCAACACCGGTCAACGACTGGTCAACACAGGTCAATGTCGGTCAACGTCAGTCAACGACTGGTCAACGTCGGTCAAGGCCGGTCAACGCTTGATGGTGATAAGGGGTGCTGACGTCATCAATGACATATGATGACGTCATCTTGTAAATTTAAAAAAAAGGTAGGGGCAAAATTGGAAAAAAGCCTATGGGAACTCATTTTGTTTCCTTGTAGCCTATTTAGTTCAATATTTCCCCCGCATGGGTTAAAAACCCATTTTCGTCATTTTTAATCCATATGTCCAATTTATTCATCAAATTTTATTGATTTTTTCATCCATTATTTCCAAATTCTTCATCAAGTATTATTGATTTTTCCATCAATATTATTGATTTGTTCATCTGTATTGACAATTTGTTCTACATATGTCCAATTTGTTCATCAAATTTTATTGATCTATTTATCTATTATTTTCAATTTGTTCACGTGTATTGACGATTTGTTCATTAACTAAACTTGTTCATCCATATGCACAAATTAAATATATAGGTGATTAAATCTATGTTACTAGATGCACAAATTCATATTATAGATGCACAAACCATATTACCCATGAACAAAACTCAACAATAACCCAATGTAATTCCCCTTACGGGGAATCTGGGGTGTCAAGCTGGAGGCACCCCTGGCTAAACACATAGGGGGTGTGTCTAAAAGACTCAATGCAACTCAAACCACACAATGCACATAGTGTAAAGAAAAAGACACAACAAGTGCAAAAACTCATAATATTTAATGCACAAATTACATATACAGGTGAAAAAATCCGTATTACGAGATGCACAAATCCATATTATATATGCACAAACTATATTATCAATTAACAAACTTATAGTATTAATGCACAAATTGCATGTATAAGTGAACAGATCTGTATAACTAGATGCACAAATTCATATTAGTAATGAACAAACACAGAGTATTAATGTACAAATTGCATGTATAGGTGAACAATTATTACTAGATGCACAAATTCATATTATAATTGAACAATCTTGTGCGCACCCTGTATCCTTATTTTTCAAAAAATACGCGAATAATTCGTAAAAAATCAGTTTTACCGTTTTCCCCCTTTTTCAGCGCATTTAATTTCTCTTCATCCAACGACTCTTATTTATTCTTATTTGTCACCTAAGCGCCCATGCTCACTTAATTCGGACTCTTGTTTGATTTATTGATTAGAAGGGTAAATAAAGCAATAATATATCAAGGAAATAAAATAACAAAAAGTAACTTATGTAAAATAATTAAACTTATTACTAATGTAATATCCAACCCTTAAAATAAATCTATCCAAACAAGCTATGCACTTATAAACAATATTTATTCAATTTTATCAGAAATAATTGGAGGCACGACTTATCCCCAAGATGATATAGTGTCCGGTGGGCGGGTTTGGTTACTGGGGAGCTTTGAGGAGTTTGAGTGGGCGTAGGTTACCAAGACAATTTAGTGTTGGACATTTTGCCCTTGCTTTTCCCTAGCCTAGCTTGTAGCCTTATGCTTTGAGCGCGGTAGCCAATGCGCCATTGCTAGCACTCTCTATTTTGAGATCATTGTCCTTCAAAATCAGCCGCTCACGGAGCTCATGCACCGTTGCTAGCCGCTCTCTATTGTTGACATCGCTAATGACCAATCGAGTCATGACCTTTCATGATATATTCAAAGAGATTGTGTTGATTCATGGGGGCGCCAAGAGAATTCAAGATATCAACAGAGACTTTGACGTGTTACAGTCTTGCATCGTTGATGGACCTTCCTTCATGACATTATGACCCCTAGAGACAAGTGGCATATGTTTGTGAGGAGATCCCATAAGGCCTTTGAACTGCCATGCATCTTGAGTGAAAAGACGCCATGATCCATGTGAGTCCCGAAGAGAGCTCCTTGAAGAATAGTATCGAGATGTTGCCAAGTTTGGAACTAGCTCATTTTTAGGCAACTGATACCAAATGGAAAAATTTGTGAAAGTAAAAATGTCATAATATTACTGATGAACTACATCGATATTTTTATAGGAGAACATATTGAGCTAACCCTAATACAATATACATAACCTAACACCCTATAGAAGAAGAGAATATTTGATTTGCTAAAAGATAATAACAAATTGTCTAATAGTTAGATAAGTACCGTAAATAAATGATTGATTTACTCATAACTTATTCATCCATAGAAAAGTTAGGGGACCTAGTACTCTCAAAATAATTTTACGGTATTGTAGAAAAATTCAAACCACTAAGAAGCTTTGTTGAAAAGGCTCATTTGGTTAAAAGGAAAAACTTTTTTCTTAGGACACCAAATTTGACCACATTTCATCTTGACAACATGTGACGAGATCCCATTTTTACGGTATATGACTTTATCTTTTTACCAATAATTTGGATCCACTTTTTTAAGAAAAATTTCTTTTGGTACCCCTTTGATCTTGACTATTCTTTTTGGTCTCCCAAGAAAAAAGTTTTTCCTTTTGCCACCATTGTGATTTGTATACTTTTCATTTTGTAACCAAAATTCTATACAAAACCGTTTTCCATCCAATAAGTAATATTTTAATTATAAATTTATAGAAAAGTAATTTAAAATATAAAAACTAATAATTTAAAACACTCTCATAAAAAAACATGAAAAAACTTAAGCATTTGAGAGCGAGGAGCACGGCGATGACAAGGCTGCTACATCTGTGATGGCGATGAAGAAAGACGTTGGACGTGGAGCAAGATGATGAATAAGGATGCTAATGAGGATCTGGTGTCCACTGACAAGGAAGACGACTTAGATGAGGCGATGAAGAAGTATGATGACAACTACATCTCGGAACCGGTCAACTCAGGAGAGGCAACAAAGAAGATGACTAAAGAGCCTTCCACAACACAATTTCCGCCCCGATTCATGAGTTGTAAGTGCAATTGAATTCCCTTTTCCATTTACATGTATTAGGTTTTGAATTTCATTTTTTTTTGTTGAATTTGAGGTTATAATCTGGTGAACTACAAAATTAGGGAAGATTGGTGAAATCTAATCTCAATCCATACTTTAATTTCATGTATCAGACAATTTGGGTAAGGGAATTTAGGTTTTGAGATTGTTGACCTCTACCTCTGTAATGTGTTTTAGGATTTAGTAAGGAAACTAGTGTAGTTCCCGCGCCCTGCGCGGATTTTTTTTGTAATTTGTTTGGATATTATATCAAAGATACGCAATACATTAATGTTAGATCTTGATTCAATAGGTATTTATGTTAATGGATTAAACACGTGTCTTATAATGAACTTATTCATGATATAAGAGATATTTTTAATTAATTTTACAATAGCGTGACTAACATGGAAAAATATCTAATGTAATCTAAATAAATAATAGAGATAACTTTTAATTAATTAGTTATATATAGGAATTATGAATGATTAATTTTAAATTATTTTACAATATTGTATATGGAATGGGAAAATATAATGTAATCTAAATAAATAAAAAATATGACAATGTTTTGGGAAAATATTTAAAATATCTTCTAAATCTTCGTTATTCTAGAATTTCGATTGTAATCTTAGAATGTAGAAAATTTTGATTTGAAAAAAAAAACAAATTTCGGAAATATACTATCTAAAAATATAGAGGAAAATTGAGATCGGTTTTGTTAAAAATATAGATTTGATATTATGTAAATCCTCAAATTTGATCTTACTCTTAATTTTTCCTAAAATTAAGCTCTAAAGTTTATATTCTTATTAATATAAAAAGTTAAAGTTATTTATATCTATAAATAATCTAGTACTCTATATTATTAGTCTTAATAATATATTTATGTGTATAAATAATTCAAAAATGTAATGTGTAAGCGACATGACAATAACTAATATGACGTTTAAATGATGTGTTAATATTTTAACGGTATAAAATTATTTAAAATTCAAACATAAATATTCAGGTTAATATGGTGATCACACTTGGCAAAATCTGACGTGGCGTATTCTTAGAGCGACATATGTAACATAATGAGGTGGTGCAATGAAAAGGATAATCCTTAGTGATTTTATATATGTATAATACATTTTACATTTGGATTTATTGCATTAATGCATTTGCAAATAATAATTGGATTATAAAAATGTTATTTTTTTCCAAATAAAATGAACAAATCGGATTAGAATTTATTTGGTAAATTTTTATTTTTTTCTAAATAGCAAATTGAATTAGAAAAATTTGTACTCTAACTTACTTTCCATTCAAATAACAAATTGTGCAATTTGACACGTATTGTTTTAGAAAGATTTGATAAAGATATGATTTGTTGTATTTGATAAAGATGAATTTGTATCATAGTTATTTTTAGCAAGATTTGTTAATGATATAATTTAGTGAAATCTTCGATTATGGATATTCGATCAAATAGTTGTGTAATACTCCGTATCGTAATCTTTAATTAATTTAATTTTGACAAATCATGAAGATTTTTTTTATTTTGATTGGATTAGATCATGATCTTTAGATTTTAGTTCATAACTATTTTTTAAATTTTGAAATAGAAAATATAGAGCCTATGTATTTGACGGTACGTGTAAAAATTTTAAACCTTGATTTTGTGTATTATAAAACTAACTACTTCTACAAAGATAAAGATAAGATCAATCAATTAATTACTAAAACTATTTTGTGGAAGGAAAGATGATTATTTTTAAACTCCATCAAATCAAATCTTTAACTTAAGAACACAAATATGAACGAACTGCTTGTACAAAGATGAGTTCAGTTAAAATGAAATTGGTATTTGCATCAATGATTATCGAATTTTGATGGTCTTCCCTTGGTTTCTTTTGTTTGTACATTCGAGAAGACAATAAAAGGATGATGACGAGTTACGATAGAATGATCATGAGGAAGATGAAGAGTACAAATCAACCATTAAAGTGCAACTATAAATTGATAGTCATTTTAATGAAGAATCGGTAAATCAGTTGGAAGAGTAACAACTGGAAGATGGAGATGGAGAATAAAACTGAGAACAAATATTAAAGGAGATAAAATTCTGATGATAAAGATTTTTTAAAAGTAATTTAGAGTTAAAGTATTTATTATTTTGTAATTGTAGTTAAATATGACATGTAAATGATAAAGAAAGAAATAATATTAGGTGGCATATGACATAGGAAAAATGATATGACATGGCTTAATGAAAACGTGACATGTGGCAAAATCCTAGGTGACTCAATGTATGAACGCCATGTGGAAAAAGATGAGGTGGCGCAATGAGAAGGCTTTAATCCTTAGTGGTTTTAAATATATATATATATATATATATAATAGATTTAGGATTTTTGAATTCCCTATGAATTATTCTCGCCGATGTTTTTTATCATTGTAAATCGTTACTGGAATTGCTTTCTGTTGTTTTATGAATTTTGAGAACAGTTCATTTCCTTTTGCAGTCCTTAATTTCCGAAGTAAATATTATTTTGTACTTCGCTTGCTTTCAAAAATTTTCTGATTCATTTCTATGCCTTCTTTATTCTCAAATTCAGTTAATAATCCTCCAAAGAATATATTCTTTGAAGGATTTTTATTGGAAAACTGTTTTTCTTCTCTAAGCTTTAGTCATTGCATTCCCAAACTACTAGTAAAAAGAATCCAATGGAGTTGAGTTAATGATCCCTTTGATCCATCACCCTATGCAATTAACATCCTGAATTTTTAATTTACTGATTTAATGGTCTCTTATGCCCATGCTATGAACAAACATTACATCTATGTTAACTCTTCACTATTTACGTATGCAACAATATTTTTGATTTGGTTGTTATGTGCACTTTGCAATTAAACTGACATTGTTGTTTTGTTGATTTGTTTGTTGGATTGAGTACATGGAATCTCATAATTCATCATCAACATCATCAACACGTATAAGAGTAAGAAATCAATATCGTAAGTGTCGGTCACCAAGAAGAGTTGCTATCAGGATTTCTGAATCATGGCAAAACCCGAATAGATTATACTATAAATGCAACAGTTGTAATATCTTTCGATGATTGGATGACTCTATTGGGTTAGAAGAGCATTGGTTGAAAGCTCCACTCCAAATAATGTTAATCTGACTTTTCAAAGAGATATCGACATATTGAAGATAGAAATTAATCAAATCATTGCATTTTCTCACAATGTCATTAAAGTGGCAATTGTTTTGTACTTAGTCATGCTAGTCATTATGCTAATGTGTGTTTTAGTTAGTCGTGCAATACAATGAACACCTAATTGGTAGCATTTGTGACTATTTTGTACTGATAATGCATTTGCTCACAATTTCTTTGATAATGCACTTTGTAGGTTTGGCTTCATATAGAAATATGCCTTATAAAAGAAGATACCTTGTCCTTCTGATTCTAGAGAACCACTCTTGGTAAGTTAAACGGAGTGAGAAAAAAATCAAATGACTCACTTGGCATGTCAGATAAAAAGACAATTGTATGGATATGTAGCAATAAATACAAATAAGAAACCAAATTAATAATAGTTACTCATATATATCCCATAAGAAGTCTATTTCAAACTCACAATATCAAAAAACAACAAAGATTAACCAAAAACAAAGGTGTTGAACCCGTAACAATTTCCAACAAGATTCGCTAGTTCGTAATAGTCATCTCATTCGACATAAATGCTTTAAATAAAATTCATCTAAGACATGGAATTAATACCAACAATATCAAGGACGATTGCCATGTTGTAAATCTCATAACATCTCCTTCAAGTTCATAATGCTCGGGTTGCACTTTCCCATAACAAATAACTTAAGGTGCTTTAATCTCAACTCGACACCTGACACCCGATTATAAAACTATTCAGATCAAGACAACATGCTGGTTGCTTATCAATTTCATGCAATTCAAATAGTGTAGTGAAGAAATTCATGGTAGATACAAACTTCCATACAATTTAAATACAACATGTTAGCAACACAAGAAGAGAGATTGAGAAGATCAAGGAAACTTGATATGTGCATAGATGATTGAGAAGTTCCTTGAAATGCAAAATAAGGAAAATGTGTAGTAAAATCCAAGACATGGTGAATTTGACCAAATGTGGGTGCTTCTTATTTATTATAGATAGAAAATTTTAAGTAAATATGTCTATAAAATTATTAAGATCATCTAAACTCGACACTCGGCTATGACTTTAGACAAATTTTTTGCTTTGCATAACTACAAGATATCAACTATATAGGGATATGTTATAATTAATATCCAAACCTGTTCATCAATATCTAACCAAGACATATATACACCAAGTTTTACCTACAAAATTGATTTCAGAAGACCACGACATACACTCGACTATGACTCATGTGAAGTGCAACATTCAACTAAAAAATAGCAAGTTAGACTAACTGAAAGAAATTTCGACCAAAAAAAACTAACTAAAAGAAATACCTTCATGTCGTACGATTGCGTTTCATTATTATCCAACTTTTTGACAACATTCGGGGTAGTGATATTTTTTGAGCAATTTCTTGTCTCCCGACATGCCTTACCATGTGTGTCAAATTTTTTCCTTGTCCACCTTTCTTTGTCTCTTATATCATACAGCTACTTCAGTGCAGCCTAACCAACTACTTTTTCTAAGCTCTATACTGCCTTCTTGTTGCAAAACTCCGAATAAGAGTCGCAAACTCTCTAAAATAATTGGTGTATTAACTTTCCTAGACAAACTTTGTTTAAGTTTACACACAAGTGTCTACAACAATATCTTCTAGAGATGGTAAGTCATATATCATCTAGTGCAGCTTCAATACTGTTCACAAAAATACATGTATTTAATAAAATAAATATGAAATATTATTTAAGACATTTTTAAAAAGTTGAATATGTGAATTTGACATACATTTTGCCTATCTGACACAATAGTTAAATTGTCCCTCCGTCAACTTTAATTTCAAAACAACTTTCAAATAAAAAAAAAACAACGACCATGTGCCCTTACTTTCATTATCATAGATGCCATAAGCAAGTGGAAAATTTTCATTGTTTCCATCCAATGCAACAACAAATCGCAATACACCACCATATATTCCTTTCAAGCGAGCTCCACCTATATCAATTAGTGCCTTACACCTCCTAAACCCCTCAATCATTGGCTTGAAGGAGAGTAATATGTTCTTGAATTGAATGGGCTTCTTAAGAAGCTCCTCATCCACTTTCCCAATACAATGACCTTTACAACCCGAGTTTGTACTTTTCAAAATCTCACAATATGCCGACAATTTAGAATATGCGGTGTCATGGTCTCCATAAACCTTCATCAATGCATACTTTTTAGTGTTATATAATGTTGTCTTTCTCAAATCAATGCCAAATTCCTTGTTTAGCTTGTTATATACATTTCTTTCCCTGATAGATGTTTATTGGCCAAAATGTCAAATTGGTATTAAAAGGTGGCACCTTTGGACACTTGGGTATTTAAAAAACATGTTTGGACAAATGAGTATTATAAAACAAAAATTTGACATTTTGGTATTATAAAAACAAAAATTGGACATTTAAGTATTTTTTCGATTTAAAAAATCCATTTCATTAAAAAAATTCATTTTTGTTGAAATTGATTTTTTTATTTGACTTTAAAAGTAATTAATTCTCAAATTTTCTTTAAAATTTCCATTCAAAAGGTTCATATGAAGTTAGCAACATATTATTAATTAAAATTTTAAAAACTATTAAAGAAATATCTATTCCAATTTGCTTGTTAATAAATATATTTAATGAAATATGTTTTAATTTTTTTGCTTAATAGCGCAATCCGATGAACTGGTTATCCTTATTGACCTTATGTATGTCTTTGCAAATCAACAACATCAAAGATACTATTTCCATGATAAATAATCAATACATATATTATAATTTATGATGATATAGTCGAATTATTATTTAAAGCAATTTAAACTCTTATTTGCATAGAAATTTTATTTGTAATTTTTTTTTATTCAATGTTAGGTGTGTGATATTCTGGTTGACATTTGCTCCAAAGTTAGTATCGTGGTGCGGAAAGAGGCTCTCATGGGTTTCCTTTCGGAGAATGGGCAAGATCTTAGGCCCGTAGACCTTTTATTCTTTAATTGGCATTAGGGTAAGCATGCTTGTGTGGATGTGACCGGTGTATCTCCCTTTGCTAGTGGAGGTGCGAGTGCTGGGGTGGCCTTGCACAACGCCATGGAGAGAAAGAAAGAAGTATGTCTCCAAATGTGAGGAGAATGGATACAAGTTTATACCTTTTGCTTTCTCTACATTTGGGGAATTTGATAAGGAGGCTTTAGACTTGCTTTCACGTATTAAGTCTCTTACTATTAGTCACTCTAACAATGTCATGAGTGGTGCTTTTGTTTTTCATAGATTGAGTTTTTACATTCAGAAGGGTGTGAGAGCTCAGCTTATCTCTAGACTCCCCTCCAACTTCATGTAATTTCGCACCTGTGATTTATCATTTTGTCTAATATTTAAATGTTTAAATATTTGTGTTTTTGATTTTTACATAAGATTTGAAACTTTTATTAAAAATAAAAAAATTAAGCTTAACCTAGAATAACATTTTTAAGTAATACACAAGTGTGTTTTGTATGCAAATTTGATTATTTTCATTAAATTGTATCAAAATGACAATTTGTTTGCTTTTTTAGTATTCAAACGTCCAATTTTTTGTTGTATAATACTCATTTGTCCAAACATGTATTTTAAATACCCAAGTGTCTAAAAGTGCCACTTTTTAAAACTAATTTGGAATCTTGTCCGATTTTTATTTGATCTAAAATCTTCTAGTAGCATATCTATCACCCAGCTTACTATGGCCATAGGATTATATCGAAATAATCTTGAGAAATTATGAACACCTGACAACTTTTTAATTGCCCAATTATGCCTATCAAGCAGTTTGGATGCATGAATCCTCCAATCACAACCTTCTATAGCATATGAAGTTGTCAATGTACACATATCAGATTTTATAGTGATGGCAAAAAACCACTCTTGAATACAAAACACACTTAGCACACCGCTGCACACTTGTGAAGTTACCTTATCAAAGATAATCATCCACTCTCTCAATATAATGTCCCCGAATAAATTATTAACATAAACCCAACCACTCTTATATAATGTATCAAAATAATTTTCCTTATCGACTTTCCATTCATTTGATATGTCTGGGTCATATTCGTCTTTAACATTTAAAAGCCAAGAGCCATCATCTTTATCGAAATCAACATCATTTCCAAAAAAATCAAAGGGGATCTTCCTCATCCTCTTCTATATTATTCAATGGGACATAGTCATCATCATCACTGTCAAACTCAAGAAGACTAATTTTAACTCCCATATTGTCATAATTGTGCACCTTCTCTCTCGTGTTCGGATAAGGCTACCAGAAACCAACTTATTTTTGGATGAAGTGGTTCTTTGCTTTGGAATACAATTTCTTTTCGTGTTGTAGAGGTGACGGGAACCATTTTTGCATCACAATTGTACCATGCTTGGGTAGGTTATGTACTGGGACATCAAAAGAAATTGTTTTTCTATGTGGTTGGTCTATGATGGGATAGTATGTTGAAAAGGATGGAAAGTTTGTATATGTTGATTTCATCTTTGATTCAATCAAATCCCTTGCCAATAACAAATTTTCACATGGAGACTTTGTATAACCAATCACAAATTTAATCAATAACTTATTGTCATGCATCAAACTAAACATCTCTAACAGATTTTGTCCCACTCCAACTTGTGAGTTATAGATTTATGGGCATACCACTAACTTGGATTTTCTAGCAAAGACATCCCCTTTTTTGCAGCCCCTTGCAACAATTTAATGAAAACCTACAAATGTGTAACACTTGTCTTCATCATGAATCTCAATACCCAAGTGTGCATCCAACTTATGGAGCATTCTTAGCACTATTTTGCCTTCCATATTGTAATTACTATAACATAGAAACGAGGGAATTTAGTCATAGAATATTTGAAATCAGTCATTGAAGTTTCACTTATGTAGCTGCAATGAACACTAGTAATTGAAAATGTAGCATGAAATATAAACTACTATGAATCAAGGTCATGAAAAGTAGAACTCTTAGAATAAAAGTATGGGTCGTATGGCATTGCAAAAGCAGTAATGGACCGAAATAATAACATTCCTAGTATTGTTGACGTTCGATTGTCCCAAAATGTCTAATACATGAAATTAAATCATGGATTAACATTTGATTCCACCGATCTTGCCTAATTTTGCATTTCCCTCAATTTATAACCTCAAAATCAAAATAAATTTGAAATTCAAACCCTGATACATGAAATTGGAAAGGGAAACTTACAACTCACGAATTGGGGCGGAAATTGTGTGTTGAAATTCTCTTAATTCGTCTTCTTCGTCGCCTCGTCTGAGTCAGCCGGTCCCGAGGTGTAGTCACAGTCGTACTTCCTCCTCGCCTCATCTTAGTCGTCTTCCTTGTAGTTGATGGCCTTCTCCTCATCACCATCCTTCTTCGTTGTCGTTGTGATCCACGTGCAACATCTTTCTTCATCGTCATCGTGGATGTAGCAACCCCGTCATCGTTGTGCTATTTTGTCACCATCTCGCTCCCAAATGCTTTGAGTTTGTTTGTGTTTTTCTAGGTGAGTGTTTTAACTTGTTCATTTTTTTTATTTGTAATTACTTTTTGTTTAAATTTGTAACTGAAACAATATTTATTAGATGACAAATGGCTTTATATAGACTTTTGGCTATGAAAAGAAAATGTATAAATCACAAGGGTATGAAAATAATTTGATTTAAAAAGTCCGAATTATATTTCAATAATATATTATACATGCTAAAAAGTAATTTTAGGATTATACTTCATAAATTACTTTCTGATTTTATCTTAATTTTTTTGTTTAAATAAATAGATCATGTTTTATTATATTAGATAGAAAATCCCATACATATAGGTGAAGTCTAGATTTTTTCTTTTAGAAAATCCGAATTATATTTTGAAAATATATTATATCTAACCATAATAATTTTAGGATTATAGAAATTACTTTCTGGTTTTATCTTATTTTTTGTTTGAGTGATATGATCATGTTTTATTAAATTATAATAATTATTAGAAGATGATAACTTAATATATTTACTCAATGGATTATTTTATTATATACATGTCACATGGCAAAAAAAATTGTAAAAAGATTGGAATCTGCTTTATACAACAGTAGAATAGATTTTCGAGATGTCTCATTGGAGATGTTATAAGAACCTAGACGACGAACTTAATTTCCTTGGTTGGCCCATTGCAAATGTTATAAGAACCTAGACTACAAACTTAATTTTCTTGATTGGCCCATCAATGTTTAAGGCCCACGTTTGCAAAATTCTTTTAGCAGCAATGTGGGATCTTGAAATTGGTCTTTGGTACTCGTCCAAAAAATATCAAACATATAAAAATACCAATTTATCTTTGCAAACAAGATAAAGCAACGTTAAGCCTTTGTTATCATTTAATGTATTAATGCATTAAATCATATCATCTAAATAGGGAGTAAATATAAAATATAAAAAAATATGTATAAAAAATTACCTAATTTAAAATACAACGAGATCGTTGAAATTTGTATATAATACAAATGTTATCAAGGTATTCCTTTTTTCGAGCATTGTATGATACCCTCCCCCACAATTAGGGGAGGAACTATAAAAAAAACCCGGAGGTAAATCCTCTATGGTGCGGAATGTTGGTCAACGACTAAGGCTCAGGAGCAGAAACTTGCAATTGCAGAGATGAGGATGTTGAGGTGGATGTGTGGTCACACAAGGATGGACAAGATTAGGAATGAAGAGATCAGAAGCAAGCTTGGGGTGGCTAGCATAGGAGACAAGCTGCAGGAAGCGAGACTGCGTTGGTTTAGTCATATCCAAAGGCGGGTTCTAGATGCGACAGTTAGGAGGTGCGAGCGTTTGGATCTAGAGGCTTACCGGAGGGATAGAGACTGTCCGAAGAAGCGCCGGATGGACAACATAAGGCAGGATATCAGCATGTTAGGGATTTCCGCAGATTTGGCTCAATGCAAGGAGAGTTAGAGGGAGAAGATCAGCGTGTCAGACAGTTAGGCAGCTTGTTGGTGGAGCCTAGTGGAGCTTTTTAATCTTGTGTTGGCCGTGGATTTTTCGCTTAGTGGACTTGTTTCTGTTAAGCTTAGTTTTTATATTTCTTTTCTTTTCTTTTCTTTCTTTTAGCCTCCTCATTATTAGGGACCTAATTAAGTTCATTAATTAACCCCCTTTTCCTCTACCCTAATTTGCCTCTTTACTGCTTCAGTTGAAGAGCCTCAAATGGATGTGAATGCCTTTGGGCCTCGTTTGATGGGCTGGTTGGCTGCTTAACTTTGCTTGTAGTGGGTTGGTCCGATCCATGAGAAGTATTTGACTGGACCTAACAGATACTTATAGATATAATTTCACTGATATATATTCTTTCATATTTTACATACACATGGGTCTATAATCAAAATTAACCAATTAAATTATTTTAATGAAGATGACTAGATGATTGATGTGGTTCAATGTGAAGTTGACACGTGTCGTGATACTTTAGTATATAGTTATATATATATATACATATATGATGATTATAGTGACATATTTACAGTTTTTGAGTTTTTTCTCTAATATTTGTCAATATTTTGTATTTTTTTTCTTAAATTGTAAAAAAGTGCTTACAACAACAATTACAACAACATATACCTAAGGAAATCCCGCACAAGCAGGATGGGGGGGTCAGGGTGGGGGCAATCCAAACCTAGATGAAATGCGCCAATACGACCCAAGATACACGTAACGTATGAATTTTTATTTGCATTTCTGGTAACGTAAAAGGGAGGAGGACACCATGGTAGAGGGGGGTTCTTTGGGAAGCTTGAGAGGATAAGAAAATTCAGTCAACTTGTAATTTCTGGAGGGGGATCGGTGAGCCCGATCTAGCTAACTTTTGTTCCTTCTCTCGAACCAATTTTAGCCCAAACAGTATCCTTAAATATATAATTAACAAATCTTACTATATATCAAATTGGAGATTAAAATAATAATATAGAAAAACATATGTGAACTCCACTTGAATATGTAAAATTAAAATTATAATCCATAAACATTAAAATAAATCCTGCAAATCTTAGGAGTATTCACTCCTTATACAAAAATTATAATTCTAAAAATATTTATTTAATTAAAAGAATATATTATAGTAGGAATATTGTATCATTAAAATAAATCTCATAAGAAACACATTAAATAAAATAATACAAGATTTATATCAAACTATTTCTATAATAATTTTATATAAAATTTAAACTAAGTATTTAGTTAATTCAAATTAACTAATACTAGTAAGCATGTAAAGCTGGCGTACATACATTAACATTTGAGTTCTCACGCTCAATCTATACTACCTATTGTATAAAGCGGAGACAATGTCTTCACAAAAAATTGCGCCACGTGTCATTTTGATAATAGAATAATCAGCCGGGCCCTCCTTTATACAGATTAGGTAGTTAGAATCTCATATAATCTTATCCCGTAAAAATTACTTAAAAATTACCGAAAATTATGAATTATCCCAAAAATTATGGATTCTCTTTTACCAAAAATTAGTTGTAATCTTCTCATAAATATTACTAATAAATAAAACATGATATTTATCGTAAAGTAATTTTTGAACAAATCCAACTTATTTATATTATAAGTTGATTTACTATTGGTAAAAAAACATTAATCACAATACGAAGATAAATATATATGATTCTATAATTTTAACGTGATCATTGGCATTACATATTTATATTAAATTGAGTTTATAATTACATTACCCGTACATGATACGGGGGGTTAAACTAGTTAGCATATAAAAACATGAAGTTTATCTAACAATAAAAACACTATAAACGGCATGTGAAACAGTGAAAGTGCTTTGTGTACGTTCAACCATTAAACAATTATGACTTTTTCCTCTGATGTCAGATCGAAGGTGATGAGTCCATGAATATCAACGAACCTTAGGAACATCATGAATCCTTATTTTTTACTATTTTTCTCTCATCTACATCATTCTTCCCTTCCTCAATTTTATATCACATATTCACCTGAATATCACTAAACTCTATGAAACCCACTTTTTGCTTGTCCCAATTCCCAACAACTACTTATTTTTATATATACAATTATTATTGCATCCTTAATTTAATGCTTTAATTATTATTTACTTATTTTACATGCCTTTTTTTATAGAGGGAAGGGGATGGGGAGGGCAGTTTCCAAATTGTAGATTAGTAATTAGACCCCTTAAAAAAAAATGTACTAACTAGTCGGTTTATAAGGGGCCCAAAATCACTGTTTACGCTCACTCTTCACGCTCCCACTCTCTCTCCTCTTGTACGCTCTCGTTGCTTCTCTCTCTGGTGAAACCTAAAACCGCCATTGAAGATCTGCTCCAAGCTCTCTATCCCCATCTCCACCTTCTTCAAGCTCTCGTTCTACGTCCCGAGCCCGAAGATCGGCCTGATTCCAAGGCCTTGGAGTTCGGAACTCGCTTCGATTCGTTCTCTGACGGATTTCCCCTAGGGCTCCGATCCGAATCTGGCATTGTTCTCATCCCGGTTGTGAGCTCCGACTCGAGCCGGCCAGAGATTCATGATGGCGGAACAATACGAAGGAAGAGGGGGAGGAAGAACAATACGACGACTTCGATGAACGAGAGAGGTATCGACGAATTCTAGGGTTTTTTCCCTCTCGTTGTAGATCCGATCCGGATTTCCTCAGGTCTGTTCTCGATTTGCTTCGGATTTGCGAAATTTCTAGGGTTTTGAATGAATCTAGGGCTTGTTTCTTTCGAATGTCTGCTTCTTTGTTGTTTCCGTGTGCTCCTGTTGTCAGATCTGGGAGTTTTTCGTGTTGATAGTCTTCAGATGGAGTAAATGATCCCTAGTTTGAAAATCTGATCATTGTGTGGGATCGAGTGGTTGGGGAAGGTGTGATATTGATGCTGTGTTGTTTGCGTAGTCAATTTGAGTATGCCTTGTGAGTTGTTTGACTGATTCCATATACGTACATCGTGTTACACATTCATGTCAAAGGCTTGTTAGCTACTGTTGGCTAATTCTAACTAATGATGGCCTTTGAAGCTACTGTTGGCTAATTCTAGCTAATGATGGCCTTTGAATTTCCTGCTATGCAATCATGCTGAACTCTGGCAATAAATGTATAGGCAAATAGGAGAGATAAGCTAGTATTGGTCTTCTAGTCAGAAGCATATATTCCTAACTTTGTAATTATGCTGGAAGGGAGATATAGAGTGAACATTGGAATAAAAACATGGATTGTAATTGATATCACCTTGAGTGTAGCATTTCACCTTCAGTAGGTGAAATGCTTTAACTTGTGTATAGCTATTGCCTAATCCGTACAGTAATTAGAGATTTGATGATTTTAGCATATCAATTAGTTTGGGTTACATGTATATGTTTAGTTTTATACATAATGACAAGTTTTTATATGAGGTGACAAGGTTTTTGTATGTGGTGATAAGTTTATATATGAGGTGACAAGTTTTTTTGGTATATGTGTTTTGTCGGTGACAAGGTTTTTTGTTTATGGATTTTATCGATGACAGGTTTTTTTGTTTATTACTTGTGGTTAATTTGTTTATATATTAACTAGAGGTACCCGTCGTGCCATGCACGACTAATACTCATGTAGTCAAATTTTAATTTTTTTTTAATAAATAGGATATTAATGAGTGCACATATAGTGAAAATTTTAACATATCAACAATGTTATTTTTTCCTAGACAAAAAAGAGATTGTTTTTCAGATTTATATGAACAAACGTATTAAATTATAAAAATATAAAATCATATATTAATTATAGAATAATTGAGTAAATAAAATTCACTACTTTTTCATCCTCTGACATTTGTCTCTAATGATTAATATATATATATATATATATATATCATTATCCCTATTATCACAATTTTGAGGCATTATCTTATAAGTTACTATGATATATATAAGATGTTTTAATTGATTTATACTTTTATTCCATTAATATGAGATATAGTTACAATGAATTGCTATTTAAATAAAATATATAAATAAATAATGTAAAAATTTAGAAATATAAAATGGGTCTAATATAATTATAATGGCTTTTTATATATTGAAATAAATAAAATATATTAATTAACAATTATTTTGTTACGAAAGATAAAAGATAAGTTATTATAAACATGATAATTTATAAGTTAAGTAAAAGATAATAAATACAAGTTGATTTAATATCAAAGATAAAAATAATAATTTAATTAGAATAACAGGGCTTCCATTTGTAAATTCAAAATTTTAAACTTACTTCTTACATAAAGAGATTAAAAAGACAATTAAAAACACAATTGATATATCAAAAAGGATAGAATATCTTTTCAAAATTCATAATTTTCAAAATATCTTTTGCAAAAATTGATAAGAAAGAATGTAATTAGATTAAAAGTGAATAAAATGAATAAAATTTATTGTTTAATATGATAGATAAAAAATAAGTTATTATGAACTTGATAAAATATAAATTAAGTAAAATTTAATACATATAAATTGATTTAATATGAAAGATAAAAATAATTATTTATGTAGAAAAAGGTTTTTCATTTTAAAATTATTTTTTAAATTCGATTTTCTAAAAATAATTCTTATTGAAATAGATTAAAAAGGCAATTAAAAAGATAAGTGATATATCAAAAAGGATAGATTATCTTACCAAAATCAAAAAAACTTTAACATATCTTTTACATAAATAGATAATAGTGAATCTGATTTGAAAAGATTATTTAAAATCACATGAATAAAAATTAATTGTTTAAATATAAGGTGAGACCAGAATTAACGTGGAGGTTTGAAAAGTCTCGACTTTAATATATAGTATAGATTTTAACGAAATTCATATTTTTGATTTTTTACATATATGGATAAAAAAGTTAGTAAAAGATAACATTTTTTTTTTATCAAAATTGATATAGTTAATTAATTTATGAAACTATAACTTTAACATATCTTTTACATAAATAGATAATAGTGAATTTGATTTGATAAGATTATTTAAAATAACATGAATACAAATTAATTTTTTAAATATGAGGTGAGACCAGAATTAACGTGGAGGTTCGAAAAGTCTCGACTTTAATATATAGTATAAATTTTATCAAAATTCATATTTTTGATTTTTTACATATATGGATAAAAAAAGTCAGTAAAAGATAACATAATTTTTTAAATAATCTTATCAAATCAAATTCACTATTATCTTTTACATAAATAGATAATAGTGAATTTGATTTGATAAGATTATTTAAAATAACATGAATACAAATTAATTTTTTAAATATGAGGTGAGACCAGAATTAACGTGGAGGTTCGAAAAGTCTCGACTTTAATATATAGTATAAATTTTATCAAAATTCATATTTTTGATTTTTTACATATATGGATAAAAAAAGTCAGTAAAAGATAACATAATTTTTTTTATCAAAATTGATATAGGTAATTAATTTATGAAACTATGTTTTTACTTTTGGATATTATATTATGACTTTTCAGATTAATCTAGTAGATTTAATGAATAACATATACTTTTTGAGATTTAATGAATAACATATACTTTTTGAGAGGATACTTCGTATTTTGTGCGTAATGTTGGATGTGATTTTTTAGATCTTATACATATAAAGTTTTATATGAATCTTTAATGTATAAGGAAATTGATCAATTTTTGGCACATACTATTGTTGTAGTAGGATAGATATTTTGTAATGTTTAAATTTATGTGAGATCTTATACGTATTTAAATCTTTAATGTTGGATGTGATATTTTGTAGGATAGATATCTTGTAGTAGGATAAAAAAGTCTCGATCTTGTGCGTATTTTGTAATATTATGGTTTTTGAACAAATGTTTGGAAAAAAGATAAATTTTAGAGATTTTTGTAAAAGTGTGACATAAAATAAACTTAATGCATATTGGGTATTTTTTATAGAAAAAAATTAAAGAAAAATAAAATTATTTAAGAAAAATAAAATTAAAGATAGATAGTATGCAATAAAATTAAAGATAGATAGTAAGGCTTTAAAGATAAAATTGAAGATTAGATAATAAAGGAAAATAAAAGATATAAAGTTGTGATTATCTATTTGAGTTATTAAAAAAATGAAAATCAAGCGGGGCCAGAATCAACGTGGTGGCTCGAAAACGGTCGGCTTTTATAATATATATTGAATTGATTTTTAATTATGGCCTATTAGCTCAAATGGTAGAGCAACGTGTTTAATGCACGGTAATGTGGGTTCAAATCCCGCATAGGCTCAATAATAATTTTTGATCATAACTTTTTTGTAATACGTGGTGACAAGTTTTTGTGCGTGGTGACAAGGTGTTTGTATATGGTGATAAATTAGTACGTGGTGACAAGTCTTATGACAAGATTTGACGACAATTTACCGATGGCAAGGCTTATGACAAATTCGTTGATATTAAAGTAGGTGATAATACATGAAGAATGACAAGATTTAACCACAATTTAAGCGATGACAAGAGGACGAAAAAATAAGCGATGACAGGGTTGATAATAGACAAAAATTTGGGATGGTGACAAGATGAGCTGTGATATGATGGGTGGTGACATGATAGTGACGAAAATTGGAAGCGGTGACAGGATGACAAGATGAACGGTGACATGATGAACGGTGACAGGTGACAAGTGACAGGATGGACGGTGGGACGCAGTGGCACGCGCGTAATTTTGGATATAGGGTGGAACGCGGTGGCAGGCCGTAATTTTCTTTTTTTTCTAGGGGTAAATTTGGAAAATCGTCTAGTTACTATATTTTTTTGTGGAATGGGCCTTCTGCTCCATTGAATTTTCCCCATATGCTAGTTAGCCTTTTCCCCCTTTTTTATATTAAAAATTGGCTAACTTTACTAATTTTGTGTAATCTTATAAAGTTAAGAGAATGAGTTGATTTAAAAAGCGGTTAAATGTGTTTTTTTTACTCTAATATAATCCAAATATTAATTTAGTTTAAAAACAATCCAAAGGTATATAAAGTTAGTGTCTATGTATAGATAAAAAATATGAATTGTGATATCATTTGAACCGCCGGTTTCTCCTCTTTTCAATACTAAAATACATACATTATACCAAAAATATTAAAAAAATACAAATCAAATATTAAATGTTTATATATAATAATCAAAACTAAAATTATAAGTCAAAAGAATTTGAAGATACCCAAATTTGACAACATTTACTTTTTAAAATATACAATATAAAACAATTTCTCAAAATTAAAATTTTTAACCGGTTCAAAACTGGAATTGGAACCGGCCTCGGAACCGGAACCGGCTCGGAACTTGAACCGGAAAACCGGCCATGGATCGGTTCCGGCTCCATGAAATTTGGAATCGGGAACCGGCAGTTTTGGAACCGGAACCGGTGGTTCCGGAACCGGACCCACGTCTAGGCTCAATAATCTGTGAAGAGTCCCCATTAATAGGAGTTCACCATCCGAAACTCAATTCAAGAATTCATCCACCCATTTTTGTTTTCTTTTAGTCCATGAACTCCCACTTGTAACTTATTTCTGACCTCTTAAAAGTTAAGTCTCTAATTACTATAGCATTTTATATATTTTTTTATGACGGGTTCATTATTTTCTTTTTTTATGAGGTACAGTAGTTATGTATAATACAAGGTACATTATTTACTGTTGGACGCACCTTATCTACTATTTAGATTAAAAGTGAAACCCATACAATACATTCGTACTTTACAATGTATTTTTGACATATACTGATATACACATGTACATCGTAATAATTTTATTTATGAATTCACCTTTGATACATGATACATTTTTTTTAATGCACGTCCGTAAGAAGATTTGTTTGAAACTGAAAATTTTAATGCTAATTTGTTAGGTTAATCTAGAGGTTTTGATTAAGACGGAGTCACTCGTTTGTCCGTATTACATGCAAGTTGCCGTGTAACGTAACTATGCAACCACGAGGATAACTTAACCTCTCGCATAACATTTATGGTAACAAAAAACCAATTTGGCGAGGCACACCAATCAACAAGTACATAGCCAAAGCAAAATTGTCTAAGTTGACATGACCCAACAAGTTGCTAGTAAATCAGCAGATTTTTCCAGACTTTCCACATACTCTCTAAACTATTGGCTAGGCGAAGGCATGCCCATTTTTGTTCATTTAGTTATTATTTTGAAGTATAAAGCCAAGCGAGAGTATTTGGTAAATTTTAAAATTTTATTTTTATTTTTAATTGATTATTATTGTTTTTTTAAGGTTTAGTTTTTTTTATTTAGTACATCGTTTTTTTTTGTGGTGTGCCCTAATGAGATGTTATAAGCGTACTAAATATGAAAACAAAACTTTAAAAAGGAAATAGTAAACCAATAGGGAAAAAATCCCAAATTTAAGATTTATCAAATCTCTCTAATATCAATTTCTTAGTTTGGATATGTTCTTTAGTATTCTATATATTTTTAGCATAGCATTTTTTTTTGATAACTTTTAGCATAGCATTTAATCATATTTAAGTGGTGAAATATTTTATAAATCTTGTATAAATTTAAAGAAACATACAATTCAACTATGAATCCTTAATTTGGAATTAAAAGATTAATTAACATATTAATTAAAAAATGAAAGATTTTGACCATTTGATAAGAATATCTTTTGAGATATATAGTTATCGAAATCTTTCTTTTCTTAAGTAGTATCTTAATTAATATGTCATAAATAATATTTTCAGAACTATAAAAAAATTTATAAAAATCCCTATATTTACCTATTTGGTAGACAAAAATCTCTACATTTATTTATTTGGTAGAAAAAATCTCTACACTTACCTAATTGGAAGAAAAAGATCTTTTTTTTTTACCTATTTGGTAGGAAGACAAATCTCGTATGGAAATATATATATATATATATATGACATGGATATGATGTGGCTTAATAAAAAAACTAAATAATATATGACGTACGTGGAGCAAAGATAGATCGACACGTGGCAAAATCTTACGTGGTACAATGTGGTACGCTCTAAACCTTATGACGACTTTTATATACATACATAGATTAGAAAAATCATTAGTACATTTATAATGTTTATTTAGGATACACAATAAAAAATCGATACTCCCTCCGTTGCAAAATATTTATCCATTTGGCCATTGCACATATATTAAGAAAAAGAATGTTATTCCTATATTACCCCTATTAAATGTGGAGTTAATGATTTGCTTAAAGAAATATGAAAATGTGTAATGAGTATGATAAAGATTATATTAGGGGTATAAATGAAATAAAATAGAGGAAAAGGTGAAATTTATAAATATTATGAAATAAGAAAACTAAGTTATCTGAACAAGTATTTTGAAACAGATGGAGTATTATTTTAGAAAGATAGGTAATTAAACTGGCGAAAAAAAAACGATATCATTAAACTAGTTATTTCCGTTATTCATTGTATAAAAATAGCCAAACTGGTACCATCACGCATGACTTTAAAAAGGTCCAACCATATTTAGATGACGCTTTGACCCATGTGAGTTCCAACAAACTTATTAAAAAGAACTTGTTTTATCCAATACAAAAAGAAACTACTATATGTACTCCCTAGTTATTTTGGGTAATCACTAATCATCCCTAGTTGTTTTGGGTAATCACTAATCATGATGCTAGTTGCTCAACCTTCGTAATTACTTTTACTAATTCCTAAAATTAGCCTCAATATTACTCCCTAAGTTTTATTTGACCATTTTACAATTTATACAAATATTAAGGTAACTCCTATCTTTACTAAAATACCCTTATTACATCATCATTAATGAAATTAATTCTCCTCACATATTATGAACTTTACAATTTCTAATACTTAAATTAACAAATTACTTAAGGGTAAATTTTGAATTTATTGGACAAAAAAAGTTGAAAAGCCAAATAAAAGTAGACAAACATTAATAAAGTACTCACATTTTAAGATTGAAAATTCTCAAATAAACACATATACTAATATTTGCTCAAAGCTTAAATCTTTATTAATAGGCAATTTTCATTTGTGTCAAAACCAATTCATTTGAAGCAACTCAAGCAAGTCAATCAACTAAGAGTTCAAGGCTCTCTTCGACGATACATAGCATCATCTACCTCGTTCCTATTTCTATGGATAAAAGAAATCTCCACTTCCCAATTGGTGTTTGTCAAGAGGACTGTAACGAGGAAGGACGGGTCTAAAGGCATTGATCGCCTTCATCGCCAACTCTGAGTCTGATTCGATTATCACTTTTGGGCACCCCATTCTCCTGCACACAAGTGAAGATCAAGGAAAATTGCCCAAATTTCAGCTTGAAGCGCCTCACAGTCGCCATAGCTGAATAAGAAACCTTTGAAGAAATTTCTTGAGGGGTGCACAGAAGGCAGCTATCTGCAGCTGGACCCAGATTCCCCTTTGAACATGCACCGACATTCATCTTGACACAAATCTCCTCAGGTGGCAATTATAAAAGAATGCAAACGTTCGTGATTTTATTATGAAGAAACTGCAGGCATTTATAGAGCCTGTGAATTACAAAGATACGTAAATCCAAACAACCCTAGTTACAGCTTTACTAGATAAGAACAAATCTTTATTTGAACAGAAAATCTAAACAAGAGATATACGGATATCTTAACATTCCCCCGCAAGATTGACTGGTCTTCGAGCTAAGCCAAGCTTAGAAGTGATGCTAGTGAATCTTGAACGAGGAAGAGGCTTTGTAAGGACATCAGCTAGCTGATCGTCAGTGGGTACATGTGCAACACGAAGAGAGCCATGCTGAACTTGTTCTCGTACAAAGTGAAAGGCCAGAGCGATATGTTTCATTCGGGAGTGAAATACCGGATTAGAGCTGAGATAAGTCGCTCCCAAATTGTCACAGTAAAGGACTGGTTTTTGTTGAAGAAGAAGACCAAGTTCTCTCATCAGTGCAATGATCCATAGGAGCTCAGAGGTAGTGTCAGCAATAGCTTTGTATTCTGCTTCGGTAGAAGAGCGAGCTACTGTCTTTTGCTTCCGGGAGGACCAAGAAATGGGCGTCGAACCATGGTAGATGATGTAGCCAGTGGTTGACCTGTAATCGGATTTGTCTCCTGCCCAATCGGCATCAGAGAATGCATGAAGAGCAAGTGGAGACGAGGAGGAGATTACAATACCATAGTCAATTGTGCCAGCCAAGTAACGTAGAAGACGCTTAAGAGAGCTCCAATGATCAGTGGTGGGATGCTGCATAAACTGCGCCAGCTTATTCACTGTAAAGGCAACGTCTGGCCTGGTGTGAGCAAGATATTGAAGACTGACGATGATGGAGCGGTAGTCAGTAGGGCACGGTAGCAACTCACTCATATCAGATGCTTGTTGAATGGAGTCAACCGAGGGAGTGGCTACCGGTTTAGTGAGAGACATACTAGCGCTTTCAAGAAGGTCAAGCACATACTTTTTCTGAGACAGAAACAGCCCTGTAGGAGACGGCAGAACCTCAACTCCAAGGAAATAGGAGAGATTACCAAGATCCTTGAGAGAAAAACGAGATGCTAGAGCGTCGAGTAGGGCTTGGACTTTAGTTGGTTGGTTTCCTGTTATGATAATGTCATCAACGTATACCAATATATACAAAGTAAGGCCTGATCGTTGAAGATAAAAGAGAGAAGTGTCAGCCACCGAATTCAGGAAGCCAAGACGCAACAAGTGTTGCTTGAGTTCAGTATACCAGGCTCGGGGCGCCTGTTTTAAGCCGTAGAGAGCTTTGTGTAGCTTGCAGACGTGATTTGGAAGAGAGATGTCTACAAAGCCCGGAGGTTGGACCATGTAGACATCTTCATGGAGGGTGCCCTGAAGGAAGGCATTATTCACATCTCACCTCACCCCCACACACCCCACAACACAATGGTCTTTCGGAACGGCGTCATCGCCACATAGTCGAAACCGGGTTAAGTCTCTTAAGTTTTTCCGGCATGCCCTTAGATCATTGGCCCTTTGCCATGTCTACAGCGGTTTACCTAATCAATCGTCTTCCTACTCCGGTTTTACAAAACGATTCACCATTTTTTCGACTCTTGAATAAACCACCGGATTACACCAAACTCAAATGCTTTGGCTCCTTGTGTTACCCCTGCTTACGTCCCTATACTCACACAAAATTTGATTCCAAATCCACAGCTTGTGTTCTCGTAGGCTATTCAACTACACAGTCAGCATATCATTGCCTTGATCCATGCACCAAACGCTTATATACCTCTCGTCACGTCCAACAAGGGTCGACAAACTTGTAGAGAGCGTGCCAACAAGGGCACTTTGGATGAGTCGATCCTGACGTTTCCAGGCAAGATAGGCAGGGTTGGCAACGTTGCGATTGTCCCGAACAATCTCAGCAGCAGGCGCAGCCAACGACCCATCAAGGTAGGAAAACAAGTCGTAGCCTTCAAGAGTGAGCGTGACTTGAGTACTCCATGCTAGATAGTTTGTAGGGGTGAGTTTGTGGATGTGTGGGAATTGGACTAGCAGGAAAGGGTTGTCGGTTTGGTAAGGGTTGGGGAGAACCGAAGGAAGTTCAGCTGCCATGAGGGGATTGGGTGAGAATTACGTAGAAGAATGGTGCCCAGGAGAGTAGGCTGATACCATATAAAAGAATGCAAACGTTCGTGATTTTATTATGAAGAAACTGCAGGCATTTATAGAGCCTGTGAATTACAAAGATACGTAAATCCAAACAACCCTAGTTACAGCTTTACTAGATAAGAACAAATCTTTATTTGAACAGAAAATCTAAACAAGAGATATACGGATATCTTAACAGCAATGTGGCATCCAACCATCAAAATCATGTTGCGGTTGTAAAACTGCTGTTGAGGATAGTTTTAGCTTCAATCAACCTCCACTGCTCATCACTCATAGTGATTGATGTAATTATTCTGGTAGGCTTAGTTCATTGTTCCTAACCTCCAAAATCTCATCTATCAAAACATGCTATGAGTATTGTCATTGCTAGATCAAAATTTGGTCATATGAATAAAAAAAGTAATGAAGGAGATGGAAAATTATTTTGAAGAAAAAAGCCATGACTAGTCATTATATAAATCAAAACTTATTTTGATCTTCAATTATAATGATGTCACTTTGTATGTTGGGTAGAGAAAGAGTTTTTAGATAAAAATATATCATATCTACTATAATCAATATATACTTCTAAACCTGAAGCAGTTAAGGACAGTTTTGTCATTTAGTTTCTTTAAACAACCCACCATATTTTTAATAACTGGTTTTTATACTAATTTTCTATCAATTTATATTTTAATAGATTTAATAGATTACAAGTAGATATTTTTCAAGTAGTTTTCATCTTGATATTCTAAATAAAATAGAGTATAAACTAACAAATGAAATCACGTACCTTGATATTTATCAAGTAGTTATCAAGTAGTTTTGATCTTGATTACAAGTAGATTACATTTAGATTCTTTCTAACTTAAATGATCTAATCTTTACCATATCTTCATCAATTAGTTTGGAGGGCAAAATCACGTACATATGGGTACATACAGTTCATTACCCATTTGATGTATGATGAGATGACTCTCTTACTGTTTAGTTAGAATCACCTATCATATGGTGTTAATGATTTTTTTTTTCATATATCAAAAACAAAAAGATACAATGATTCCATATAGGTAAAAGATGATAGATAAATAGATAATACGTGTTAAGTAAAGTTATTTATAAATGTTTTTTTCAAACAAATCCAACGGTTAATTTGTTAAGGATTTAATAAGATTGAGCCATATATTTAATCCTATGTATAGCTTACTGTATTTAGTGAGAGTATTATTATACATATAACTTATATTGAAATAGTATGTATTATATTATTAATATTTAGTTAAAAATAATAAAAAATTGATTTTTCTCAAGATTGGTGATCTATATGAATTACTCCAAGTTCTTTTGTTGATACAAATTAATTTTTACAATTACTTGCCTTTGTGGAATTGGTAAGATTACCATTATAATTAATTATTTAAAATTTTCATTAAAATCTATTATCTTGCATTTAAAATTATCTATTTGGAAATAAAAAAAATATTTATTCTTATTTACAAAAAAAATATCTAAAACATATTCTATTTATAGCCTTATGCTATAAAAATATATAAACACATTATGTTTAATTATTAAAATTTTCATTAAAATATCTATTGTCTTGCACTTAAAAAGTTCAATTTGGAAATAAAAAGTTATAATTAGTTATTCTTATTTTGAAAGGAGATTACTCTAAAAGTTATAAATTACATAAAGATATCTAAAAAATATTACATTTATAGGTTTTAACTATAAGAAGGGAAATTAGTTTCTGGTTGAGTGTTGAACGGATCCTCATCTTTCGGGTGAGGGGCGACATTATCATCCGAATCTAATGAAACTGGTGTTGGTTGTAATAAATTTACGATTTTTTATATCTATATTGCTCAATTCATGTCAAGAAAAATATTTATATTATAAAAATGCACATTACCATAATAATATGAAATATCGAATATGCATGGAGATGATGTTACAATTTTATAAAACATTCTCTATGTAAGAAAAATAAAACTATTAATTAAGTCGGTTTGTGATGAGTCAGTACAAGGTTGGGATAAGGAGAAGAAACCTATTTATGGGGTCAATTCGGTAGATTGGTCATTTTGAGTCTGAATTGAATACAAGTTTGGACCGTTATGCATGGAGAATAAACCAATTAATAGGGTCGACTCTATAGGTTGGTCATTTTGAGTTGAGATTGTGCATTAGTTTGGGTTCCTATATGTAGAAAATAAACATGCTGATGGGTCAATTTCGTACGTTGGTCGTCTTGAGTTCAGATTGAGTACAAGTTTGAGCTATTATGCATGTATGGAGAATAAATCTATTAGCACGGTAAACTCGATAGGTTGATCATTTTAAGTTCGGATTGAGTATAAGTTTGAGTTGTTATATATGGAAAATAAACCTATTGATGAGATCAGTTTGATAAATTGATCATCCTGAATTCGGATTGAGTAACGTTTGGGATGTTATATGTAGAGAGCATATTCATAATAAGGTTGGTTCGGTTAATTGTTCATTTGAAATCAGATTGAGTATATATTTTGGTTGTTAAAATTTTACATGTCAATTGGTGGAGTCATTGCAAGTTTCGTTTAGTTGGGTTTGGGTCAGTCAGTTTGGTTCGAGATTGAGTATAAGTTCACGTCGTTAATTTTATAGATTAGGTAGGCCATGTCTTTTTCTTCCAAATTTAGGTTGACCAATTAGTGAAGAGAGTTCACTATTATATTTAAATATTATTTTATACATGCAGTTTTAAAGTTAGAAATATGACATTAATTAAGTCATAGTATTCATATATTATATTTAAATTAATATGGTATATTTTTTATTTAAAAGAGTTATCAAACAAACACGAGACCATTAACTAGACCCACTCCATCAAATTCGATTTTGTTCTACATGGATTCATATCAGTAAAATTAATAAATTAATTGATTCTAAATGATATAATTTTCATAATATTTATTCGATTCAAATTAATTATATATTTAATTTATGATACTTAAATCATATATAAAGTACTATATTCAAAATTTTATTTGAAAAATCCCCGGGCAAGGCCCGGGTTATAACTAGTACAGTAAAATGCGGAACCCAAGTCTTTGTTAAAATTTGCGCCACGTCATCAATCCTGAATAAAATGATGATTTTATTTTTTACATTGATTTTCAAAAAATAACTTATCTATCTTCTTGATATCTTATCCAATTTCCTTATGTATACTTAATATCTTACTCAATTAAATATCCTTATACGAATAAGGAAATTGAAGTGATTTTCTTTTATATTCCTTACAATTTTTTCTTATTAATTAGTATACATTTTTGTCATTATTGAATCTTGAAGAATAGTGAAAAAATTTCACATGTATCAATAGTATATTCATTAATAATATATACTTGAATAGAACTATTTTAGAATTAAAATTGTATGAATAAAAATACATATATAGATCAATAGGTTCGGACTTTGGTCTATCGGATTTGGATTATAAGTTCCCGATTTAAAAGCGTATGCGTATCAAAATTCGATCTCAAATCGATTAATTCGGTTTTATATTTACATTACCCGTACATGGTACGGGGTTTATACTAGTCTATTACTATATACTAAAGTGGAAGCAAATTCCGCCTCCATATTGCGCCACATCACCCCTTTTATTAAAATAATAGATTATAAATAAAAATTTGTATCCTCTATTGACTTTGAAAATTTATCTTTCTATACCCTATCAATCTTTAGACATAAACTAAAACATATATCTCTAGCAGTTCATTGTACAATAAATATAGCATGCTAATATATGCTTTACGTAAAAGCATATTAATATATCATTAGTGGTACTGGTACATCTTCTATTTATTAAAATAATATATTAAATATATTTTTACTATCATATCATATTGAAAATCCCTATAAAAAATATTAGATGATATATTACCCTAAATACATCTGCAACGTTATATACTTACTACGTTTTAGATAAAAGATAGGAGGGATTTCTTAATTAAATAATAATGATTCATTGATATTTTTATTTGATATTTATAAACCTTTTATTTAAATAATTTTTCACGACATAATATCATATATACAAGATAATTTGGTTTTATTTTTAATTTTATTAAATGTTTTCTATATATTTAATATAGTAATATTAATATGAGTTTTTTTTTATAATTTTTTATTTATTTATATAAGTTAATTTATTCAATTTAATTTAAATGCCAACATATTTGTATCGATTTTTAATAAAACTTAATAATGCATCTTATCATATAGTATTTTTCCTCTATCATGTAATTATATGTTTATGTACGTACAAGGGTTAATATAAAAATAAAATATATTTTTATATAAATGTTTGATGATATACGTGTTGATACCCGGAATTGTCACCGCGTTGGTGCACGAGATGATAATATTGACATAAAAGATTAAGGCGCTAAGCACACTTTTAACGCGCTAAGCACACTCTTAACGCGCTAAGCACGCTTTTAAACGCGCTAAGTACGCGAATAACTAAAATGAATAAGCGCACGCGTAACGGAGGCAAACTTAAGCAGGTAGCTCAAGCAGGCATGTCACCCTAAAAGTTTTCTATCCCGGCCGTTTGTAATACAAGCAGGCAGCTCCCTCCGTTATATATAGGGTGGTGGTGGTACGTAATAAAGGATGGGAAAAAGGCCGAGTCCCGAGACGTGTTCTCGAAGGATGGGCCCCGATGTGTAGTCTCCGAGGAGCTCGCACTATTTTACGGGAAAGACCTTAAAAAGTCTTATAAGCCTCCGAAAAGAGAATAAAATAATACGCGAGGGGTGGAAGAGCTCGAAGCAAGACGAGCCGGTTTCTAGCGCGCCGAAAGGCCCGAGAGTTCAATATTTTTGTCCCGTAGTTAGTTCGAGATTTTCGGGCTTCAACAATACGAGTATTATGTTATTTTATAATTTAAAAGATAAGCGATATTTTTCGACCAAAAAAGATAAGCGATATTTTAAAACAAGTTAGACATGTGATAATATATGTAATTGTTATAGTAAATTCATATATAAATTAATAAATAAAAAATAACACCCAGTACAAGGTGCGGGTCCTTTGCTAGTTATTATATTATAAAGACCAAAACTTTAAAAATGTTTGGACCGAGGAAATTTCCGAGAGAAACAATAACAAATTCAAAAATAAAAAACTCACGAGGGGGTATTTAAACACAACTCCACCTCACTTGTGTGCATTATCGCACTACTAAATTCCGAGTTTGTTTTCTACACACACAGAGAAAGAGAGAGAAATGGGGAATTATGGAGGAGAAGGCGACATAGACGATCTGCCGAAGAACGAAGCGAATTTCACAGCCTTGACTCCGCTATGGTTCCTGGAGAGGGCGTCTACGGTGCACTCCACCCGAACATCGGTGGTCCACGGCTCTCTCCGCTACACGTGGCGCCAGACCTACCTCCGCTGCCGTCGATTGGCCTCTGCTCTCTCTCGCCACTCCATCGGCCCTTCCTCCACGGTCAATCTCTATCTCTCTACATCTCTTCTTCTCTGTTTCGTTGCTCTTGCTCAGGGCTCCCTAGCTTTGTTTGAGTTGGATTTCCACATGTATTGGATCTTTCTTTTGTTCTTAGCGAAATGATTCGCGCCGCTTTGGATTTGGATGATGTTTATTGAAAGGAGGGTTTGGGGATTGACTGACGGTAATCGGTTTTGAAGATTAGACTATGAATAGAATAAAAAAACAATAGTTACAGTATTATCCAGATTGGGATATGTCAAAGGAGTCATCGATTACACTTTTCCAAGATGTCTCTGATCCAAGGCTTTTTGTAACTCTACATGTGTATGGAGATTTCTCCGCAATCAGTTTTGAGAATCAGACTAAGCAAAGAATTAGAACACACAATCGGTAATTGCATGTGTGTGCTTTGATTAACCATTTGTAGTATCATTATATTGTGTTGCAGTGTTTTGCTGTTTTATTAACTATATATGTGGTCCATTGCTCTGCAAAATTGTGTCTCTCCTTGGTATATTGAAGCTGTTTTCTCAAGTGATGTCATTGGTAGCAAGCAAGATTCTAATATACACAGATGACCATGTTCCTTTTTAAGAAAAGTAATTACTAATTGGAGTAATGCAGTTGAACTGATCCATACTCCCTATCTTTAGCTTGATCATTGCATAATTGATGGCCTAAATCTCATTTTGTGTGTGAGATTGCCATTCTTGTTTTTGGAATTTCTGCAGCTAATGGTGTGTACCTTATATCTGATGGCAGGTATCAATCATTGCTCCAAACACCCCAGCCATATATGAATCTCATTTTGGAGTTCCAATGAGTGGGGCAGTATTAAACACTGTCAACATCCGTTTAAATGCACAAACTGTAGCTTTTCTCCTGGGACACTCTCATTCCGAGGTCCTCTTGGTGGACCAAGAATTCTTTTCTCTAGCAGAGGAAGCTTTGAGCATAGCACACAAAGAAAGCAAAGGAGATTTCAAGACCCCGCTAATGATTGTTATAGCCGACGAGAGCTGCAATCCTAAGGACTTGCAAAATGCTCTGAGTAAAGGAGCCATAGAGTATGAGAAGTTCTTGGAAATGGGTGACCCTGAATTTGATTGGAAGCCACCACAAGATGAGTGGCACAGTATAACTCTGGGTTATACATCCGGCACGACAGCCAGCCCTAAGGGAGTCGTTTTAAGCCACCGTGGAGCATATTGCATGTCTCTCAGTGCTGCTCTCGTATGGGGAATGCCTGAAGGAGCGGTTTACCTTTGGACCTTGCCGATGTTTCACTGCAATGGATGGTGTTATACATGGGCTCTTGCTGCTCTTTGTGGAACTAGCATATGTCTCAGACAGGTAAGTTTTGATGTTTGACCAATCACCATTACTAAGTAATCATCAAAAATAAGTTTGTGTTATTTGGTAATTCGAGGTCCTATGCATGTCATTATGCTTGGTTGGTGATTTTAAATCTTGCTTAGGCTTGAGAGGAATGGTTTGGATTGTTTGAAATTTGGCAACTAACCCGTTTCTTAGTTCTCCTTACTTGAAACTTCGAATTGTTCATAGAGTACCTCTTTGAATCATCCTGGTTTATCCATGTTTTTTTCGGGGTCAAGTTAAGTACCATTCAAACACATCCTTACATATATGCTTGAGAAGGCCTCCATAGAATCTGTTTCTTGCCTGTGAACTACAATGTGATTCTCCAGGTGTTCTTAACTTTGTTCTTTCTGATCTACAGGTGACCGCTAAGGGAATATATCAAGCAATAGCTAACCATGGTGTATCCTACTTCTGCGCAGCCCCAGTAGTGCTCAACACCATAGTCAACGCTCCAAAAGAAGACTCCATCCTCCCGCTCCCTAGACTCGTCCATGTGATGACAGCTGGTGCTGCACCCCCACCTTCCGTCCTCTTCGGCATGTCCCAACGCGGTTTCCGTGTCGCCCACACCTACGGCCTCTCGGAAACGTACGGGCCCTCAACGATCAATGCATGGAAGCCTGAGTGGGACTCGTTACCACCTGAAACCCAAGCCCGTCTGAATGCTCGCCAAGGTGTCCGGTACACTGCCCTTGAACAGCTCGACGTCGTCAACCCACGCGACATGAAACCCGTCCCTCACGATGGGAAGACGGTCGGAGAGATTGTTATGCGAGGGAATGCCGTCATGAAGGGGTATTTGAAAAACCCGAAGGCCAACGAGGAGGCGTTTGCGAACGGGTGGTTTCACTCTGGTGACTTGGCCGTTAAGCACCCCGACGGGTATATTGAGATCAAGGATCGGTCAAAGGATATCATTATATCTGGTGGGGAGAATATAAGTAGTGTGGAGGTGGAGAATGTGCTCTATCAGCATCCGGCGGTGTTGGAGGTTTCGGTTGTGGCGAGGCCCGATGAAAGGTGGGGTGAGAGCCCGTGTGCTTTCGTGACATTGAAGGATGAGGTGGAGAAGGAATCGGATAAGGCGCGTTTGGCTGAGAATATAATGAGGTTTTCTAAGGAGAAGATGCCGGCTTACTGGGTACCGAAATCGGTGGTGTTTGGTCCGTTGCCGAAGACGGCTACTGGGAAGATACAGAAGCATAAGCTGAGGACGAAGGCGAAGGAGATGGGACCTGTCAAGAGGAGTCGTATGTGAGTTGTGCGGTAAACATACTAAATTAACTTTTCATTGCATTATAAGACCGGTATATCATTGCTGTTGTCATAAATAATGATCCAAGAAAAATCAGGGGAGTTTTGTGGTTCTCGAGCTTCTGTTTGTATCGTTGGAAACTCCTTGGATTTGGTCAGTTTGACAGGAATGGTTATGTAATCTTTCTGCTGTCAGTGTCTTGTGAACATTGATAGATTGTATGCTTTTAAACAGCTTGTGTAATGCTGAAATCAAGCATATGCAACCGTAAGAAGTCAGATGGTTGCTATACTGCTATGAATTTTGTAGATTCTTCCATAACGTAACGACTTCTTTCTTTTTCCTTACGAGGGAGAACTTAAGCGGGCTTCAGGGTCCGTCTGGTAAATCGATACTGATATTGATATTTATAAAACATCCGAGTTTTTGGAGGCATTCTCAAGCATACATAAGGATGTGTTTCACTGATGAAATTCTCTGTCTTTGTCTCGGTTGAGTTTCGGTGAGTGTGTAAGTGTCCAAGTAGGGTCGATTTCTCAATAGTGGTATCAAAACCAAGGTTGATAAGTGCGTTTTTGTTGGAGATACGAGTACATTTCGTTGGTGGAAGGATCTCGTTTTAGTGTGACGGCGACGGACTTGTCGAGGACGTTCAAGATCCCACTCTTCGATGGGAAGATGAACTTCACGTTGTGACAGAGTACAATGCAATACCTATAGGACCATTGGTGCAGTAAAGTCTTGATCAAGTTTTACAGAAAGAGAAGCCTGGCTCCATGATCGACAAAGAATGGAGCAAAACCTAGAGGAAGGCGGTGAGTGCAATCCGATTGGCATTAGCTCCCGAGATCAAGTTTAGTGTGTTGAATGGGACAAGCCCGAAGACATTGTGGGAGATGCTCGAGAGCATTTACGCATCGAAGTCGTTGACGAATCGGTTGTATTTGAAGATGGAGTGTACTCACTAAAGATGAAGGAAGGAGGTAATCTTCATGATCCCGTTAATTCATATCAATTGATGACTGCAGGTGATAAGCTTGAAGATGAGGAGCAAGTATTGCTATTTTTTTTTATTTTTTTTTGTGGATTATAATTTTACCTTTTTGGTTAGAATTTCTAAATCCTCATATGGCCTAACCAAACGCGTCCTTAGTTCACAGCTTGCCTAGTGTTGCATTTGTTCCACTCTCTTAAACCTTTGCCAAGCTCCTCTAAAGTCTCAACTCTCACCAGTCTGCAAGCGTTCATTCATCCATTGAATGACATGAGAGCCCTCTCAACCTCGGCTTCAAGGGTTTTTCCGTCGGCCAAAAACTTCTCTGAAAACATCATCGAACGAGCAACCAATAACCACAAAGGTGAGAACTTTCTACAGCCAACCCTAAAAACCGACCACATTGAACCGCCTCCACAATCAAGAGGCAAGTCTTCTTCAAATTCTCACTCTCAAATTCGAAGGAGCTCCCCCGTTTCGGTTTCTTCATCAACAGAGATCAAATCGATTGATAATCGTTATCTCGCTCAAATCCTTGGGAGAAAGGACTGGCATTTGTTGCTCAACCACGAGTTTAAGGCAGGCAGAGTCCCCTTAAACCCTCGAACTGTTGTCAGCGTTTTGCAGAACCAAGTGCACCCTATCAGTAGTGTTAAGTTTTACGTCTGGGTTTCGAATATCGAGCCCTCATTCGAGAAAGATCGGCGTGTTCGAACTGTTCTGGCCAACACTCTTCACAGGAAAGGTCCGGTATTGTTGACCGGTGAGCTGGTTGAGGTAATAAGAGCGTCTGGCTTTCAGATTTCAGAGGATTTCCTATGTGCTTTGCTTGGTAGTTGGGGAAGATTAGGTCTAGCCAAGTATTGTGTGGAGGTTTTTGGGCAAATCCCTTATATTGGTCTAAGTCCAACAACTCGATTGTACAATGCTCTACTTGATGCTTTAGTTAAGTCGAATTCGATTGATTTGGCATACTTGAAATTCCAACAGATGCCTGCAGATAATTGTAGTCCTGATAGGTTTACATACAACATACTTATTCATGGAGTTTGCAAGAGTGGGGTGGTAGATGAGGCCCTTCGTTTGTTTAAGCAGATGGAAAACTCTGGCTACTCTGCTAATGTTTATACATTTACAATTTTGGTTGATGGGTTTTGCAATGCTAATAGGGTGGATGAGGCATTTAGGCTGTTGGAAGAAATGGCCAAGAAGAAGGTGAAACCGAGTGAAGCAACGTATAGATCGTTAGTAAATGGGGTTTTCCGTTCCGTTGAACCCAAGAGGGCGTTGGAGCTGTTGTCCAGATTTTTAGATCAGCAAGCTGTTTTGCCTAGAGTAGCTTGTGATACAGTCTTGTATCACCTTTCGAATAAATGTCTTGCAAGAGAAGCTGCTTCTTTCTTGCAGAAAGTACGGGAAAAAGGATATGTTCCTGATAGTTCAGTATATAACATTACAATTACTTGTTTAATAAAGACTCTTCCTGTTATTGAGGTTTGTGAAATATTGGATAGTTTCGTAAACCAAGATCTGAAGCTTGCTCTGACTTCCTACCTTTCCTTAATTGAAGCACTGTTTAGGGAGGGAAAGGAAAAAGAAGGAAATCGATATTTAGAAGTGGTGCTTAAAACTGGATTGGTGTCGAGTGTGTTCTCTTATAATATGCTACTTGACTGTTTGTGCAACTCTAGCTTGTCTGATAGAGCATTAGAGATATTCAGAGAGATGAAACAAAATGGCATCACACCAAACCTTGCTACTTTCAATACCTTAATCCATGGGTATCTCAAGGCTGGAGATGTAGGCAGAGCAAGGGAGCTTTTGGTGATGCTTTTGGAGCATGGATTTAAACCGGACAATTTCACTTTTAGTTCACTAATTGATGGTCTTTGCAAGAAGAACAAGATGGGGGATGCATTTGATTGTTTTGTTGAAATGAAAGAGTGGGGAATTGCTCCTAATAATGTCACATACAACATTTTGATCCGCTCACTTTGTGCTGTTGGAGATGTTGCCAGGTCAGTTGCATTGTTCAAAGAAATGCTAAAAGCCGGCATTAGTCCAGATACTTACTCTTTTAATTTTCTTATTCGGAGCATGTGTAGAGGTAATAATGTTGGCAGTGCTCAGAAGCACTTTCTTTCAATGGTGGCACTAGGATTGAAGCCGGATGGCATAACCTATAGCACTTTGATTGAGTCCTTGTGTCGATTTGGTAGGTTTAGTGAAGCTGATGAAATCTTCTTTTCAATGAAAGTTACTGGATGTATTCCTGATACTTACACATGTAATTCATTTATTGACACCCTTGAGAAACTGGGTCAAGTCAAGGAGGCTGAATATGTATTAAGAAAATGCAAGGAGCTTGGACTTATTGGCTCCTAAACCCATTTTATGAGATTTTCCTTTGTCAAAATGGCGTAGCTATGGTGACTTGTATGAAAATGCAAAGAGGCAATGCCTGCATAGCCACTCACCCATCTGGGTTTTCTGCTTTCAGAATCAGTTAGTTCCAAGGTATTATACTATTATACATGAATCTGAATTTGTTCTTGTTTCTTATTCCTGTTTATCACTTTCTTGAAGCTGATACATTGCTATTCTTAGATATGGGTTTACTGTTAATTGATGGCATATCTCATTTTAGTCGGAGCACAATTAGTTTCACGTTTTAGGAATTGGGCAAGTGCAGGGTGGTGTTAATGAAAATTGAAGTTTATAATTATTTCACTGATGTGAGCTGTCCAAGGTCATTCATGTTGATCATTTCTGGTGCTTTATGATAGTTGTTCCTGTACGTGCTTCTATTCACCAGCTTGAGTTCATACCTTTGGATTCGTATTCATCTTTTCAAAATTTCCATTGTTCAAACTGCTCTATGTTTTTATCCCTGGCTGAATCATGAATGTGATCCTAAATGAGTTATGATCTTGATTCTACTGTCAAGTTTGTCAAGTATGATATTTTTGTATTATTGAGAATTTTGCATTATCTTGAAGATTTGGGTATCTCATCCTTATATCTCCAAGCTCTGAAATCTCATTCTAGAATTATTACAATCCCCTGATGTGTAAAGTTCAGATGATACTGTTGTATGGTTACAAATGTTTCTAGAAATAAAAAACATGTTCCATCTAACCTTTATGCCTCAGAATGATCTGATTTTAATTTTGTATTACTCTTTTACTTCTAGTAGTATGAAAATTGTGATTCACCTGCTGTTTCATGGAATTTGGATTCTGCCATTGCAGTGCATTTGGGTGCATTTACAGTTAAACAGCTTATTTCATTTTTGGAAATCCCTTGTCCTCTTCTGTTTTTAAGGCTAAATGTCTATTGGACCCTAAAAATGAACTAGAAAGGAAGTAACCAAATGTAAAATCATTTTATTACATGTAATTATGTTTCACGGCAAACATGCATCTATATGAAGCTCTGATTTTGGTTGTCTTAATGCTCTCTGAACAGACATAGTGAAAAGTGTTAAAGTTCAGGTTTTCCTTTGAATCTTTCAGCAGGTGACCTTCAATGGTGGAGCTAGTGGTGCCGTAATTATTGAGCTAATTAAGTGGGTATTCAAAGGTATGCCATAATGATTACAGTAGCAAGTGATATGCTTTCTGAATCTATGCATGCCAAACTGGAACTTTGAAGAATGACGGGAATGTATATACAGTAGAACCTCCATAAAATAATACTCGATAAATTAATAAACTCGGTAAATTAATATTTTTCTCCAGTCCCGACTTTGGCTAGTGTAAAATTTGACGATTTTCGATAAAATAATAAGATAATAAAATTTCAAAAAACCCTATAGAAATATAAGGTCCCAATAAAATCATAAATTAATAATTACTATATAAGGAATGTACAATAATACCAATCATCCGAAATTTGGTCAGAAATTGTCCATATTTTATTTTTAGTAAATATGTTAATAGTTTGGCTATACTTTTATGACTTTTGTAGTTGGTATAATTTTTGTTCAATGACAATATTTGATTTTATTTAATTGGAAATATTTCTATCGCTAAAATCTCTATAAATTAATAAATATTAATTTATAAAATAATAAAATACTCCGGTCCCGACCCTATTAATTTATAGAGGTTTAACTGTATATCATCACATGAGCAAACTCTGCAAAGATTGAGGTTCGAATTTGTTTATATGGACTTTTGGGTTCAATCATATGTATTGGATATCTGTGTGGTTGAACTATCTGGTTCTTTTCTTGGACTTTGCAGGCTTATATTGCCATTGGTAGGATCATATCGTAATAAAATGCGATTTGATATTGTGCAGATTCCGAACTGTAAAGCAAGTTTGACAGTTTGGTAGAATTCTGTACATTTTCTTCTCGTCTTGCTACAGAGGTAGGATATGTGGTGCAGGACAACTTGAAAAGTGCACAGAAATGAGAGACGCCCAAGTGACTGTGAATGAAGATACTCTGCAGTATTTCAGAGTGTTTTACGCGTAGTTTAAATTTGTTGCGTAACAAAGAGTCATACTATCGTGTGAAAGGAAGCTCTTACAGGGTTATAGAGGTAAGTTCATTCCTACGAGGTAAATGTCAATTAGTTTAGTTACAGGATGCCATGCTTTGAACAGAATGGAGGATCAGGATGTGGATATTTATGTATTATCCGACCTGAGTTGATCCAAAAATAAGGGGTTTCCCAATGCTGAGAATCTCATATATATGATATTGTGGATATTTATCAATTATTTTGAACATCATTTTCATGATGCATAGCTGAAAAGTGGGCATTTAGGCATCTATAGTTGTAATTCTAACTTTTAAATTGCTTGTATGGTCACTGAATGATTCCACGTTTATTTATGGTGGTGAATTGAATGGGTCGGGTGACTTGATAGGTTGATCCGTGGATGAGTCATAAACATGTCAATATCACTACCTCACCTGTGTAGCACCACAACAACAACAACAACCTTGACCACGTTGGAAGGGTGCTGTTGAAAGGCTGGAAAACATAGCGAAAACATAGGCAAGATCAGGAATATCATCCAAACTTCTCTATCCTGAGCCATCTTCTATGTTTTTTGATCGAGGGCACTGTCCATGAGGGTTGAATTGATGACCACGGGAGGTCCGAAGGCTCCAGATTCTTTGTAAGTGATAGTAAGGTCAGATCTTGCTTAATCACTTATTTTCAACTCTTTTTGGGCCTTTACAAAACAGTCCTTTCGCTGCTATGCACCGGAGCATATTTGTTCATCCTTTGCTCATTTGATTTTTTTTTTTGGTCAATCCTTTGCTCATTTGTTAGCCAAACAGATGTAATTCAAGCATCTTCTTTGAACGAGACTAAAGACCAATCCATGATTAAGGAAACTTCTTCACTGAATTGTTATGTAAAACGAAATCTCTTAATTCGAATTTGAAGTAAAAATAGCAATAGCATAACGTATGCCTTGGGCTCCGAACCATAATAAACGACTCCATTGCTTGCATGATGATCGCCATACACTGATGCACCTTCCCTCATTCAAGTCACCATCATCGGAAAATTAGCATGTCCCCACAAAATATTCCCTAGTGGGTACCCACGTCCGTTTCACAACTCCCAAATCCGAACACTTCAACCCCTCCACGTCGCTTGCGCCCATCAACGCCCCCACATCCCCGCCGGCAAGCCCTTAATCCTTTTTTAAACAAGTACTATAATTGCTTGCTAGCTAGATCGAACAACGAGCAAGCCACTCCCATTTCCCCCAATTTACCAATAAAAAAAACGAAAAAGAAAACTTCAAAAACTTTTATTTCACGGTAACTCCCTCCATCTCCATTCCTTGGTCTCTCACAAACTAAATCCTCGGGCAGCAACCTCTCCTCGGTCGTCGCCATGGCCGGCGTCCTCTTGACTCTCCTGGCCCTCACAACATCCCTTCTTCCGACCACCCTTTCGCAACTCGCCCCGGCCACATCGCCGCCGGCTCCCGTCCTCATCACATCCGCTCCGGCGCCGGCGCCGGCACCGGCGTCCGACACCTGCAACGGGATCTTCATTTCCTACGACTACTTCGGCGGGAAGAGGCTTCCTCCACGGAAGAGGGCCGACCCCGGCAAACAGCCCTACCGATTCCAGTCAGCGTTGACCGTCCTCAACAACGGTGACGAGGAGCTCAAGGCCTGGAACGTCTTCGTCGGCTTCCAGCATGATGAGTTCCTCGTCTCCGCCGAGAACGCCATCATCGCCGACGGAACCACCACGCTCCCGGCCTCCGTCGGAAACGGCACCATTTTCGCCGGCGACTCACATGTTGACCTCAAGACGGCCATTCAGACGGCCGGGGATTTGACCCAGATGAGCGTTCAGGTTCGGATGCTCGGCACTCAGTTCGGAGTCAAACCCCCGGACGTTCCCATGCCGTCCAACATCTCCCTGGTCAACGAGGGCTTTATATGCCCCGAACCTTCTATGGACGGTACGTCCATAACTATTGGCTTAAGTTTTTGGGTTAGAAAATGTACGTGAACTTTATACGTGTGATCTCTGCATGTGTTTAGGCAACACAACTATGATCATGTGCTGTGTGAAGGACCCGGATGCTGTGCCAGCCGTCAAAACCACAACCAAATTCATGGCGCGCCGAAAAGGCGACCTCACGATCATGTACGACGTCACCCAAACATACGGCCAGAACTACTGGGCCCAAGTCACGATCTCGAACCACAACCCGCTCGGCCGCCTCGACTACTGGATGCTCAGCTGGGACTGGAAGCACGACGAGTTCATCTACGCCATGCGTGGGGCCTACCCTTACGTCATCGACATGAACAACTGCTTGTTCGGGCCTCAGTCCCTCATCTACACTGGCGGCCCGGATCTCAACACCGGCCTCAACTGCCACAGAAGGCCCGTCATAGTCGATCTCCCTCCCACCAAGGCCAACGACACTCAGCTCGGCTACGTCCCACATTGCTGCCGAAACGGCACCATTTTGCCACCTTCCATGGACCCGACGAAATCCTCCTCCGCGTTCATGATGCAAGTCTATAAAATGCCGCCGGATACCAACCAATCCGCGCTCTACCCGCCGCAGAATTTCAGAATCAACGGGACTCTTAACCCGGACTACAAATGCGCGCCGCCCATCCGGGTCAGCCCGAGCGAGTTCGTTGACTCTGGCGGGCTTCCCACCAACAAGACCGCAGTCGCCAGCTGGCAGGTGGTCTGCAACATAACCCAGGCCAAGAACTCGAGCCCGAAGTGCTGCGTCTCGTTCTCGGCTTACTACAACGACTCCATCATCCCCTGCCCCACGTGCGCGTGCGGGTGCCCGTCCACGTCGTCCCGCACGTGCAGCACCAAGGCCCCCGCCCTGCTCATCCCGCCCGAGGCCCAGCTCGTCCCGTTCGAGAACCGCACCAAGCTGACCACAGCGTGGGCTGAGCTGAAGCACCAGCGGGTCCCGAATCCGCCGCCTTGTGGGGACAACTGCGGCGTTAGCCTCAACTGGCACTTGCTAACGGATTTCGCGAAAGGGTGGACGGCAAGGGTCACGCTCTTCAATTGGGAGGACAACACGTTCCCGGATTGGTTCGTGGCGTTCGAGCTTGATAAGGCCGTGGCTGGGTTCGAGAAGGCCTACTCGTTCAACGGGACGCTTATGACCGACGTTAATGATACGGTCTTCATGCAAGGGCTCGAGGGGCTCAACTATCTTCTTGGGGAGACCAACGGGACGAAACCCGCGGATCCGAGGGTGCCGGGGAAACAGCAGTCGGTTATGTCGTTTACCAAGAAAGATCTGAAGGGTTTGAAGATCGTTGCTGGTGATGGGTTCCCTAGCAAGGTGTATTTTAATGGAGAGGAGTGTTCTATGCCTAGTGTTCTTCCGATTAATGGCGCTGCGCGAAATGGGATTCGGGGTTCGATTGTGTTGGGAGTCGTTGGTTTGTTGGTGTTCATGTTTGTTGGGCTTTAGAGGTGATCGAACCGGTTATGTGTTTATAGTTTCTTGTATTGACCATATATGTCATTCATTATTTTCTTCTTTGGGTTGTGAACTTAATTGGCTGATTGTTTGAAGATTTTGGAGCTGAGGGAATCGCTGGTCAAATACAAGATGTTTGTAATTGGTATACTAAATAAAGGCGTTTTTTCTTCTAGGATATACCAGAATTATGGCCTTCGGCCAGGTTTGTAGTAACATTTTTCTTCTTTCCACCATCAAAATGAGATGTGTAAAAGGAAATCTGTTCTAACAAAATGCAAGCAATCAGAACGATCTCCATTTTCCATCTCTTCTTTCGTGATCTGATTCTCTAAACCATCAGTGTTCAATCATCAATTTAGCTAGAGTTACATGGTATCAAAGCCATGACTCTCTTAGAAGATACAAATCAAATAGCAAGGATAACTAAACATCGACCAATAATGGAGGTTGCATATAGGCTGAGATTAACTACATACAACAACAGCAGTAACTACCAAGATTAATTGCATGAAACATTAAAACGGAAAGAAAAAAAAAAAAATTTATTTACAAGACCCTTGTGCTAAGCATTGAAATGCAATTTCTTACTCTGTAGTCAACAACAGTCTCTTGCCTAAACATATCAAGGGCAACATATACAAACTCCAAAACCCATTTTTCCCAGAAATTGCAAAATAACATTGATCTGGCTTTCGTCTTCAGCTTATACACCCGCCTCGATCTGATAAGATATCATCCAGAGTAGCAAAATCGAATTCACCTTCGACTGCTCCGGTGACTTCCTCTTGCTACAATGTGACAAGGTGGGCAAATATTGATCAGTTTGTGAGAGTTGTGGATTACCCGCATTAGAAACTATGATTAAACTGTGACAAATGAAGGTGTTATAGCTTAATCTTTTTTGTTAGAGTGAATGCAGATTTAGAATTTCTATACATCATATAAAGCATGAGACTGAAAATTGGAACATTACCTGCTTGAGCATGACGCTGAGTAGATCCTCTTGATCAAATTCAAAATGATAATGGTTGCTCGCCGAGCTTGCTTCTTGAGCGGCTTCTGCTGGCTTCACACCGGAGTAGACATCCTCGACAACAAGATTGTTGCCTCTCTGGGTGTTTATTCCTTCTTGTACAACCGGGCCTGATGCGATCATGTTCTTGTTGCCATTGATAGAAATCCTGCTGTATCCTTGGTTCTGATCCGCCAAAACTGATGTTGAGGCGGAATTAATGTTACCCATACCAATGGGGGATTTATGCTGAACTCCACCGATATTGGAGCTTGCATCCAGCCAATCTTGATTCTTTTGTTGAGAAAGCTCATTGAACAAGCCATAGTCAGTATCAAATTCTCTTGAGCGTTTCTTAGGCAAGTTCGCGTCCTCTTGGATAAGTCTTGATAGCTCTGGAGTGGGATTTACTGAAGTATAAGGCATTCCTTGAATGTTTTCAGCTAAAGCATTTCTCGGCATTGTCCCAACAAGCTCTCTGGTTGATAATCGAGGCTGTGGAGGAATCATTTCCAAAGGCTCTGTATACTGGTACAAGTTAGTCAATTGTTTCGGATCCATTGCAGTTGAATTGCCATGAAGCAAGTAACTCTGCCTATTGGCGTTATTGAGCTGTTGTAGGTGTTGCAATTCCGAAAGCCTAGATATAGAGGACTCAAAACCGAAAGCGTTCGTTTGGCGAATTGGCATGGATAAACCAAGGTTCATGGGAGGAAGTCCAAGAAGTGAAGGTTGATATGCAGTGAAGGTTTGGAGATCCATTCCTCCAAGTGGAGACATTGTCCCATAGGCTGCACTTGGCACACTCATGTAAGAATTTGTCATGCCACCAAGATGATGCGGCTCCTCAGTTATCTTTCTTAGACAAAGCCGGTATTTCTGCATTTAGCTTCGACACTTGAATAACACATCCAAAGATACAAGACAATAATGTTATCAAAGGATATTGGGGTATGAAATTACCTGAAGATGACTAGCAACATTTTCTCTTGTAAGTCCAGGAACATCCATCAGCTCCAATATTTTCTTTGGAACAGCTTCTGGTAGTTAACAGCAACAACAAAATGTCAGCAGCCAATGATACAGAAACAAAGGATCAAGATTTCAAGGACAACGACGACGCTTACTATCAACTCCTAGCTGGTTGACAGCAGCTACAAATTGCTGATGTAGTTCAATTGACCAAACAACCCTTTGTTTCTTAAAACCACAGTAATCATCCTTATCATCCGCCTCTTCGTCGTCTCCCTTTCTCTTTGAGCTTCTCCAATTTTCTTCATTCGCGTCACGTCTCTGTCCCTTGCTATCCAACGGCTCCAGCTCAGGCCACTCGCTCTTCTTCCTACGAACCACGTGCTGCCATATGTTCTTGAGCGCATCCATCCGAACCGGTTTGGTCAAGTAGTCACAGGCGCCATGCCTGACTCCCTTCATCACCACGTTCTTACTGTCATCCGCTGACATCACTGTTGACACACCATATATCCAAAGCCAATTGTGAGGCTAAAAATGCATCACAAGATAAACTAGCCGTTAAGAACAGAACAATTTTCCTGTGATTTGTTTTGGACTTACTGATGACAGGCAGATCCATCTCCAAGCCAACGTACTCGAGAAGCTTGAAGCCGTCCATGTTAGGCATGTGCACGTCGCTTATAACGACATCGAAACCGTTCTTGTTGCTACGGAGCTCGTTTAAGGCGTAATCCACCCTATTGCATTTTGTAACTGAAAAATCCGGCAAAAGAAAGCAAACAATGGACTTCAGTCAATGACAGTGTCAGTGACAAAATAAGTAACAAGTTCAGTGTCCCCTTCAAACTTTTTTTTTTCTGGTCACAACCCTCAAACTTCTTTGATTGCACCTAAATCAGACTAGCTAAGCCTAATTATGAAGTAGAAAGCTCATCTGAGTCACGTGATTTTACCCTTTGGCTAACTGGACCTTTATTAGATATTAGAGAGCAAATAAGGAAAGAAAACTTACATCTATTCCAGAAATAACAGCACCAAAGTTTGAAAAATCATACATCATACATTATGTTTCGAATAACAGTACTTATTCTATTGGTCATGGTCTTCACCAAACAATAGCTCTTCTAATTAGGGAATTTGGTTATCATTTTGATTTGAATCATTTGACAGTGTGAAATTATTGAGTTTTGTTTTTTAAGGCATGAGTCATTATTTTCTGAGCACCTACTAACATTAACAAAATTCTGATCAAGCACCTAATTCAAAAACAGACATAAGTAGTGGGTTACCATCATATCGACAAGTGATGAGCATCCTCTCCAGGATCTTCAAACAAGTAGGATCGTCGTCGACCACGAGAACCCGGAGACCCACCGGAAACTCATCGGATTCAGCATCTCCGGCTTTCCGGGTCCGGTCAGAACCCGACAAAGACATGGATCCCGCCCCTCTGCCGCCACCCAAGTTCATGATCCCAAGCTTTGACTTTGACCAAACAAACAGAAACTAAAAGCAACCGAACCCACTATTTATAAGAACCAATCAAGCAGAAATCAACAAAATAGTTAAGTATTCGAAACCCGGGTGTACGTGATCGAAGAGATTTTAGGATAAATTCAACGACCCAAAGAGTGGATTTATAGTAGAACAGGAGTAGAGGAAAAAGACATGAGTTGAAAGGTGAGTTTTGAGAGAGGAGGAAGATACGGGCAAGGCAGAGGAAAGAATAAAGAAAAATGGTGTTGAAAGGGAAAAAAGGTGGTTGTCTTACGAAACTGGAGGCAGGCAGGATCGTCATTTTTTTGGAGTACTGAATGATTCATTTGTGTTTGTTACAGGTAATTAGATGCTACAGCTTAAGGGACCATCTGCGTAGTCTGCATATGAGAAATCTTCGTTGATACGTAGTAGGTGACAACTGACAACTGATTTATTATACTGTATTTTTTTTTGGTTGATGAGGAATTTTTAAAGTAAATGGTTGAATTTCCTAATTGCTTTAAATCCTGATTCTTTTAATGTCTAGCCCGGACTCTATCGGTTAGTGCAGCTCTATATCCTAATCAAAACACCCATAACAGAGAATAGTTATTTTTTTTTGTGAGAGCACTTACGCCCACGATATTCGAACCAATGACCTCTAGATAATATCCTTAGAGGTTAACTATTTGACTAGCTGTCCGAAGATAAACTAGATAATTGTTTAAGATTTATAAGGAAAAAAAAAACTAGAAACAGTCATATTGTTATCACCTAAATTTTCTTTCTATTAGAAATTTTTTATAGAAAAAATGTGGTCCTCTTTATGAATTTAAGAAATTGTATATTGGATTATACCTATTAGATGATCTAAAAATTTTTAATAGGACAGATCGTCTCGATTAAATATTATGTAACAATTACGGTAATGGTTTTATTAATATGTTTTTGTTAATAATAAGTCATATTATTGTTTCTTTCGTCCTTTTTGTTGGGACCATCAAATTTCAATTTTATAAAAATGCATTGATTGCTTCTTCCGATTCAGTTGTCTTTTTTCAAGATCATTTGAATAGGTTTGTACTTCATTTCAAGAAGCTTCATTTACCGACCCATATTGCTCAACGTTTTTACATTTGATGCTTTATTGATTGCGTATATGGTTTCTATTGTATTAACCCACCTGATAGAGCATACATGTTGTAGTGTTTAGAGCCTATTTTATCTAACTTTGTGCACTATTAGGTAGATTTCTCCTTATGTTGTAGTTTAGTATAGTTGTTGGAAAATTCAAAAACTACACTTGTATGTTTGGTCTTCGCAGATATGAGTTGATCATGTGTCAGATCTATGATGATGGTGGCGTTGGAGGTGACCTTAAAGATGTTAAAGAGCATAGAAAAGATAAAAATCAAGAGGCAATTGGAGTCCATGGAAATTTGAAGATTTAAGTGAAAATTGGCCAAAAATCTAGCACAGACTTCAAAACTAACCAGCGCTTTCAAGGTCCATCCTGCGCTTTGGAGACAAAATGCTATAGGCCGAAACTTGAGCAGAGTAGGGATAGCGCGGGCGCGCTATGAAAGATGAGGCCGAGTTTTGCCATGTGCCTGTTTAATAACGAGATTTCTCTAGGATCTGTTGGGCCTTATATATTTCTCTAGGATCTGTTAGGATCTTGTATGTTATTGTGAGTTTGGAAGGAAGAAGAAGAAACCTTTGAAACTTTGAATGTCTTTCAATAATTAAATCACTTTTGCATGACTAGCTAATTGAAATTGTGAACAACGTATTATTGTTATTATTGTAAGATTTGATTGTTCTTAATGTTCCTTGACTATATTGTTTTCACTATACTTAATTGAATAAGTAATTTGATTTTGGATTTTGTTAGATTGACCCTCTAATTGAATCTCTAGGTTGAATTACAACTAGATATTTCTAATTGCCGGTTGGAATCTACTATAATACAGTATAAAGCAGAACCTATGTCTTTGTTAAAAATCGCGCCACCTCATCATTGATGAATAAAATAATGTTTTCATTATAATAATTATTAACAAAATTAAATTATTAACCAAAAATTAATAGAATTGTGTACTATAATTGGATCACATATCAAAATGGAAAATTATGTTAGCTACAATCTCTATGCATATGTTTCCTTATCAAGAGATCAACCATCTCATATAATTTATATCTTTGAAATCTTATCCAATAAAGATCACATAAAATTATTAACGAATCTACTATAATCTACTATAATACAGTATAAAGCAGAACCCAAGTCTTTGTAAAAATTTGCGCCACGTCATCAATCCTGAATAAAAAACTGGTTTTTTTTTTTTACATTGTATTTTCTAAGAATAACTCATTTATCTAATTGATATCTTACCCAATTTCCTTATATCTACTTGATAGCTTACCATATCTTAAGATTTTTTCCTAACTTGATTTTTTGAGCATTATATCCTTATATGAAAAAAAAATCAAGTAATTTTCTCGATAACTTATCACTTTTTCCTTATTTTTTGTCATTATTAAATCTTACAAAAAAGTGAGAAAACTTTCACATATGTCAATAGTATACTAAAATATATTATATATGAAAGATTGAATAGAATTATTTTAGAATTAACATTGTATTAATAAAAGTACATATATAGGTCAATAGGTTCGGACTTTGAACTGTCGAGTTTGAATTATAAATTCTCGAGTTAAAAGCGAATTAGTGTCAAACTTCAATCTCGAATTTGTTAATTCGGATTTATATTACATTACCCGTACATGGTACGGGATTTGTACTAGTTAAGATCTTATCCAACAAAGATCTCTTGAAAAATTATGTTTTGCAAAAATCTCATATAATTTATATCTTTTAATGTACATGTTAGAAATATGAGGATGAAAAATTATCTTTTACACACATCTCATATAATTTATATCTTTTAGTTATTAAAATAATCTTCATATAATTTATATGAGCATGGAAAAAAATGGTCATTACCCGTACATGGTACAGGCCTTCAACTAGTTAATTAGATCAAAAGTAAGACATTTAATTAATCTAGGACTAGTAGGACTAATTGGTTAAAGAAGAGTATTCAATTGCATATTATTTTGATGTATGATTGCTTTGAATGCATGTTTCTATTGATAGTTGAATCTTAATTCTTTTGTCAATTTAAATATAAAAGATCTCTTATGTTGCTTGATAAATATGGTTGATAGTACCGATCGGGCTAATAACTAAAATTAAAGTAGGATTAATAATTTCATAAAGTTGGCTTATTAGAATTCCATAATAGATTAGTCAAGAGAAAGTTCTGATAATCAATGATGAATAATCAATTTTGCAATGAATATTAAATAGTTGCACATCTTTCTCTCAGATTCTACAAACCAACTCTAGTTCTACATCTTTTAGTTATTTTGATTTTACATTTAGTTTTACATAGATCATAATCTTACAAAAAAGACCTTTATGTATTCATTTTTTTTTTGATCGATTATTTGTTCTTATTCCTAGTATACAAATTCAATACACAGGTATACAAGTGTTTGCTTGACTTTTTTTGTCTTGTGAAAAAAAGGCGTCTTCTGCAAATCAGCATATTTGATGGGCTTTTTTTCGTAAATTTGTAATTTTACCCTCTGGTATGCGATCCGGCACAGAATTCAATCGGGTTGCGGATAGACCTGGCAATTCGGGTTGTTCGGGTCAGTTTGGATCGGGTTGTTCGGTTCGGGTCAATTCGGGTCAAATAGTTATTTCGGGTCTTGTTCGGTTCGGTTCGGTTCGGGTTCGGGTTTGGATGTTGTTCGGGTTCGGTTCTAGTTCGGGTTCGGGTCGTTTCGGGTCGTAATATTTCGGATTAGTTCGGATCGGATGTTGTTCGGTTTTGGGTCTAGTTCGGTTTGGGTCTTTTTCGGATTGCTTCGAATCGGATCATTTCGGGTCGGGTCAATTCGGATTCGGGTGTTATTTGGATTCAACTTTTTTTTAATTATAAGATCACCCGCAACGGTGAGTTTTTAACGTAGAAGGTTTGGGCACTTTAATGAGTACTTTAATGTGTTTTGTAATAAAACATAGTTACTACATATTATTGACAAAAATTTAGATTTAATTTCTATATACTTAGTTAATTAAAAAAAATTATTACTATTTATATTATATACATACACATACGTACGAGAAGAACAAAATACAACTCTAAAATGAGTCTAACAACTACGCATGAAACAAATTACAACTTATAAGTTTACAACTCTAATATTTACATGTAATTCTACATTTGGGCATTTTAGCCCAGTTACAACTCCACCCTTTTACAATTACCCATGACCCATGAAACAAATTTTAATTTTTTCTTTTTAGTAATTTATCATTGGTAAATTTACTAAATTATAAACACCTTATTAATGTTAATTAAATATTTTAAAATTATTAATATGAATATTTTATTATGTAATACACTTTCTTGGATGAATTTTTTTTGAGGTTTGAACTCCAAACGTTGGAATTATTAAAGGAAGAGATTACCACTATGGTATTGGTGTCATTTTGATTTTGATTGCATATTGTTAAATTATATAGGAAATATATTACAATAAAGCTAATTGAGCATTGAATGAGGAATGTAACTTGTGTTTATAAAAATTAGTTCGGGTCAGTTCGGTTCGGGTGCAATTCGGTTCGGGTCATTTCGGTTCAAGTTTAGTTCGGGTTAGTTCGGTTCGGGTGCAGTTTGGTTCGGGTGAAGTTCGGTTCGGGTCAGTTCGGTTCAGGTTTAGTTCGGGTCAGTTCGGTTCGGGTGCTGTTCGGTTCGGTTCGGGTTCAGTTCGGGTCTGGGTCGTGTTCGGATTGTTAATTTTTTGTTGTTCGGGTCCAATTTCGGGTTCGGTTCGGGTCAGTTCGGTTCGGATTTCGGGTTCGGGTCACTTTCTGCCGGGTCTAGTTGCGGATACATAATACATTCAGGATTTGAGAGTGACTTCGCTCCCAGGAGGAAGAACAACATTGAACAAGCGGCGACACAAAAATGGCGACTAATGGCCGTACCCCCGTCCCTTCTACCCTCATCAACAGAACCGATAAGCGCCACTGCTCAATCTTCGATCTCCCCGCGAACTTCTTCGATTGTTCTCGTCTCATCTCCGCCGGCGCTGTCTCCGGCACCGATAATCCCTCTTTTCTCGACTCCGTTGGTTCGCTAGGTATCTCAATGGCCGCTTCTAAAATCAAAGAAGAAGAAGAAGATGAGAAGGAGGAGGAATCCGACACAGACGTCGGATTTGAAGCCGTTGAGAGCACAGATTTGCTCGCAGTTCAGAGTAGGATGTCGTGCAATACTTGCAAGGCGGAATTTGAATCACTCCATGACCAGCGCTCCCATTTTAAGTCCGATTTCCATCGTCTCAATGTAAAATTCTCCCTCTCTATAGCTGGTTTGGACTTGAATTTGTGCTTTTGGTTTTGAATTCTGGTCTGATGTTAGTTTCAAATCCGTTTGTAGGTTTTAGGCCTTATTGCTGATATATGTTCTGGTATGGATAATAGGTAGAGAATCTGAAATATGTCATAGTATCAGTAGTATCAAATTATCAATATCTGTTGCATGCTGTGACTCTGTGAGCTGTTACGCATTGTTCAAAACTTATTGGTGAGTATGGCTATCAATGTCCTAAGGTAAAGCTAAGTCTGGCTGGAAAGAAAACTGTGAAGGAGGAAGATTTCGACGAGTATACCTCAGAGACTTTTCCTAGGGATTTTGATGTTTCAAGCATTTCGGGTTCTGACGATGAGGATGAAAGGACACCCCACACATTTAACCGTGTGAACGAGGGATCGGGACCAAATCTTAAACAGAAATTGTTTTTCTCTCTTCAGTCAGGAGATAGAGTCTCTCTATGGAAGTGTTTTTGCATGAAGGATGTTGAAACTGTCTTGTATGATAATGAGCACACTTCTCTTGGAAACAAGGAAGTGCAAGGTTCATACTTGAGAGAAAATGATGTGATACAGAGGCTACAGCAACTAGTTCGCGAGCCTAAGGATATTCGCTTCAGAATTGTCTTGCTAGCACGTGGAGGACATTTTGCTGGATGTGTCTTTGATGGTAGCAAAGTTGTTGCCCATAAAACATTCCACAGGTTAGTACAGCTTCTCTGTTCCTTCCTATGTGTAAACTCCCCTTTGATTACATTTGGTGTCTAATCGAATAAGAGCTTCATTCAACCTGTCACAAGGTTATAAATGTATGGATGTGTCAGCTTAAGTGGCAATCACCATGCAATACACACCACAAATAATCAAATAAGCTTGCTGCTCTTCTTTTCACAAATTTTTGTTGAAGCATCCACTCTGAACCACTTGACATGCTAAGGCCACAAATGGTTTATTTTCATGTGTTAAATTTATAAAAAGAAAAAGGATATACAAAGTTAATTAGATCTAATTAAGGGTCTAATTTTAATAGTCAAGACTACCCAAACTTTTCAAGTCCAGTGATGAATATGCACCTAAGTTCCCACACACGGGAATGCGTAAAAAATCCCAAACATCACTCAGCTTTCATGGTCAAATTCTCGGACTCCCTTTCCATTCATCCCTGTCCTAGTGCTAAGGTTTTAAGGTCAAGGTTGGCTGAAATACAAAGCTCACAGTCTTGACTCTTGAATGATTTTAGCAGTACAAGAATTGACTTTGGGACTTAACCTTGATGAGGGTCCCTCATGAAGGATATCCAAGAGTAAATCATAAGCCTTATGGGGTACTTGTCACTAAATGGCTTTAAATATGTAGATAGTGGTCGGATACATCATAGTTTTTGGGGGAGATGCTTGTTACTTGTTAGTACAAAGTGCATTATGACAAAAGCAGTTGGAATCACCCAGGTCCCAAAACTGTATCAGAAGTTCAAAACCAATGTGTTGAAGGAAAGGAACTGTGCTGGTCTTCACAACAAACCTTATTTTTTTTTTGAAAGGCGTTCGCAGTGGACTTTCAGTATACCATATTCCGTAAGCTACATATCTCTTTGGATCCCTTCAAGGAACAATCATGATACAATCCTATCAGTCATCAGATTTCTAGAAATTAGGATGTAATTGCTTTTCTTATTTTGATTGTTACTTCCTGCTTGTTCCTCAATTTTCTCAGTAGGTTAGAAGTTACTATCTCTTAGTGGGTTAGTGTTGTTAGTGGTCAGTCATTTCTTAGAATTAGTTATTTTATTTCCTTTAAATAGGCTGGAATTCTCTTGTTTGGTCAGACTAGATTATTGCATTGAATCATCCAAAGTGTTAAGAATTTTCTCTTGACAATTTTCCTCTTGGCGAGATGCTTGCCTAGAGTGGTTTCCTCAAGTGAGAAATGCATACCTTTTGTTTATCTTTGAGCTTAAGATTTTACTGCATTAACTTAAATGTCTGATAATCTCAGATATGTGGTGAGGGCCAAGGCTGGGAAAAAGCAATCGTCCAAAGATGGAGGTGGGCGGTCTATTCATTCTGCAGGGGCCTCCCTTCGTCGTTATAATGAACTTGCTCTGAAGAAGGATATCCAAGAACTGTTTGTCTCTTGGAAGTCTTATTTTGATGCAGCCTGTTGTGTTTTCATCCATGCTCCCTCAGACAACAGACAGCTGTTTTATAGCAACGAGAAGCCACTTTTTGACAACCATCACTGTGATGTGAGGAGCATCCCCTTGACAGTGCGAAGACCAACACTTAAGGAAGCACAGCGTATATATAACCAGTTAAATCAAGTTGTCTATGAAGTAGACGAGAAGGAAATACCTGATGAAGAGAACTTGGCCTTAAAGACAGCCACTATCATTAATGATGGTCCAGGGTACAAGGACAAGAATTTAGTGGATACAGTGACCACTAGCAGTTCTGCTGTATCTTCTTCAAGAATCAAAGTACCTGATGAACAACCAATTTTTAGTGAAAGTGACACTGAAATCATTTGTGCATCCACATCATTACACGCTGCAGCAGAAACTGGAGACGCCATTAAGGTATTGGATCTTCTGGAGCAGGGAATGGATCCTACCATTAAAGATGAAAGAGGAAAGACCCCTTATATGCTAGCAAGTGAGAAGGAAGTAAGGAACACTTTCAGGCGCTTCATGGCCGCAAACCTTGATAAATGGGATTGGAATGCTGCTAAGGTGCCCAGTCCATTGACCAAAGAAATTGAAGAATCTCAGGCTGCAAAACAAGCTGAAAAAGATGCTAAGAGGAAGGCAAGAGCAAAGGAGTTAAAGAAATTGCGTAAAGCAAGGGAAAAGCAAGCACGGGTAGTGATATTATTTTAGTCTTCCAAAATGTTACAGCTTTAAGACAAGTTTGGAAAAAACATATTTCATTAATCTCTCTTGGTTGTGGATTTAGATGTGCTATTTGACGGTATTTGTAATCTAACATCACTGTGGAATTCGTAGGCAGAGGCGGCAGCTGCTGCACAGTCCAAGAGTGAATTGCCTGCTCCAGGAGTTCAACCTCAGCTTGCTTCTACTGTGGCGCCTATGTCAAAAGAAGTAAGCTCCAATCTATACATGCACATATTTAATTCAGCTTCTAAACCAGTGTTGGCCGGGTTTCGAACTATCTGCTCAAGTCCATTGACAATGAAAACTTTCCCTCCCGAACCAACTTGTGGCATACCAGGAGGAACTGAAGAGAAAATTGGCAGAAGATAGGGAAAAGCGAGCTGCAGCCGCGGAAAGGAGAATGGCAGCCACTGCATCATCTGCCTCTCAACTTCCAAGCCCAATAGCTCCTGCTTCCACATCACAAGCCGACGACATGGCCTGTTCTTGCTGCAAGGCATCATTGGTGGGTAAAGTGCCCTTCCACAGGTATAACTACAAGTACTGCAGCTCCACATGTATGCACGTGCACAAAGAGTTCCTGGAAGAGGGCTAATTCTGTTGTACTATAAAAACTGATTGATTGATAGAAGATTGGTGATCTTGAATTTATTTGTCCGTTATCACTAAAAACTCTTTTTTAATGGTGATCTTGAAATTTTGTGTTGAGTTTAGAACTCCTTTTGCTTAGCCCATTTTGACCCAAACCCGGTTGATCCAATGATAGAGCGGCCGAATATTCGCGAAGTTTTCCTCAAGCAAACATCAGAATGAACTAGATCATAGTGAACAACAGCATCAGAAATTACTAGAGGAGAAAATGCGAGCCCTGTCATGTTCCTCTAGATATGGGAAGAGTTGGGAGCAAAGCAAACACATTTTGTTGTCAATGAATTGAAATGGAAAAGAGTATTGATTAACCTCCAATGCTCAAGGCATTCAGCAATAGTTTTCTTAATAGTAGAACAGACGGCAACAACTACTCTCATGTTCACTACACAAGATTTTCTAAACTTTATGATAGCTAGTATGATTTCGTAAAAGCTGATTTCACCGAAATTGTCGTTTTGTTATAAAATAATATAAATGATATTCAAATATATCATACTCCGTAAATGGTACTTATAATGTTTCTTTTTAGGTGAGATAATGGTACTAATGATAGGTGTCACCCCGCACGCAAATTCACATTGGCAGGGAAGACTAACCACCATCTTGATTTTGCTTAATGATTGGTACGTTGTAGCAGTAGGAAGATGACATGATTTAATATTACGTGTTGATATGCTATTTATAAGCTCACTTCAACCATGAACGAACGACCCATCCAAACACAAATCACATTATTGTCGAATTATATTTTATTTGTATACTTGTATTGTATCTCTTATCGATTGATTTTTTGATTAAATTAAATTTAATCCAAAATATTCCACCTATGACATCTAGAGTTACGTTGAAGAAGCGTGTAGTATGTAGTTTGAGATTTTTTTTATGAATGAATCTAGACATTTATGTGATTGTTCAGTACCATCTAGAATATGAAGAATTTGTATAACATTTAAAAACTTTAAACGAAACCTAGTCCAATTAAGTTACTTTACATTAATTGAAAAAAAGCAAAGAGCTTGTGGTAGTTTTCAGTTTTCACACTTAGATTAGGAAAACAAATTAAGTATTACAAAGAGGCTTGCAGTAGTTTTTAAATGAAAATTAAGGCGACTCATTATGAATCATGATGTTGAGGTAGACTAGGTTCGTTTTCCATTCCTTTTACATATTCCTTTTACATTTCCGCTATCGGATACCAAATGGACCCTATAGACATAAATATCTTCACCGTCTAGACTCTAGAATATTATGAATCAAAAATTGCATTGAAAATTTTCAAAGGAAAACTCCTTACACTTCAAAGACGGCAGCAAGTTGTGTGCATTTTTGCTAGCACTATGTAATAAAATTTAGAAGAAGAAAACATCAAATAGCTTAACTTCTAACCCTGATTTTGAAAGATATTCCAAGCTATGAACTCAAAATTGGACGTATGACCTTTGCATTTTTTTTTTTTTGCATTTTATGCTCCCCTCAACTATTGTATGCAACTTAATCTTTCCCAACTTTCTTTGGCGCTGGAATAGTGAGAACGCCCTTCTCCACCAGAGGCTGCAACTCCGATTTTACTAGCTCGCGTGTGCTAGCATCCGATGATTCCATGAAGGCTGAAATCACCTTAGAGCTGCACCCATGGTCAATAGAAAGAAAAAAGAATGAGAGGCCTATTGTGGGCTACAAATGAAACCATAGTAAAACAAGGAGATTAAAATAATCGAACCTGTGACCCTTGGCCCACTCTTCGGACTTTCCTTGTAGCGCTTCCTTCCACAAAATGGAAGCAAAAGCAGGACAGTCTAACACAAGCTTTCTAATGGTTCTGCTGGAATGGAAATTTTCAAGAAGATGCTCAGATTCATCTGATTTCGGCTGAGCTACAAGCGATGCTATCTGTTGATGCAAGCTAGTTAGCTTATCGGACAGGGATGGTAAAAGAATTCCATCAGCACCGCCCCTAGCAACCTGTGTGAGTAGTTTAACATCCAAAGCAACAGTTATTGATGTGTTTAGGAAAAGCAAAAATGATTGACAACTGGGTTTGTTTATTTTAACTAGCTTATTAATGCGTCATGTAAAAAATGATTGATAATTTTGTTATAATTTTCTCAATTTGATTTAGAACGGAGAAATTAAAATAAAAAAACTCACATGAATATGTAAGCAACATAAAATAAAGATTGGCAAATCAGTTGTATTTTCAGTACCTCATACAGAACATCTTTCCCAAAGTTTGACATCAGCAATTCTTCTGCACTTTCAATGCAGGTGTCAATAAGCTTCTGCAAGATAAACACAAAAATGATAGTTAATTTCTTTGCTCAGCTATAAGGAACCATGTTATTTAGTGCAACAGGGAAGAAAGAGCCCATGACAAGTTTAGCTGGTCAAGAGACTCTACTGTAGTTTCAAGCAGGAACAACCACTTCTTTGCACCTATTATATTATCCCATCTACTAAAATTGTACACCATCAAACATGATGACAGGTATATACAATATCAGTAGACGGATAAGTTTGGCATCACCACTGATTGGATGTTTTCCGATGTATTGCCACATGCATTTAATATTCCTAATGTACATGCATAGAATTTGTGGACAAATTCATCACACAACTTTAGATGGACATTGTAACCCATGGCCAAAACTTATCATCCTAGGAAGGAATATTGCATAAAAGGGGCAGCTTTCAGGAGCAAGGGAAAAAATCGTCTAGATATGAAGTTGTTACGAAACGATCTACTATATTTATAATTTCTTATAGAAAGAGATAAGTCCTTAAACCTCAGAAGATTCATAAGCCAAGGAGAAAACAAACCTCAGCAAGACCACTTTTAACTAGCAACTCCTGCCTTCGTATGAGAGGATCCTTTTTCCCTCCCTCAACAACTAAGGAAACATCTTCATTTGCTGTAGCATCTTCACTATCCTTAATTGAAGCTGCTTCATTGGCATCTTCCTCTTGCTCATCGTCAACTTTACCCCCATCAACGGTTTTTTCTTGCTTGCCCGCAACAAGCAGCAAAGCTTCCCCATCCTGATAATCACGATAAATATATGAGATACAAACCCCTAAACACAAACTCAAATGCAGTTGTCAAAACAAACCTTGGAATGCAGAGATGGAACAAAAGAATCCAGGGAAGCCAAATCCTCAGGAGAAAAATAGCTGTGACAAAGTGGATGTAGTAGCTGCAAGAATGGACGTCTTGCATTCTGAAATTTTAACAAATAAGTCAAATTCCAAATCATAAATCACATCTCCAAAATGCAAAAACAAATTTACAGCTGCATTAGAAATAATGTTACAAAGCTGAGCGAAAAAAAAAGAGACAGAACACTAACCTTTTCCAAAAGAAGCTCCTTTAGGTTTGACTGAAGCTCCTGAATGACAACCTGAATTTTGAAAAAGTGTCATTGGTGCTAGGAACTAGGAACCTACCTATAGCTAATCTATTATCCATCAAACCTCCCACAGCAAAATTAATGTGCATACTAACCTTTGAGAGCAGCTTGGTGTCATCAACCGTTGACAGAATACAGACCAGCACCTGCGGCAACAAGTCCAGTAAATACACGTGTACGACAAAAAGAACAAACTGATGTATAGAATACCGCAAAACGTATGGCTTGATGTTTATTTGTACAAGTAATAATTTAAACTGACAACAAAATAATCATTACTAAGAGCCTTGAAATGACTGCAGGGTAAAACAGGATGACATTTGCATCAATGATGATCAGAGAAATTCTGATAGATGTATTGTCCTACTAACAGTGGCAGATTCAGATAATTTCTGTAGAAGGCCACTCTAAAAAAAAAACAAGCAATATGCAAAGCACATAATAGGAATCGTATCAGCAAAAGAAATAACACTCTTCACCAAGCTATCATTTTTAGCATAAAAATGGGGGAATTCAAAGTTTCTAACCTTGTTCCTTCAGATGTAACTTTTCAATCTAGCCTTATCATCCCCCCCCCCCCCCCCCCACCCCCCAAACAATAAAAAACAAATAGAAGGAAGACTATTGATGTTTAGATGCAGAGGAACCCATCCTAAAGAGATAAGTAATGCCAATTTCACTTTTCCAGCAGTTCAACTTGAAGTTACATTTCTATGGAATCAGCAAAAACAATCAGTATCACAGTATGACAACATCATAAACATAGACAGTAAGAAATCCTACCATGGTACCACAATGATCATTCGCTGCTTTCACTATATGTCCTTTCATTCCTTTAATAATCTTCTTCCTTTCCTGAAAAACATCAAACAAGCAAACCTCAAAACTAATTCCCCTGCCCTTTTTGACAGCATCATCCCAAGATAGTGTATACAAACCTTTGCACTCCCATGCTTAATACACATAATTCCAAGTTTTGAACCGTCTCTAGTGTGAATCATCCGAACAAGGAGAGTTCCAGACAGTTGTTGTATAACATCTGCAGCTGAAGACTGCATGAGTTATAGGGAACGAAAGTAAGTACAAAAGCCACATATAAAAGAAGTGCAGTACGAAAGTTGAAAAAACATAAGATGACAACTGAACAACATCGGAGGTGATTGCATCAGGTGAATTGATCCCCAAAAGAAAAGAGGAAGAAATATGATGAAAAAAACCTATTTTCAAACAGGATCTTACCTGACCAGCAATGCTCAAGTACTCCACTAAAGCTTTGTGTATGATAGAGTGGTCAACTATTCCTTTTTCAAGGATTGGCTGAAGCACAGAAGTCATGTGCCGCAAAACTGAGGACTTCTGAAAGCCTAGTTTAGAAATAATATCTGATATCCTGAAAATAGAATATAACATAACTAAATGCCAATCCTGTAGCATAAATATACTGCAGGGAGGTATCAAATGTCTGCCAGGCTGCACTGAAAAGCTAAATATGCATATCTAAGTTACTTTGTGCAACAACAAAACTGTAATAACTAGATTGTTGATCTCTGTGGTTGGGGTCTATCTCTGCCTATTCCTCCAATTCAATTGGTCAAATACCATAGAGAACTATTTGGTAGAAGAAATGTGAACTGGTCTCTTTTGCTTGTCAAGAGAAACAAGCATTAAAATATATTTGGCAGTTTTTGCTACAAGATGAAAAATTCACTAATATTATTTTTCTTTATGCTGAAAATGATAGATCGTTTAGCTACCAACGAATGAACGACTGATTGTACCAAGCATTTATTACCTTTGTTTAGTGCAGAGGATTATAGATTCCAACACAGAAAAAAGGGCAGAATGGGTCAAGAAGCTAATAACTAAAACAACATTTGTAAGGGCAATATGAAAAAAAAAATCCTTTTGTGCTTTCATGTAGAAAAGAATATCTCTAGCAATGTTCTCACCTTGCAATTCTAATTGTTATAAATCCATTTGAGAACCTACCAGAAGCAATAGTTTCCTCTAAATAACATAATAATCTCCTCAAGAAATAGACTATTAAGCTACCAAACGTTTCTGAAACCACTCCAAGCAATGCCAAAAACAAATGGACTTTATTCAACAAGAACAAAGGAGTTTTATTTAGTGTCTTCATCAGTAACAGAACGAAACTCACCTGTTTTCTTTGATATTAGACAAATCCTTAAACAATTGGAGTTCAGTAGAATATAACTCCATCAACATCTCACGTTTTTGTGCTCCACTGCCCAATTGGTAGGCGTGTTCTATTACTGTAAATACCAAAAGAAAAATGCACAAGTTACAAGACCAGCAAAACAACAAAAGTAAGCTCAAGACTTGGAAATGTCTAAACCTAGTGTTCTACAAAAATATGTGAAATGAACAAAGAGGAATTCATTAGCCTAACAAGTATATAGCCAAAGGGATATTCAAGATATTAATCATTAAGACAGCAAGGGAACACCATCAAGAGTGATATTCAAGATAAATATCAATTTTGAAAAATACCTGATGATCCAACCACATGCCGAAGAAGAGAAGCCACGTGCCCACGGAGCGAGGAGATAAAGCCAGCCAGCTGCTTTTTAGAGGCTGCAAACCAATCCAACGTTGATTAATAGCAGCCAAAAAAAGTTCCTTCAGCAGGTATCCATCTAGCCCGTTTATAAGTTCCCAAACAAAAGCTTACCACTATCCAACATTTTATTCACAAGATGCACTGCATACTTGTTGCAAGCAAGAGTGAGAAAATGTGGTTGTAGCTCTGCATATACATTATTCCTCTCATCCTCAGAGCAGAATTTAACACAAGTCTGGCACAAAAATGGAACAGAATTAGTTTTGCATTATCTCTGTCAAACAAATTGCAGAGCTTAAGGAAAAGGAAGCATTAAGTACCTGCAGAACACGAGATGAAACATGAGAAGCTGCAATTTCATGTATCTTTCCCTTCATTTTCTGTAGAGCTTCAGATATGAACCTAATTATATGTTGGCAGAAATGAATCAAATGATTACCAATAAGCACATATATTATATATATTAAACAAGATTATAACTTATATTACATACTTTGATCTTTCTTCTTTCTGAATGTTACGACGCCTCATTTTCTCCCATAGCAGTGCAAGTTCCTGTAGAAAAATATGTGATAGTTTGTTTAGCCAAAAGCAAAAAGAATCTTGACCAATTAGCAAGTAGAAACAACTTGTGCCGTGTGTTTCAATCCTTATGACTATTTATAGAGCAAGATCACATTATAGAATGTAAACACCATAAATAGTCTGGAGTTGCTGCTGCTGTGCACAAAGACATACAATGACAGGAAAAAGTCCACTAAATGTAATCAGAAACGAATAAAATAAACCGATGCTGAAGTAAGGGACTCGAAAATTCTTGGATATTGCAAGATATAATTTGTTTATGACTACAAATACCTCAGGCCAACAATTTTAACTTCCACAATTCAACTCCAAACTAGTTTTCTTTACCAATCCAGAACTTATACCATAACGAATTCATAGGACTCACAAATATACAACATTAATGTAGCAAAATAAGCTTAAAAGTGCTTATATAGCATATCTTCATTTAGAAATACTCAGGTAAATTACTCAAAACCAACAAAATATAGGTTACTTTGTAAATAATCACACATCTACCTCCCATATAACAGAGATACCATACCCCAATGTTTACTTTTTCTAACAAACAAAGAAACGTTACAGAAAACTAAATTATCTAATCATACATTATCCAGTTTGTTACCTTAGTAATGCCTTAAGAGAAAGCAAATACCATATATTTAGTGTTTTTTTTAATACACAGATCCCCACCCTCAACTGAACCAAAACAACACCATGCCCTCTTTGGAAATTTAGTGATTGTTGTTAGGCTAACTTCAGTCCTCAGCAAAAGAACTAGCCTTTCCGGTGGTCCACCCACTGCACCAACCAAACCACAACAACTCAACAGCCTTCCAGTCCGCCCCTTGATTGAATGAACAAACCCCCTCATTAAAAAAGAAGTGCAAAACTTAGGAGTTGTGTGTATCCTGTATAGTATCAAAGCCACCTCCAATACCATTTATTAAAAAAAGGAAATTGCAGACACTAATAGACCGCCTATGCCAGAATGCTAAGCACTTTCAGAGACAAACTTCCCAAGCTGAATCTACCTTACAGTACACAATCTATCCACATCCCAGGGAAAACGTCGAATAGATCAATTGCATTAAACTTAAATTAAAACATGAAGAATGAACCGAGCCGAAACGAAAACGCTCACCTGTTCAAGATCGAAATGGCGCTTCCTCCTCTTCTTCCTCGCATCCGTAATCTCCTACAAAAATTCAACAAAAATCCCGATGAAGCTCGAGCAGAAAACCGACATAGCCAGAACAAAAAATCCAGAATACAGAAACAAAAACCTTAGCTCGTAGGCGGCTTTCCCGCTTGGACAGAGGCTCCTCCGGCTTAGAATGGGGCTGCTGCTTGTTCTTAACCGGAAATGGAGCCTTTCCTTTGTTCAGAGGAGCAGTCCGCGAGGGCTTTACGGCCACCAAGGGCTTCGATTTCTTCTTCGCCGCCTCTGCTTCGCCTTTACCGGCAGGAGTTCGCTTCCTCTTGTTTGATTTGTCGCCGCCTTTCTGCGCCGGCGAGAAAGCCTTCGCTCCGGCCTTCGATTGTTTACGGCTTTCGGCAGGACTCATCTTTCTGCTTCGCTCTGTTCTCAGCGGCTGGTGGAGAGCGGTTTAACGAGGGTTTTGGGCGTTGGAAGAAGAGAACGTTGGTGTTTTCATGTCTGCCAATTCGGGTATAGACAAAGCTGGGAATGGGCCGGGTTATTTGAATCCGGGTTTGGTCCGGAAAGTTTCTTGGAGCTCAGCCCATACTCGTCGTATTTAGATGATCTTCACTAGTGCAGAGTCCATTTCAAAAAGAGTGATTTGGTCCCACAAAGTTTCTCCGTAAGGGATTGTTTGTACTTTGTACGGTATTTAATAAAAAAGTTTTAAAGTTGGATAATCTATACTGTCTATATAGTATAAAGCGGAGACAAAGTCTTCACAAAAAATTGCGCCACGTGTCATATCTTTAATAAAATAATCAACCGGGCCCTTGCGTATAGAAAGATAAATAAATATGATTTGATAAAAATAATTAACTCAGCCCTCCTCTATATAAATTAGGTAGTTAGAATCTCATATAATCTTACTCCGTAAAAATTGCCGAAAATTATGAATTTTCTCTTACCAAAATACAACTAGATAAGAAAATAACATATACGTAGTATTCAGTTGACGTGATCATAGCTTCAACAAAAAAAGTTGACGTGATCATAGGATAATTCTAATCAGTTTGGTTTATAAGCACTTTAATAAAAAAAACACTAATTTCGGAATTATACGTCATTGGATTTATTTTAACGTGATCATATTTTATTTTTTTTATAATAAACTAATTAATTGGGCCTCGCTTTATAGAAATTAGGCAGTTAGAATCTCATATAATCTTATCTTGTAAAAACTACTTAAAATTACCGGAAATTATGAATTATCCCGAAAGTTATGAATTATCGCTTACCAATAATTAGTCGTAATCTTCTAATAAATATTATTATTTAATAAAATATGGTGTTTATTGTAAAGTAATTTTTGAACAAATTCAATTTATTTATATAATGAGTTGATTTACTATCATTGGCAAAAAAAAAATCAATAATCAAAATACGAAGATAAATATATATAATCCTATAATTTTAACGTGATCATTGACGTTATATATATATTAAATTGGGTTTATAATCACATTACCCGTACATGGTACGGGGGTTAAACTAGTTTAGATAATATATGAGATTAAATGAGGATAATTTTGTAATTTTATAGAGGTAAAAAGAAAGTGATAAAGTTGATGAGATAGTTAGGTAACGCGGGTAATCTATGTATATATATATACATAAAAGCTGTAAAGATTAGAGCCACCACATTGTGCCACGTAGGATTTTTCCATGTGGCGTCGTTATATTATGCCACCTATGATTTTTACACGTGTCATCATATCGTTAATCCACATCATATAACTTTAATTCTAAATAAGCCAATACATGTTGATGAGATTTTTTTAAGGTAAAAAATGTTATGTGTATCAGCTTATTCCATCAAATATGCTAATCAAATCTATTTTTTTATTATAGAATTTTGATTTGGAAATAACATATTTTCTATTTTAATTAATAAAGATTCATCTTTCATAAATTTGATGATAACAAATCTTTCTTATTTTTTAAATCTAAATTAGTCTTTCCTTAACAAAAGATAAATATAATATGTAGAGGACCAAATCTTCTTAATAAAGAAACTCTTTCTTAACAATAAACCATCAAAGGTAACATGTATAAAAATTAGTTAACTTCAAAAAATTGAATCCAAAAAATCTTAATCAATAAGAACTCTATTTAATTATCTACTATAATACAGCATAAAGCAAAACCCAAGTCTTTGTTAAAATTTGCACCACGTCATCAACGCTTTTGTGAAAAATAATCCTGATGTTCATTTGATATCTTACCCAATTTTGAACTAAAAATAATCTTGATATCCATTTGATATCTTACCCAATAATGGATTCCATAATTGAAGCGATTGTGTTTTATTTATTTATAGATGATATACAAATAAGCATATTATTAAATATAAATCTTAGTAAATAGTATAAAAAATTAATTTAAATAAATATTGTTTGAGAAATTAATCTTAAACAATAATCCTAATCAAATTCGTTGAATTTAGTTATTTATAGATGAAACATAAAATTATATATTATCAAATAAGAATAATTTTTTTTAATTTAACTTTATAAATTATTGATAGTTCTTGAAAATATTTAATCTACGATATTAGACGTGTCAATTGTGTTAATCCAGTCGGTTCCGATTAAAATTCGATCTCACATCAATTAATTCATTTATATATTTACATTATCCGTACATGGTACGGGATTTGTACTAGTTAATGCTTTATTTTGAGTTATAACCATCATTTGTTTAATTTAGTTACTAATTGATTTTTATCTTTATATATTTTAAAACTTTGCTCCAATCTTAATTTAGAGTTGTAATCTATTTACTCTGGTAATCGTAATCAAATCCGAGATATGTTAAGATTTATATGTACAACCATCTTTAAGTAAGGTTCTAAAAAAATAATTAAATTACATGTATTATAGGCTTATATATATTTGTGCTTCTTCTCCATGTTGATTTATTAAAATTTATATTCAATAATGTATCTTTGTATTTTATGTATATGTATGAATGAATTCAATCACTTTAATCAACATTTTTTAATAGCATTAGTTTATCACGTATTATTTACTTACATTACTTTTAATATTAAGTTATTAAGGGTCTCATTTATATTTAATAGTCCTTTTTGTATTTTAACTATGAACAAATAAGAACATATTAGTTATAGAGTGCCATTGTTTTATCAAGTAACGTTGTGTGATATAATATTTTTAAAAATCGGGGTAATCCATTATCTACTCACCCTCTTAATTTTTTAGGTATATTATTGTCACATTTAATGGTTTAAAAATGACATTGAATTTTTTTTATGCATCTTTTTTAGTTTCTATACATTGACCTACTTTTTGAAGAGAACATAATAAGTTTTAACTATCTATTTTAATGTCATGCTGTTTTACTCTACTTTTACTATTGATATCATACCTTATTGTTTTAATGACTTGACTAAATTTATTTATCATAAATTACTTTTAATCTATGAAAAAAATATTCTAATCCCATGCAGGGCACGGGGATTACCCTAGTATATAAGACTAGATGATAATAATTTTATAATGTCGTAGGAAAAAGTGATAAAGAGGAAAAAGTTGGATAATAGGGACAATATATGATATTGAATAAGGATAATATGATACGAAAAATATGATATAAATGAAGAAATTGGGAAAACAGACAAACTTAGTAAGATAACCGAAAAGGAAATATAGACAAACGGTTAGGAACAGAAAGGGACCGAGAGTATAACTTAAAAAAAACATTAAAAAAGGGTGAATTAGACGGGAAAAGAAAAGTAACATATTAAAATAAGAAGACGTGAATACATTTTTTACTCATGCAATTCCCCACTAGCTTATAATAATTCATTTCAATGATTTCATTACAATTCTGAGATGATTAATCATCGATGAACCTTAGAAATCTTTCTTTGACAATACATAAAAGAAATTAAACTAACACAAACAAACGCTGGCACCCACAATATAATACAATTACAATTCCCCCCTTACAAACTTAAGCAAATTCAGCAGCACGTACAAGCAAACTTATTTGAGCAACATATATACTATAATTAAGAAGCCAGATCCTCTTATGGATATATGGCCACGAACGTGATGGTTCCCCTTTGTTCCCCATCAAGTTAACCCTCCTCAGGCATGATCTCCACAGGGTACCTATGAATGCAATCCAGCCATGGACTCTTAGGTGAGGCCTTGACATCCCTCAACGCACGCCACACCATGCTATTACACTTAAACCCACTCCCGAACGCGATCTGCCAAACCCGATCTCCCTTCTCCATCCTCCCTTTCGCCTCGATATAAGCCAACTCATACCACAGAGAGCTCGACGACGTATTCCCAAACCTATGAAGCGTCATCCTAGACGCCTCCACATGTTTCGGTTCCAGCTCCAGGTTGCGCTCCAGCTCATCAATCAAAGCCCTGCCACCCGGATGAATACAGAAATGCTCGAACGCAAGCTTGAAGTCGGGTTTGTAGGGCCTCATCTCGAGACCAAGCCACTTCCTACACACAAAGGTTGCGACGAAGAGCAGTCGCTCGCTTATGGGGAGGACGAGTGGGCCGAGGGTGGTGATGTTGGTTCTTAGGGCTTCGGTTGCAACAGCCATTAGGTTTTTGGAGAGGTAGACTCCGGTTTTGCCTAGCTCGTCTTGTTGGTGGTGGATGCACTTGTATGCTTTGTCGTCGGCGCCCGTGTGGATGCGAACCACGTGGGAGAGCTTGTACTTGGCCCGGGTTCGGTCCGAGGTGCGGTTGGAGAGGAGGACGGCAGCGCCACCCACGCGGAAGATGCAGTTGGGGATGAGCATGGATTTTCGGTTGCCGGTGTAGCGGTTCAGTGTCATGTTCTCTGTGCTCACCACCACGGCGTATGTGTTTCGGTGCACCTAGCATGAATTAATAGTCAAGTGACGGAATGATATATATGTTCAACCGAAAATTATAATTTATATAATGAAAAATAATAATAATACTGATTAAATTAATATTTCTATTTCGACCAAAAAATTTTATAAAATTTCTATATTTGGTAATTATTAAAATTTATATACAAATGCATATTTTTAAAAAATCTTATTTAACTACTATAAAATTACTTTGATAATTATTAAAAGTCTATACTATTGATTTGTTGCGTTAACCCAAATCCATATAAAAAACCACAGTAATCCAACCCAATTTATCATACTTATATTATAAAGCAGAACCCAAGTTTTCATAAAAATTTGCACCACGTAAAACAAATATAATAGCATAAATTATTGAATTTTCTTAACTAAATTGTATGATCTTCTAAATATGTAAATAATATTATTTTAATAAAAACATGATCTTTTCCCGAATTATTTTACCTACCATTAAATAATACTTATAAAACAAGTTATAGAGACCTATCAAATAAAATATTATCAAATAATATCTTTGATGGGGATCAGATAGCAAAATATTTTCAAAAAAATTATAAGATTTGTTAGTTGAAAAATCTTATATATTTAATTTGAAAGTTTTACATGTCCATAAAACCGTCACTTGACTATTTTGGTTGAACATATATATCATTCCGTCACAAAACCAATTTTGAAACGAAGGGAGTTATTATATACTTCCTTCGCATTTTTTCTTGTCCACGAAACCATTTTTTCTTATTATATATTATATACTTTTATTATATATTATATACTCCTTTTGTTTCAAAATCATTGTCCACGAAACCATTTTTTTCTTGTTTTAGAATACTTGTCCATTTCATATTTTTTTATTTATTTCTATGTACACTCCTTATTTATTTAACTTTATCATAATCATATAAACTTTTCAACCATGTTTATTTACACTAATAATTAACTCTACACTGATTGTATCATTTAACTTATCAATATCTTACTTTATTTACCGAATGCACCCGAATCAACGACCCTTCTTACTGAACATTCACTTACAACATCAGTACCAAAAATCAGTATCAACATCAATATCATTTAACTTCTTAGTATCTTACTTTATTTGTGGAACACACCCTTAATTTTATATCTGCCACTTATAATATATCTTTCATTAGACAAAAATCATGACACGTAAAATTAACGTTTTCTACCACGTACATATAGACTTGCAACACCGTTTTGGGCCGGAAATCCGGAATATATAAACTTGTAACACCAACAAATTAAATCACGTACGTATCGTAAACTTGTACAAAGTTAAATTACCTTCGAGATGGGTCAAAAAAAATTTACCTTGAGCAAGTCTTTGGCAAGGTCAACAGCAATCACCCCAGCAGAGCAACCCATTCCACCAAGGTTAAAGCTCCTAATACTCACTCTCATCTTATACCTGTTCACTATCATGGCCGACATGGACGGCGTCGGGCAAAACACCGAGCAGTTGACCACCAGAATCCCCACCTCGGCGGGGTCCACCTTCGTGTTGGCGAACAAGTTATCGAGCGCCCCGAAGACGACGTCCTGGGCCTCGGCCCTGGCCGCGGCCATGGACGGGCGGGGAGGGACGGAGTGCATGGACTCGGGGACCACCGTCTCCTCCCCGAGCCCGGACCGCCTGAGGATCCGCTCCTGGAACTCGATGGCCGGCTCGTCGAAGTCCCCCGTGAGCACCATGTGGGCCATGAAGTCGTGGAACTTGACCCGGAGGTGGGCCGGCGGGTGGTAGCACGAGAAGTCTACCAAGTAGACGGGCTTGGGCCGGGTCGTCACGTGGAAGATGCAGGATCCGAGGATGAGAAATATGGAGCATGTGAGGAGGGTCGTCGGGTTTTGTCGGAGGAGGGCGAAAACGGGGTCGTAGTGGACGACGACGAGTGAAGCTAGAGGGAGTAGGGTGAGGGCTAGGGCGTGGCTTGTAAGGTAGTGGAAGCCTAGCTTTTCGTGTTGCCGTGGGATCGTGCGGTCTACGCTGGCGTTAGCCGCCGTGGTGCAAACGCCGTTGGCCGTGGTGGTGGTGGTGGAGGGTTTCATTGCATGTACGTACGTAGCAAATGAACCGACTCTTTGGTTATTGGTTATTTGTTTTTGGGGTAATGGGGGCTCATTTGCATCATTGCACGGCTCTATATATAATGGTATTAGCGAGGATATACCCCCTCCGTCCCAAAATGTTTGTCCCTTTTCCATCACAAATTACAAAGGAAAAGATGGAAAAGGGACAAACATTTTGGGACGGAGGGAGTACATAGTATGAATATTTTTTAGATATATTTTTTTCGGGTTTTCCGGTCAAATACTAGTTTTTTTTTGGTTGAGACCACTGCCCATGAGAGTCGAACCGATGACCTCTGTGTACTACCCTTGGAGACTTAACCGTTCTGATTAAATGACCGAAGACGTCGAATACTAGTTTTTAAGATAAGATTTTCTTATAAAATATTATATTTTATTTGTATTCACTAAAATCATGTTTTATAATTGCAAACACTCAAATTTAACCTCTTTAAACTAATTCTTGTGAATGTATATCCTACTTAGAACCAAATACATTTATAATGTAATTTTCATTTTACTTCTTTTAAGTATCCTTTTCTCTTAAAAATGTTTCTAGAAATATATAGATTTCTTACGTAAAACTGTCAAATTTTTTCTACTCTTTTATATAAATGAAAAATTAGACATAAATAAAAGAAAAATTACTTTAAAAAGGTATTTTGGTCCAAATAATTTAATTTTTCATCAAAAATTTATGTAAGGTGGTTAAGTTTGGGCATTTGCATTATAAAAGATGGCCGGATGTACATAGTCTGTACATATAAGAAAAGTTAAAAAGTGTTTTGTTAAAATAAATCTTGTTTTTTCGACCAAAAAAATAAAATAAAACTTGGTTTAACTTCAAATGTGAATTTTCACAAAAAAAAAAAACTTTTTTTTTAATACGATAAACTTTTGGGCTATGAGATTTCTTGGCGATAATCACTTGTATATATAAATTACTAGAGATCAGTATAATCGATCAATCGATCTATATATTCATATAAATCATTCATTTATTTAGATGGGATCAAAGCACTTTTGGTCCGATGATCATTTTTCGATTTAATTAAGCTAGCTCGTTATGATGATATTACTTGGGTTATGCTCGTTTGGTTAGCTGTTCTTAAAGTGTCATTCAACTTGAGTTAGCCATCCTAAAATACGCTTGTTAAATGTCAACTAAACTAGGCTAACTAGTTGCGTGCACTTGAGGGGTTGTATGAAGAGAGTTAAGAAAAATCTCACATTGACTGAATGGAAAAAAATATGAACATATATATATGAATAAAAAGACAACGTAACTGTGTGTTTTATAAAGACCTAGAGTATCATTTACTCGATCTTAATTTAAGATCATCTTAATCTATCTATCATAAATAAATATTTAACTTATAGTATACGAATTAGTAAGAATTAATGAAATATTAATAGACTGCCTGCATTTCAGTAGAAGAGTATAAAGAAGAAACGGCAGCTGTTAGCAGCTAATAGTATGATTTTTGAGTTCCGTGGAGTTTTGATCGATTAAATGATTTACTTTAACGTACAACAGTATCTTAACCGTTAAACTATACGGAGTAATGCTGTACGGAACATAGTAGGTTCTGTATGTTCGGTGAAGGTTTGTGAAAGTTTAGTAGCCTTAGGTCCTTTGGGGTATGGGTTTAGGAACTCAAATAGGTGTTCGGCACAATAAGGTTTTCTATGAGGTAGATGTTTTAGTATGTTTATGAGGAGGTTTGAAAGCAGAAAATAGGAACTGTGGTGTGGATAGGTTATTTTAATTAATTAATATTGTTTTTGGTAGTTTAAAGTAAAACCTATCTAAAAACCTTGAAATACTGAACACCTTATAAGGTTTTGAGAGGTTAAATAAGAAAACCTCTACCTACTAAAAAACCTACACCTATCAAAAAAAACCTTCTTAAAAACTTCACCTCCCCATAAACTTTGTTTTGCTTAACACAACCTTATACTATCATCTCTCCCTTTTTGTTTGTTTAGTTTTCATTTTCATTCGTACTCTTTTATTACACAAATTTTTTCGGGATTTCGCATGGTGACCCTGAGGTTTTGCGATTTCCATATAATAATTTCGATATATTATAAGAAGATAAACTAATATGAAACTTACCCATAAAATCTACTTAATTACATAAAATCATCCTATTTTTTTCCAACAAAACCATCAAATCTATTTTCTTAATATACTTAATGAGAAGTATCACTTAATACATGATCTTAATCAATTATAATTGTTAAGTTATTATAGATAAATTCTAAGTACAATTTTTTTCTCTACATTTGTACATCATAAAAAAACCTATCATTTTTTAACATTTTTAATGTCATTGTATATGTAGATTATGTTTAGAAGAAACAATTTTATATTCTTTTAAAAGAAATTTCTTGAACTAGTGAACCCACTTATTTAAAAAACTCCCTTTTAAAATATGAACTATTAGTAAAAACATTTCAAGTTTATATTCTGTTAATAAGAAATGGTAAAGTTTTTCAAAATTAGGTATGCTTTTGTTAATTTGAAAAAGGAACTATTTTCTTATATAAATTTGAAAATTGTGGTTCTTTTTTCAATAACAAAAATTAGAAGATTTTTTAATGTCATGGAAAAAGAGTAAATAAAAAATATAATTCTAAAATTATTAACTTAGGTGTTATATAACAATTGAATAGGTAGTTAAAAAAAAAGGTTAGGATGATTTTGTGTAATTAAGTAGATATTATGGGTAAGTTTTATATAATTTTTTTTTATAATATGCCAAATTATCACGCAGAATTTGTAAAACCCCGTGGTCACCGTACGGAATCTTGAAAAACTTTGTATACCACGCGAAATTTGCAAAATCTCCTAGTTACCGAACATAATTTCCCTTTTTTATAATAAATCACTGATAATGTGTGCTGGATTGACAAAATAAAGAAATGATAATGTGTGCCGGAGTACAATAGTAGCGGATACTAATACCCTCTTTTATTATAATAATAAGAGAAAGACTCATCTAAGAATGAGTGTTAGTGTAAGAAATGAGAATGATTTTCATCCATTGGATTATAGCGGATCGTATGGTCGATATCAGTTTTAAACCACATGCTCCCTGATTCGGGCTATTTTGTATGGGTTAACTCTTAGATTTTAGGATGTCATTGAGAGTGTTTAGGTTAGATTTGAGCATTATTGTAATACGAAGACCGAAGACACGAATGTGAAGAATCAAGAGTTCTTAGAGCATAATTGAAGACAAGTTTGCCACTGCATGATTTCCGCGGTCGCGTTGTCTACGACGCGGACGCAGTGGAGCAAGGCGACGATGATGAAGACCCTTGAAGGCCGCGGTCGCGGTAGAAGCCGACTCAGCAATACGCCAAACGGAGACCGCCGTGGGCGCGGCAGGAGCGACTCGGTCGCGGTGGATAGCTAGAGACGACTTGTTCTTCTTTGTTGCGAAAGCGCGGGCGCGGCAGTGTCGACGCGGTCGCGGTGCGGGCCGACTTCGAGACGGATAAAATCTTTTCCTTTCTATCTTGTTTTCTTTTCTATCTTTTGCTTCTTATCTTATCTATCTCGAGGAGCATGTTTCTTGGGCTATATAAGGAGGAGCCAACCTTAGGTTTTGGGTATCTCTTATCTTCTATCTTCTACCTTCTTCTTCAATTAATTCTTCTAGTTTAATTATGGAGAGCTAGTCTCCTTGGGTTTGTTCAAAGGAGAAGCTCTGTTATATGAACTCGTGAGATTTTGGTAATTGATTTCTATCCTTTGGTTAATATTGATTCTCTTGTGCTTCATCTTATGATTGTTGATTGTTTCTCTAGGAGTCGAGACCCTATTGAATTGATTAGCTTTCTACTGTTTGATTAGGTTTGGACCGTGGACAAAACTAATCTGTGAAAACAACTTAACCTAGACCTGTTGTCTATGCAACTAGGATTAAGAAGAGAATTGATTGTTTTATCTTGCAATTGACTCGTAGCTTGATTGTTTGATATTATATTCTGCATATCCTTGTTCTATATGCTAATTCTAGGTTTAAGCGTCCTTGCCTAGGGTTATAGAATTGCTTGGACCGTGGACTTGCGATTGTTAATGATCAGGATAGGAATTAACCATAGGTGTGAATGAAATCAATGGATAAATCTATGATCGAGGAATTATATCATGAGTGGACCTTTTGAATGAACTTGTCTCCTTATCAATTGTTTCCCCATATTTGTATGTTTGTTTATTTGTTTGTTCTTTGTGTCTTAGATTAGTTTAGTTAAATATCTTTCCAAAAATCCCCCCCCGATCTTTAGTTGATAGATTTAATAATACTAGAAGCCTTAAGTTCTCTTGGGTCCGACCCCTTACTTGCATGCTATACTTAGTTTGTAGTTTGGGTTATTTATCTTTGATCTTGGCACGACGACTTTAGCCGAATCACTCCCCAAAAAAATTTCTGCGTCTTCCTTCCACTCCAACCTCCCTCTCATAAAGAAACATCGGTCCTGCTCATCTTCTCCTCCGACTCCCTCTCTTCCCCCTCCCACGCGCTCTAGCCTCGCTCCCTCTCCTCCGCGTCATCTACCTCCACAACAACTCCTTCTCCGGCGAGATTCTGCCGGGGATCTTTGGCCTCAAAAACCTCCAGATCCTCAACCTCGCCGGAAACCGCCTCACCGGAGAAATCAACTCCGTCCGGTTCTTGGAGAGTCTCCAGGTTCTTGATCTCTCGTCCAATGGCCTCTCCGGCGAGCTTTCAGGCGAGTTTGCCTCCGGATGTAAGCTCGATTAAGTTCAATCTCTTGTTTAATCGGTTCTCCGGACTGATTCCGGCGAGTTTCGGCGGACTCTGGTGGCTTAGGTTTCTCTGGATGGACTCGAACTTGTTGTACAGGACGCTCCCGTCGGCGATCGCGAATTGCTCTTCTCTCGTGCATTTGAGAGGAAGACATGAAAGGCGGTGCCGGCGGCGGGCTCGGTGTCGGCGTTCACAATGGCTTTCATTCCTCTGTCGGTAAGCAGATCTGCAACGATCTCTTCGAATTCGTACAGATTTCGCTCGATTTCTTCAAATCTGGCTTAATTTCAAAGAAGTAGTTGGTTAGGTTTAGGGATTGGATCGAATTAGGGATGGTGCTGATGAAAATGATGTCGATTGCAGGCGTTGTTTGGTTTGTTCCGGTCGATCTCAGATCGGAATCTTCATCGGAGTTGTAGTTCCATGTTGGCGGTGAGAGTCTTTTGATTACAAAACTATCAATGTTTAGAGTTAAATATGCACAAAGATTACAAAAGTCAACCTCTACTGATAATTGTTCTTTTTGTCGTTGTATTGCAAGCTCTATACAATTGTCTGCTTGGTTTAAGATAATCTTTTGATTTCCAGTCCTCTTCACCAGATTCTATATCACCTAGATGAGAAGTGACGCCAACATAATTTTCCTCGTAAACATACTGACTTGCTTTAATATTTTCAGCTTCCTTTAAGATATTTGTGATGGCTTCTAGCTCAAACTTATTAATCACATCGTTATCACCAATAATCTCTTCTCTACCGTTTCTAAGAATTGAATCCTAGTTAGAGCAGGTAAATTCCATAATGTGCTCTCTTTTTTGTTGCTCTCTTCAATACAAATTTCTTCCAGTCCCTGTAATGACTCTGCATATCCTATATGCTCGTATTTCCTTTCACACATACTCTAAAGATTACCAAATTCCTTTTCAAGCAACTGCAGTAATTCCATCGCTTGTTGTTTCCTCTTCTCTTTGAGACTTGACCACAAAGCCAAATGTTCCCCGGTGGAATTGACCATAGAGTTGCACAAATTTGACTATTGAGTTACACAAATTTGACCATTGAGTTGCACAAATATTGATGAACAAATTGACCATAGAATTCAACACATTGGCAATAGAGTTGAACAAATATGAATGAACAAATTGACCATTGAGTTGCACAAACCTGACCATTGAGTTGCACAAATTTGACCATTGAGTTGCACAAATATTGATGAACAAATTGACCATAGAATTCAACACATTGACAATAGAGTTGAATAAATATGAATGAACAAATTGACCATTGAGTTGCACAAACTTGACCATTGAGTTGCACAAATATTGATGAACAAATTGACCATAGAATTCAACATATTGGCAATAGAGTTGAACAAATATGAATGAACAAATTGACCATTGAGTTGCACAAACTTGACCATTGAGTTGCACAAATTTGACCATTGAGTTGCACAAATATTGATGAATAAATTGACCATAGAATTCAACACATTGGTAATAGACTTGCACAAATTGCCAAAGCGAAACAAACTATACGAACTTTCGACTGCTATAAAATATGACATGAATGCAAAATTGATCATAGAGTTGCACAAATAAGCAATAGAGTTGCACAAATATGGTTGCACAAATCGGCCGTGGAGTTGCACAAATCGGCCATAGAGTTGCACAAATACGGTTGCACAAATAGGCCATACGGTTGCACAAATCTGGACGCCCATGCCGTTTTCCAAAAAATACGCCCGTGCCGTTTTTTCCCCTTTTTTTTCTTGAGCCCTTGATCTCTCCTCATCCAATGGCTATGATTCATTCCTATTTCCTACCACAATAATCATTCCTACCGGATCCGGACCCTAATAATAATAATAATAATAATAATAATAAATAAATAAATAAATAATAATGATAATAATAATAATAATAATAATAATAATAATAATAATAATAATAAAGAACTTATTTAATTTAGTGTTGGATAATCTTGACAAGTGATTATTTAGATCGACAAAATAAAATTATTAAATGATATAAACTTTAGTCGATTTGAGAAAAGTTTAGCCAACATTTTTTTTGGTTATTTATAAGAATGATTCATGTGAGATAATATCCGTGGAAAGAAATGAGATTGTGTAACTACTAACTACTACTCCCCCTTTCCCATAATGTTTGTCCACTTTCCTTTTCTGTCGTCCCAAAATATTTGTCCACTTTCCTTTTATATCAATAACTTTTTCCAATTTTACCCCTATTCAATCTCTATATTTACCCCCATTATCCAACTTTTCCACCTACTTTATTTCCTTTCATCTTTTATCCCCTATAAATTTCCAAAAGTACCCATATTCAATCATATATTTTACCCATTTTATTCTACTTTTTCACTTTCCAATACCTCTTTACACCTCTCATTAAAAACCGCAAAAACCGTCCTTTTAGACAAACATTAATTATGGGACGGAGTACAAAATTGGAGTTAAACGTCCGTGTTCCTGTGCTTAAGATGTGACAACATTGCTTGTTATTCAATCTAATTATAAGGCACTAAAGTACTCGAAGGCTCAAGTCAAGCTCAAAGTACAAGCGTCATGCTAAGTGAGTTGAATTCATCCAATCTTTCTTGTATCATCACACACAAGAAAAAAATTATAACATTGTGGTTGATGTACTTTTTAGGAGCCCTTCTCTTCTCTAGAGGTTGATTTCATCACGAGAAACATGTATGTTTATGATTTAAATTTTTGTGAGTTATATCGTATGCATGAGTAAAGATGGTAAATAACAACATTTATTCATGATAGATATATATCTTTTTTTTTAAGAAATATATATATATATATATCTTTAAGTTTGATAAGACGTGCATTCATAGCGGGTCTACTGTCAAACTTCTAGTTCATGAAGCTCACTAGATAGTATTAATGGAACACTTTGGTGTTGTTAAGGCATTATCTAGGTGTGGGGGCATCTCAATCTGTTTTTAGTCAAACCAATCCATACATAAGAAGCGGGCTTGGTATCAAATCAATCCATACACAACTTATCCTTGGCGGTCATGGGTGAGGGTGCATCAGACTCCAACAAAGTTTGTGGAGGCATTAATCGACTAATTTACATATGCCACCACATCTTCATCTCTCTCCACGAAAATGGCATTTTAATTTCGATGCTAAGAGTCCTTTCATTGCTTCATTATCTACTATGTATACTCAGCTGATTTTGATGTTAACACAATTCAAGTTACAAGAAAACACAACCTTGCAATCTGTAGTCTATAGAAAGGTTTGTTCGTGTTTTGGTGTGTTTATCCAAAACTAACCCCTCTCTACTTAGGCGAGTTTATTCCGACAATGGGGGGTGTTTTTGTTCGAGTTGTGGTGTGGTTTTATTTCTTCAGTTTGTCCACCTATCTTAGTGAAATCAATGATCGAAACACATAAAATGATTTAACCTTCCTTAAGTTTCAGTAATGTAAGAGAAGATCACTTATAGGTACTCTTTATAGGGTTTACATGAAGATAGACATTCAAGCTTCTGGCCATTACACATATTGGGTCTATGTACATTTGGCACAAGACATGTCTACCTCTCACTATTCCCTTCTCAATCCAAATGGGGCTAAGCACAATTCGAATCAAAGAAGGAGAATTGTGTAGTGGGAAGAGGTTTGATGAGGGCATCAACAAGTTGGTCATCCATCGAGACAAACACAATTGTGACAACTTCTATTTTAACAAGATCCCTAACAAAGTGATAGTCAAGACCTCGATGCTTGATTCGATGATGGAGAATAAGATAAGCATCCAATTAGTTGTCCCTAGATTGTCACATCATAGTTTGGATGGTTGGGGCAGATCAATAGTTAATTAAGCTAGGGTAGATTGGGGGAAGAGAGCTATATTTGTGGCATTAATGATCGAGTAACAGTGGAATACTTTTTTGAGGTCTTGGAAATTAGAATTGGCTGATAAAGATGCAATACACGCCGACACATCTTCTATTTAGTGGATCCCCTGCTTAATCAACATTGGTAAAGATGGAAAGATGTTGACCCGTTGTAAATGAGCGCTTGAATTTCATATTTTTAGTTGAGTTTTGTTATCGGAGTATGCACTTGACTGCTTGCCAATGTTCCTCTAAGGGTTTGTTCATTAAGAACAATTGTGCTCAGAGAGCAAGATGGAGGTGGTCATGGGATAGTCTCGTTCGATATGGATGAGGGGTTTTCAAATATTAGAATGAGAACTGGTTTGGATTGGAGAAGTAGGTTGAGGATTCAAAGAAGGTGGAGAATTGGGTTCAATCGTGATGTTTTGGGAAGAAGTGGGAGAGTTGGACTCATCATAGGTAGGTGAAGGATGCTCACTCTATATGTGGAGTGAAGGCGTAAATGGGCTTAAGGTGGTGTACTCTATTAATTTGGGTTGTTCAATTGATATGTGAGGTAAGAAAGTGTGAGAAGATGGAGATATGGATGATGTCAGCTAGGATTTGGAGGCCAAAGGAAAATCATGTTCATGGAATAGGACATCACACCGGTGATGTAGGTCTTCTTGTTAATCCAACCATAGCATATACATCCATTATGTTTCCCATTCTAACCAAGGAAGATGGTGGGTGTTGGGACGATATTAAGGACGTCAGTCATTAATATCTAACCAATAATGAAAGTCCCTAGTTTTGATAATGACAAACTCAATGCTATTTGATGGTTGTCCAAGTGTTGATCTCAGGTAAGTCCAAAGGACGCCCATAAGTGAAAAGGACAACAAGTGAATGAGAGTCCCTAAGCAGTAGGGACGCACTCCATTAGAATATCCAAAGCCGAACAAAAGAATGGAGTCCTTGCGAGATAGGACGGCGTCCTTATTGAGTAGGGACGCGCGCCTAAATATGGCACAAGTTCAAAATTCAAACCAAGGCCGCCCCAACATGATTACATCATAATCGGTCGTAGTCCTCAGAAGTAAGCTTCCTATGTCTGGGCACGTGCAAATACTTCCAAAGAAGTCGCTTTCCAAAAGATGGTCCCCTGACCACGCGGAGGCTTCCCAAGCGGTGACAGAGTTGACTTCCTCAAGATGCAAATCATACCGTTGAAGGAAGACGACAGATCCCACAGAAGACTCAGGGACGCTACAGGACAAAAGCCACTACCGCTATAAATAGCCCCCAAGGGTTATGCATAGCGGTGTGGACTTTGAAGGTTTTCTCTCGAGCTCACTCCCGAAACATTCAAGTTCAAGAAGGAAGATCAAGAAGATCAAGAAGATCAAGTGAGTTTGAAGCGAGAGAAGAAAAGTCCAAGCACATCAAATCCAAAACAAATAACAAAATAGTTAGAAAGTTAGTTTGTCTCTCACGACGTATTGTGAGAGACGTGAGTGTTTAGCTACCTTATATCTAAGAGAGTTAGGTTACTTGTTAGGCTCAAAGGAGAGTTACTAGTGACACTAAGGACGCACGCTTAGCTCAGAGAATTGTAACTGCTCGCCTGTACTGTGTAAGGACTCTCTCTAAATAAGATAAGGACGGCTATTCGAAAATCCTCCATGGAGGTAGAGGTTTACCCATAAGACTAGTTGATCTTAGTAGGGTTCCTCTATAAATCCCTGAGTCCTTTATCTTATTTGTTTTTCTGCTTAAATCTTTTATTCCGCTGCATTTAAGGACACCCTTAACTCTGTTAAGGACGCCCATTCTACTGACTCACGATGCAACAGTGGTTGTGGAGCGGAAGGAGAGTGTGTGACCGATATTGGCGGAGATTGGGAAATCAAAGCCAATCAAAATTTTTGAGGAAGCCATGGTCGGGAATTCTATGCAAAAGAAGTTCATAGGGGCTTTTGTTATTGAGAATTGATGTGGGAAGGTCATTAATGATATATGTGGTGGCTTGAAAGACATAATTCCAAACATACAAGGATGCTGATTTGAGTAGGGTGAGCCTAGTGTCGGCGATTTATGGATGCCTCGTCTGAACACTTCGATTTTATTAGTTTTAAATAAACACAAGCGAGTCGATGCACAATCGTCATTTGTTGGTAGACTGAGTTAAAGGGTTTAAACTCACTTCCTCCATCAGTTTGGATGAATGAAATGGAGGTAGCTAGAGAAAAGTTTAGTGGCAAAGGTGATGAGTGTGGAGACAGCTAAAGTGACTTGAAAATTTATGCTTAATAGAGATAGCCAAATGATTTTTGAAAAGTCAATTACATGGAAAAATAGTAAGGATGGCCTTTAATTGATTTCTAGTGGGCTGAGCCTCATACATATAGAAATAGAAGATTTAAAACATTAGTGGATACATTAGATTTAAATGTATGAATACACACTTTAGCTCACAATGTGTGCTAAGGACAATGACTAAAGCCCTAGGTGAGGGGTGATAGATTCTTTGATGCCATACAACATTTTTGGAAACTGAAGAAAAGAAGGTAGATGATGAGGGTTGCAAGGATGGCAGTTGCATGGTAGGATTGAACTCGTCAGTACCATTCTTAGTGGGTTCTTGAAGAAGTGCTTGCCTAATCCAAGAATCCTTCAAAGCAAAATAATGAGGGTGAAATTCGAAGAAATTATCATTATCAATGCAAAAGTGATATATAGATAAAAAGCTCTATGTAATAGGAGTATGAAGAAGGTTTGAGAGATTGAAAATACGATGGGATGAGTAGAGTTTAGTTGATACATGGCTCTAAATTTGGATTTGGGATCCATTTCCCATCTAGACCTGATCACTACCATCATATAGTGTGATGTCGAGGTGAAGATTGAAGAGATAGGGTATGTGGGGGTGGGTGGTTGAATAGGTGGAACGTAGGCAGTTCGGGTCGGTTTCGGTTCAGGCCGTTCGAGTTCAGGTCATTTCGGTTTGGGCCATGTTTCGGTCCAATTCAATTTCAGTTCGGTTCGGACTGATTGAGTTTGTGCCAATTTCGGGTTTATTTCGGTTTGGGTTATTGCGGGTCGGGTTGTGTTCGGGTTCGGGTTAGCGCCGATTGAGTAATATTTGAGTACATTTAGAGCGGATCGGGTTATGTGCGGGTTTTAGTTAGTATAAATTAAGTTGTGTTCGGGTTTTAATGACTCTCATGTGTTTGACATGTTAATATGTTATGTTGTAGTTTGAATTAGAGTAATTAGCTTTAAATTATGTTCAAGTTTTTAGTGGATTAGAGTGAATCGATTTGCATCGTTTTAGTTAGTGTGCTTAATTTGTTTTGCGGATTTAACTAATATGGATGAAGATTTTGATAGTTTATAATTGTTTTATTGTATTCAGTAGTTGGCTCAACTTGATTGGTAAACCTTTATGTTTAATAAATTATGTACTATTAAATTATCAATTAGAATGTACTTCGAAATGTCATGTTATATTTTATCATCATTAATTAGTGGATCGGGCCTTTTTCGGGTTTAGGTCATTGTGGGTTTGGGCCATTTTGGATTCAGGCCATTTCGGGTTCGGTCCCAATTTCAGTTCAGTCTTAATTGGGTTGGATCGGTTCGGTTTTGGGGTTATGTATTTCACTAACTTTTCGGTTCGGTCTGGGCGGGTTATGTCAGTTTTGCAGGCCAAGTCGGTTGATTCCACCTCTAGGTTGTTGCCATACCATGATAGCAAGTAGGATAGGTGGTGATGCTGGCTAGGAAGGAGCGTGGTGGCATAACCTAATACACCCGTTCGAAGCGGTGCTAAAAGGTCAAGACGATGCGACCGCATTTGAGGCACAGTCGATAGACCAACCTATTGTTTGGTTATCTAAAGAAGGTGGTGTTAGTGCCTCCTCATCCTCGATCTGCGCTGTAGTTCAGATTTCGCCTACGTCCATGACCTTGGTTTGGTCTCCTCTATTCTGGTCTCCAGGAACCTTGTTGCCCCTACCATGGCTTGTATAGTTAGCCGAATGAGTTTTAGTGGCTTCATAGTTTGCTTGGATCTAGGTGGTGCTTGAGAGGGATTGGGCTCAGTAAGAGAGTCTTGATTTATGAATGAGAAGGAAGAATAAAATCTGATTGAGTTGGGGCAAAGATAGTTTAGTGGAAAGGGAGGTCACGATTGAGTCCTAATCAATTCCGGTCCAATGAGAAAATATGTAATAAATTCGGCATCTTAGGTCCCTTTCCATGTAACTGCAAGCAAAGCTTTCAAGATTTTTGGCTTTGCAAGGTATTCAATGACACCTTCTGCTCCCTTTTCAGTGATGCTAGTTGGAGTCTGAGTTCAATGATCTAGACACTAGAGTGCCTTGGGTAAAGATCATGAAGATATATAATTCCATATCTAAGCCAAGGTACTATAGTCAATGACTCGAGCTGAAACGGACTTAGTAAGAAAGTTGTCAAAATAGTAACAACCAATGGATCTTTGGCTTGCCATCGAGAGTGGGTCGGATTTTCTTGGCTTTCAAGAGTAATGGATGGACATATTGATGTCCATCCACATGTGCAAATAAATTATAACCTTGCAGGTATGGTGTGGTGAGACTTGTTCCATTCACAAAGGAATGTTCTTGTTTGAACGTCTTACAGTAATAATGTTTGAAAAGTTTTGTAAATGGTGACAAAGTTAAGGAATATGCTTATTTATAAAGTAATAGATGCTTGTCTTCACTGCTTTGTAATTTTATTGATACGAAAATGTAGTAGTGGTTCTGATGACTACATGCGTATTTAAGAAGAAAAACAAAATATATAAAACCTAAGAGATATAAAATGATAAAAGATATAAAATGATAAAATATAAGTCTGAAAATTGTAAAAAAATTGAAAAATAATCAAATGTCATTTTTCGGTCCCTAAACAGCCTCAAACACTCAAAAAAAGTCTTACATCACAACAACAAAGCAGAGGATTTTGCTCGATAGCGTATTTTTGCCGTCTTAAAAGATATAATGATATTCCCTTTGTCACATAATATAAGGGACATTTGAGATTTTGCACAAGTTTTAAGGAGAGGTGGGAAAGTGGATAATTTCGGGTGTTTAATTAGTGATCAGGATAAGATGATAAAAGGAGATAAGAGATGGATAAAAAAAGTGTAATTTGAATGATAGTTTTGTGAGGGTAATAGAGTAAAAGGAGAGGAGAGAAGGATAAAAAAAAAAGGTGTAATTTGAATGATTTGGAGAGGGTAATATAATAAAAGGAGATGAGAGAGGGATAAAAATGAGTAATTTGAAGGATTTGACGAGGGTAATATGGTAAATTTCTTTTATCAAAAATGAAAAGTTCCTAAATACCCCTTATATTTTGGGACACCTGAAACGACAAATATCCTTTATATTTAGGGACGAAGGGAGTTGTTAATTGGACATCCAATGAACTTGTTTTCACAAATCCAAACAAACACCTGGGCGTTGCCGTTCACTCTACATGAGGTTTAGACTTGCGATGGAGTCAAGATTGAATTACTACTCCCTCCGTCCCTAAAAGATTGTCCAGTATTCCATTTCGGGTGTCCCCTTTGTTTGTCCATCTTTAACAACTTTCCATTTATATCACTAATTTCTTCCCTTTTTACCCTTATTCAATCTCTCATTTACTTAATTATCCAACTTTCTCACCAATTTTATCACTTTTTCTCTACAAAAATACAAAAATACCCCTATCTAATCTCATATACTACTCCCATACCCAATATTCCCATCAACTTTATCACTTTTTCACTTTTTCCCACCTACTTTTCACATCTTTTACACATTTTCTTAAAAACTGCAAAAACCGTCCTTTTGGACGATCTTTTAGGGACGGAGGGAGTAATTTTTAGGGCCGATTGACCGAAAACCACCCGTATAATAGGCCACATTGCCCTAAACCACCCCTTATATACCTATTTACCGAAAACCACCCCTATACACCCTTCCGTCAAAAAACGACCACCTCTCCAACTTTCTCCGTTAAAAAATCGTCTACGCGCGCGTGTGGTGCGTCTTGAACTACCTAATTTTACTTTTTCTTTGAAAATAAAATTCTAAAAAGGAAGATGAAATTTAAAGTTTGTGTTTTTTAAATTGATTTATATAAAATCAAACACAAATAAACTTATAATATAAAAAACACTCTTCTTAGGCTAAAAAACATAACTATTATTAGTAACAAACCAAAATTAATAATAAAACACTAAATTTACACAATTTATAATATAGTCTCTCACCCTAAATTAATTTTAAAAATCTAAATTTTTCTAAACTTAAAGAAGAAGTCCTTCCTCCCCAAATTCTATTTCCCCCATTCTCCACTTTCGTACACCATTGCAGATCAAAAAGGCTTTAAAGCAATTGAATGAAGGATTTGATGTGGCATTCATCTCCATTATAATCTCTTTAGAATCTTTAAGTTCCGTAATTGAGTTTTTGAGGATTTGAGTTGTGGATTAAAAAACCCTTTTCTTCCTCCTCTGTTTCAAGCTGTCTCTAATGGCTCCTCTGTTTCAAGCTCTCTAATGGTGGAACGTTTTCCGACTCCCCTTCGAGTTCCTCACCGATGAAGACTTCCTACTGTCGTCCTCCCACAACCCTCCTCAATCTCATCCGGCCCACCACCTCCAACCCTCCAACAATGGCAGCCTGCCCCTCTTCCGCCGCTCCTCCTCTACTCTCAACTCCCTGGCGAGTCCGTTGATAGCTCAACCGAGACCGAAAGCGGCGACGACCAGGAAGAGTTCAATGACTCGCCATCTCACCCAATCCGCCCTTCGTGAGCGAGCCTCCAAGCCACCCCACTACCCTCCTCAAGAGGGTTTTTTTTCTTGTTTTGCCATTACAGGCGAAGAAACGGACGAGCCTCCAAGATTTGGACGAGTTCCCAGATCTGACATATGTGCACCTGATTCCACCGTCGGCTCCAAACCCTAATCTGAGATGTTGGAACTTGGATGTTCAATCAAAATCCTAATTGACACCTGATTCCCAGATCTAACATATGTCCAAACCCTAATTGACTTAATTGAATTTTTAGAATTTACATTAGAAATGGGAATTTACAATTTCAAAGAAAAGGTAAAAATAATTAGAAATGGGAATTTACAATTTCAAAGAAAATGTAAAAATAAATAGAAATGGGTAGTTTAAGACGCGTCACACGCGCGCGTTAACGATTTTTTAACGGAGAATTGAGATGGAGTGGTCCTTTTTTGACGGAAGGGTGTATAGGGGTGGTTTTCGGTAAATAGGTATATAAAGGGTGATTTAGGACAATGTGACCTATTATACGGGTGGTTTTCGGTCAATCGACCAATTTTTAGTGCAAATGTCAAATTAAATATTCTCCGTGTATATCTTTGTTGGATACTACTGCTACTACTTTTTTTGGTCGAAAGATACTACTGCTGCTACTACTTGTCAAGTGGAGTCACGTTTTACCCTCTGTAAATCATTTAGATTGCTTGTAAATGTAGCACAAGGACTAATGGCCGATTAATTATGAGATTAATTATTGACATAACATATCATAGTCGTTTGCTAAAACGCACACGCTATATAACTCGAATTAATTTAACCTTAACTAGATGGACTTGATGTAATAAAAATGTAATTAAGGTTGATGGATTGTCTTTTTATTGTCAAATAACTTTATAATAAACTTTCATCGGACTTATGTACGTATTAGGTGCTCGATCATTGTACGTACAATACACAGTAATGTTTTCTTGTTTGAAGGCACGGAAGCTATTACATCAAGAAAGCTAGACGTACATGAGCAGGTAACCTAAAGTGAAAGTAATTGAAATACCAACGTAATTGATTCATAAATGATAAATCAGTCAAAGGTAATCACAAATAGTGTTATGTAGTTTGGTTTAGATAAGAACCTGTTTACACTGCACATTGCAATTGGGTGATACAACTTCAGAAGTTTAAGTTGATAATTAATAAATGGGGTCCGAATACATTAAAAACGTTTAATCATACCATAATTGATAGCAAGTCAACTTAGACACAGATACGGCAACAATTATATAGCAATATCCTCCAAGTACCTATTGGTACGCCAAAACACCGTATTATTCTGAATCTTTGGTATGATTTATGTGATTGGTTCTTTGTCCTTTCTTGCTCGCTCCTTTTACCTCAGTCCATGATATTATATGGTATATATGTGTGCAAATGTTATTAGCTTAATGTTAATAATAACATATCAATTTTCAAATAATAGTTTGCTCATCAATTGGAGTAGCATATATATTTGTTACGTTTAAATGATCGTAGTGAAATGATGATGGTTGTGAAAGCATGGCGACAATTAGATCTCTAAAAACTTGATACGATCCCAAAAAATATTCCGAAACTAGCTAGTGGGTTGAAACCCTTAAAAGTGAATCTAAAATCCGATAAAAGTCGAGCCTAATTAACCCGAATGTTATTGGGTTGAAACCAGAATCCGATTTACTCAAATCTTATTGGGTTGAAACCCGAACCCAACCCGTTGGCTTGATTTATTATGTATTTTCAAAATTATGATATGTTTTTTTTTTTTTTTGGTCGAATTATGATATGTTTTATTATAATGAAATAATATTTTTTATGTAAACATTATTATTTAATCATGATATTATATCAATAATCATAAATTTTTTGACATTTTTAGTCCATTGACCAGCCCGAACATACAGGATAACCTGATATGACTCGACCCGGCTTACCTGCAACCTGATTGACGTGAACCCGAAAAAGTCGAATCCTCAACCCGAACGAAACCGACCCGATCCGTTCGACGGGTATAGCAACACATGAATGATCAACACTTAGATACAATTTCTTTAGTTTTACCAAACCGGTAACATGTGTTTAGGTAGCCATATACGACAATGACGAATTTCAAAAAGTGAGATAAATGTCCACCGAACAAAAACGTTTCCTTATGGAATTGGATAAAGTACCAAAAGTCCAATCCTTCACACTGCGAGAGCGAGTAGGTGCTCAACTTGTTATTACCTTCCGTTAGGGCTTGTTTCGGGGCTTAAAACATACGTGGCCCTCTAAACTTGCACACATTAGTCATTTTAGCACCTCAATTCATCGGGTATTCATTTTGACACCTGAACTCAACGTTTTGTGACCGATTGAACACCTGGATGCTGACATGACAAAAAAATTTACCACGGGAGCGCCACCTTGCATACCATGTCATTACTTAAATAGATTAAAAAAAATCAATAACATTAACAAATCCCTCTCCCTTTTTTTTTGGTCGGAAAAGGGCGTACCCTTAAAAATTAAATAGAAAATATGGGCTAACAAGCGATACGTCGGGGGAGCGCCCTACCCCCAACATCGTCCAATAATAACGACCGAACACATAAAGGTGGTTCGTTAAGTAAATGCAAACCAAACGGAAAGGAAATCGCAAAACTAGCGAGGGAGTCAGCGACGGAGTTCGCTTCCCTGAAGACATGAATAACACGAGCATTCCAATCTCGCGTAAGAAAGCCTTGGCATTCCTTTGCCAGGCTAAAAAGGGGGTGAGTGGCTTTAGGCGGATTGCACACTAGCATGACGGCCAACGCCGAATCCGACTCAAGGCACACGTCTTGATACCCTGCATCCCAAGCCAACTTGAGACCATCACGTATGCCCCATAACTCTGTCATGGGCACCGAGCAGGCCTCTAGGTTACGGACGAAACCACCCAACCAGCGACCATCATGGTCCCGAGCAACACCGGCCGACGTCGACTGCCCACTGATGTTGACAGCCCCGTCCGTATTCATCTTAATCTGACCATGAGGAGGCTTGTTCCATGCGACCCACCTTTTCCATCTACAAATCCCTCTCCTTCATCTCTTACATTAACAAATTAAAAAAAGAAAAAAGAAAAAGGAAATAATACCCCACTTTTCCATCTGCAATCCGTCTCCTTCATCCCTTTTCCGGCGAGGCTCAGGCGCTCAGCCACCGCCTTCCCCACCTTCCCCTCCGCCTCCCTTAGATCCATCTTCACCTCCACAGCTCCACGCTCCCGATCGCCTTCCTCCCGCCACACTTCCGGCATACACCGAAACCCTCAGCACCGCCGGCGAGGAGGCGCTCGAGATCCGCCTCACTTCTCCTCCTTTACCTTCCCTCTCGCAGATCGGGACTTTCAGTCCCATCCCGCGGTGACCCGACGGCAACCCCGCGCAACCACCACGCCGCCCGTCTTTACTTCCTCACGAACACCTCCCGCTCGCCTTCTCTCGGACCCCTCCGCTCGGCCCTCGCTATCCCAGATCTGGGCTCACCGTGGTGGTTGCGCGGAAAAGAAGACGGCCGGACCCGATGCTACCCCGGCCCTGACGACCACCCTGACTCTCTCTCGACCTCACCGGACCCAGATTAAGAAGCAGAGGAGGGCGGGTGGCGACTGGCGAGGATGACAACGAAGTCGGAATCGATGGATCCGATGGTAGGCGGCGGGACCTCGGCCGTCGCAGAGAAGGTGGACCTCCGGCACATGAGGATTGGGTGGTGGAGGAGTGAGGATTGGGTGGGGAGGAGGAACGGCTGAACGGGAAGAAGGGGATGGATTGGGTACAATTGGGGGTTTTTGTTTTTGTTTTTTTTTGATTAAATTGTTATTGTTATTGATTTTTTTTATCTATTTAAGTAATGACATGGCATGCAAGGTGGCGCTCTGGTGACAATTTTTTTTGCCATGTCAGTGTCTCGGTGTTCAATCGGTCACAAAACGTTGAGTTCAGGTGTCAAAGTGAATACGCGATGAATTGAGGTGCTAAAATGACTAATGCGTGCAAGTTCAGGGGGTCACATATGTTTTAGGCCCTTGTTTCAGTCGACTGTTATTATAAGAAAAACTAGCTTAACCTATTGTGTCATGCACGATTATTTCAATTAAAAAATTAAAATAAAATTATATATTTTATAATCAAATATTTATATGGAAAATATTATATAAGTTTTATATATGGATATGTTTTTTATCTTTTAAAAAGAGTGATATTGTTTTTGAAGTTCTTATATATAACTCAAAATATATATATAAGACATATTTTTTTCACTGATTTATATATTTTTTTAAACCTAGATCATAGATTAATAACGACTATCATAAATGTAAATATAAGTAAAAAATTTTGTCAACTGATTAATTGATAAATTTTGTAAAAATCTAATAGAAAATGTCAAAAACCACAAATTTACTTCTATTAATGAAATAAGTTGAATCCAATATTCATAGATTTTTCTTAATTTGTTTGTGAAAGATTTTTTCCCTTTAATGCTTTAAGAACTAATAATTGAGAAAAGCCTTTTCATATAAGTAGATAAGAAGAAATACAATAGGAAAACCCTATCTGATGTGAATAATAAAAATTAGTTTTTTTTTATATATGAGGTAGAGTCAAAATTAATGTGGTGGTTAAAAATGACCACTTGTATGTTTGTATTAGGAAAATAAAGGGCGTTTGTACAACTTGAGAAAAACTGTGGGATTATTTTATAAATAAGTAAAAATTATGAAAAAGATGTACGATATCAAGATATAAGTCGAAAAAAAAGAAGCAAATTTGTTATCAAGATAGAAAAAAATCACATATAATGAGTAAAAAAAATATAGTGGATCATGTAAATATAGAAAACAATTTACTTAAGCTTAAAAATGCAAAATTTATTCAAGTAAATCAAATAATAAAGTAACAAAATTAGTGTTTCTATTAAAAAAATAATTTTAAACTTTATCTCAAAAAATTCTAAATTTAATTAAGTAAATAAAATATAATTATTTCATAGTAAATTTATTTCGAAAATTCAAGATATATATTAGAATTAGACCTGTCAAAAGCTGACCCGACCCGTAAATCCGACCCGACCCGACCCGAAAATTCTGGGTTTCAACCCAAAAATTTGAACCCGAAACCCAGTTTGAACCCGAACCCGGTAAACCCGAAAGATCTGGGTTAGTGTCAGGGTCAAACCCGCTGGGTCAAGAAATCTATAAGGCGGAAAACTTATTTTAGAATACACTCTAATATAATGAAATGACAGATTGACGGGTAATTGTGCACCCAAAGGTTTTAATTATATTACAATATATAGAATTTTTTGGAAAATTGTGATATATTTTCTTATTGAAATATTTAAAAATAATATTTTGTTATTATATTTTATTATTTAAATAATATTTTATTTAAATTTTGGTCAAAAAATTGATACTCTTGACCCGTTGGGTTGACCCGGCCCGACCCGAAACCCGAAGCGACCCGACCCAGTTTGACCCGTAACCCGATTGACCCGAACCCGAAGTCGACCCGAACCCGGAATGACCCGACCCGACCCGATTGACAGGTCTAATTAGAATCATATTTTTCAATTCATGATACAGTTCAACCTCTATAAATTAATAGGGTCAAGACCGGTGTATTTTATTATTTTATAGAGATATTAATTCATCGATAAATTAATCTTTATTAATTTATAGAGATTTTAGCGATAGAAATATTTCCAATTAAATAATACCATGTATTGTCATTGAACCAAAAATAATACCGACTGCAAAAATCTTAAAAGTATAGCCAAACTATTGACATATTTACTAAAAATAAAATATGGACAATTTCCGAACAAATTTTGGATGATTGCTATTATTGTACATTCCTTATACATTAATTATTAATTTATGATTTAATTGGGACCTTATATTTCTATAATGATTTTTTGAAAATTTATTATCTTATTATCTTATCAAAAATCATCAAATTTAACACTAGCCCAAAATGGGACCAGAGAAAAATATTAATTTACCGGGTTTATTAATTTATGGAGGTTCTACTGTATATTAAAAAAGATAGAATATCTTACCAAAATTCAAAGTTTTGAATATATCCTTTACATAAATAGATAATATAATTTTATTAAATTAATTGAGATACCACAAATAAAAACTATTTTTTTTATCAAAAATACGGTGGGTCCAAAATCACCTTTAGAAAAGATAATTCATACATTAAAAAGATAGAATATCTTAGCAAAATTTGAAAATTTGATCATTTCTTTTATATAAATTGATAATAATAAATATAATTAGATTAATTGAAATAACATAAATAAAAGCTATTTTTATCAAATATGCAGCGGAGCCAGAATCAACGCGATGACTCGAAAACGGTCGTCTTTGCATGTATAATTATAAGACAACAATTTTTAACGCTAGAATATGTGACGTATTTAATATAATAAATTTATGTAGCATATATTATTATGGATAGATATTAGGCTAATATAGATAGATAATATGGATAAATAATTTTGGTTATTTTGGTTAAATATATGTATGGATAGTTAATTAAAAGATCAAAATTTTTCGTAGCAAAATTATGGTAGTTAATTAAGAGGCTTTAAACATTATTTTCGTTAAATATATGGTGGGGCCAAAATCAACGTGGTGACTCGAAAACTGTCGGCTTTTATAATATATATTGATTTGCTCTGAATTAGACATATCAAATGAGTTGGTTCAATAAGGGTTTGGGTTTGGGTTGGGGTTGAATGTGGATTGACATTAATTGGGTTGTAGATAAAATCGGGTCGGGTCATGATAAGTTATCATACACGTTCGGGTTGGTCAACAAGTTAAGAATGCTAAAAAATTTATGATTAATAAAATACTAATGTGATTAAATAATAATGTTTAATAAAATAAATAGTGTTTTTATAGTTTTTGTAATTTAAAATATATAATAAATTGGGTTAACTAACGAGTCAGGTTGGGTTTAGTTTTTATCGGGTTTCGGGTTTACTTTCACGGGTTTAAACCCACTAGTTTTCGAACGATTTTCGAGTAGGGTTAAGTTTTGACATCTCTACCTTGAATGCATAATGGCTTGTTTTAATTGAGGCCAATAAAAATGCTCTTAAGTATGCATAATGTTGGCAAAATGACCCATCAAACCCCTAATGAGCTTCTTCAACCAACAATAAACGAATGGAACTCCTAAGAATACTAAGTTTTAGTAGCTTTAAGCAAGTATGTCTTATCAACAAAGTATTGGTTCATGCTTCCTTTAGACATAATTCAACATAAATATTCTTGAAATAATCATAAGTACCATATAATTCACAAATCAAGGAAAAACCAAATACGCGTGCATTTAAGGAAGAGAGTAAGACATACATTCAAGACCAAGCATCAACAACTGCCTTTTCCTTTCCTTGTTTGTGCTTGATTACAAAGGGGAAGTCTTAATAAATTCCACCCACTGAGCATGTCAACTTCCCTTGGCCCTTCAGGTGCTTCAAGGCCTCGTGATCGGTGTGAATGACGAACTCCTTAGGCTATAGGAATTGCTGCCAAGTGCGGAAGACTCGGACAAGAGCAAAGAGCTCTTTATCATAGGTAGAGTAATTGAGCTCGAGTCCGGTCAAGTTCTCGCTAAACTAAACCGGATGACTACCTTGAAGGAGCACAATGCTAATACCAATGCTCGAGGCATCACACTCCACCTTAAAAGTCTTCCTAAAATCGAGTAATTTCATTAAGGGAGCATGAGTGAGTCGATCCTTGAGCTCGAGAAATGCCCTTTCCTGCATTGGACTCCAAGCAAACATTGAGTTCTTACGAGTAAGCTCTGTTAAGGGATGGGCAATTGTTGAAGGGTTTCTCGAACAAATAAATTTATATTCAAGACCCCGCTGAGTATAGCGAAGTCAGGATCGTCCACGGGAGTGAGAGTAGTGCTAAGTTTAATCGATAACTACGAAAAGCAAGAAATCAAGGGGCAGAACAACTTCAGGCTCGACCCAAAGAGGGTCGATCTCGACCCTAGGGAGGTCGAGCCTGAGAGCAAACACAAGAAAATGCACACGAACCACAAGCAAGAGCTCGAACGCGACGGAGGGATTCGGGATCAAAGCAGAAACACGAATTTCAATCAATAAAAAGAGCAAATCCTAGGGCTAGGGCTACCACAACAACAACCATACAGGCTTTCAACAAGAAATCACAACTATCATGCAATCTAGATCTTAAATCAGGCTTAATGTCTTCATTCTCCCCTTTAAGCTTGATTTATGTACTTCATGCCAATCCTCCCCCTTAACTCTGTAAACTTCTGTCGAGCTAGAGGTTTAGTTAGGATGTCAGCAAGCTGGTCATTGGTATGTACATGTTCCACTTTCAACTTGTCCTGCTCAACACAGTCTCTTATAAAATGAAATTTGGTGTCGATGTGCTTGCTTCTATCATGGAATACAGGGTTCTTAGACAGGGCAATTGCTGATTTGTTATCTATCATCAACACTACATCAGCATCCTTCTTTCCCTGTAAAGTTTCCATAACACTCTTCAACCAGATACCTTGACAAGCGCCCGCTGTGGCTGCTGTATATTCAGCCTCACATGAAGACAAGGCTACCACTTTCTGTTTTCTTGAAACCCAAGTTATAGGGTTCTTGCCAAGGAAGTATATGACTCCACTAGTACTTTTACGATCATTAACATCACCAGCAAGGTCGCTATCACATCCAACTAATTCTGTAAACGCTGGATTTTTCTTGTATATGCAACCAAAATTCAGAGTTCCCTTTACATACCTCAACACTTTCTTAAGTGCTTCCATGTGAGAGATCTTTGGGTCCTCCATAAATCTGCTCAATACTCCCACATAGAAACTCAGATCTGGCCTTGTATTCACTAAATATCTTAAGCTTCCAATTGTGCTCCTATATTCTGCAGCATCCACAGACTTGTCATCTATCTCATTCTTGCTTAATTTAATTCGTGGCTCCATAGGAATAATACAGGGATTGCAATCTTGCATACCACATGTACTCAGTATCTTCTTTGCAAATCCTGCTTGACTAATGGTGAATTCTGATTCATTCTGCATAACTTCAATTCCCAAGTAGTAGCTAAGTAATCCTAGATCACTCATATCAAACTCTTTCTTCATCTCCCTTTTGAATGATTCGATTGCTTCTCTACTTGATCCAGTTCTCACCAGGTCGTCTATATATACACCTAAGATCATCAGCTCTTCCTTTCCTCTTCTGGTGTACAGGGTGTGTTCACTTTTGCACCTTATAAATCCCAATGACTTTAAACTCTTATCCAGCCTATAATTCCAGGCTCTAGGCGCCTGTTTCAGGCCATATAAGGCCTTATTCAACTTCAAGACCTTATTAGGATACTTCTTTTCAGTGAAGCCCTCAGGTTGTTTCACATACACCTCAAATATCTCCCCATTCAAGAAGGCGGTTTTTACATCCATGTGATGTATCTCGAGATTTCTTGCGGCTGCAAAAGCTATTAGGGTCCTTATGGTCTCCAATCGTGCCACTGGAGCAAATACTTCATCATAATCTAGACCATGCTTTTGAACATAACCTTTAGCGACTAACCTGGCTTTGTGTTTTATGATCTTCCCTTCAGGACTCTTCTTTAACTTAAAAATCCATCTAAGCCCAATTGCTTTGTGTTGCCTAGGTAGATCAACCATATCCAGGTCGTATTCTTATTAATGGAGTCGATTTCTTGTTGCATTGCTTCTCTTCATTTCAGTTCTGTTGCAGCATCTGCATAATTACATGGCTCATCACAAGACAAGAAACAAAGACCCACCTCTTGGTCTGTTTCATGTATTTCATCAAATATCTCTTGTAGTGATCTGAATTTCAGAGGCGTGTGATCATAATTCTCTGAAAAGTGTTGCCTTGCGTTGGAATTGGACAATAGGCTATCACCTGGTGAATTCAAGTTCAGGTTACCAGGTTGAGAAATAGGAGACTGAGAATTCAGACAAGGAGAATTTCCATCAATATCTTCACTTTGATTGGCGTCTCCTCCATCCTCTTGTACAATTGAAACGCTGAATGTGTGAGACTTATTCTGATTGCTGTCTTGTTCGTTACTTTTGCACCAGTTCACATCTTCACCTTCATCAAATTTGACATCCCTTGATATCACTACTCTTCTCTTCTCATAATCAAAGAACTTGTAGGCTTTTGACCCTTCTTCATAACCTATAAACATCATCTTCTTACTCCTATCTTCTAGTTTGGATAGATTAGGAGTGACATTCTTCACATACCCAGTGCTTCCAAAAATCCTCAAGTGGTGCACTGCAGGCGGTTTCCCATACATTACATCATAAGGAGTCTTATCTTGATTGCCTTTTGTTGGGGATCTATTCAATATATAGATGGCTATTTGTACAGCTTCTGCCCAAAAATCACTAGGTACTCCTTTAGTCTTCATCATACATCTTGCAGCTTCTACAACCGTTTGGTTCCTCCTCTCTACAACGCCGTTTTGTTGTGGAGTATATGGAGTTGTCCAGAATCTCTTTACACCTTCTTTCTCACAGAATTCTTTAAACATTTTTGAGGTGAATTCACCACCTCTATCTATGCTTAAGGCTTTATTCCTCTTCTCCTTTTCAACTTCTATTCCAGTTTTGAAGTTCACAAACTTATGAAATGCCTCTTCCTTGCTTTTCAGAAACTTAACCCACATAAATCTAGTGCAATCGTCAACTAAAAGAAGGAAATATCTGTTACCTCCAATAGAAGATGGATTGATCGGACCACACAGACCAGCATGGATCAATTCTAGTGGATCCTTTGCTCTATACGTGGTTTCATGAGGGAATGGAGATCTGTGAAGTTTCCCCACAACACAGCCATCACATAGCTGATTTGTTTGTTCAATGTCTGGTTGGCCCTTTACCATCCCTCTTTTTGCTAAATTTCTCAAGGCATAGAAATTTAAGTGACCAAACCTGCCGTGCCACAACCAGTTGGAGTTGGAGATTTTCGCCATTGAACACTCTTGTTTAACCACTTGTAAGTGCAAGGTGTACAACTTGTTAGTCTGTCTCTGCACTTTTGCAACTAATTTTCCATTCCTGGAATACAACTTCAGCGTTCCTTCTTGAATTACTGCCTTAGTCCCGTTTTGATCCAATTGACCAAGACTAATTATATTTGATTTCAGTTGTGGAATGAAATAAACATCTGAAAGAGGGACATGTTCACCAGACTTACTTGAAAAGATGACAGACCCCTTTCCAGAAATGTTGATGAACGATCCATCTCCAAACTTCACTCGACCTCCAATACTCTTATCAAGATGAGTAAAATACTCTTCACAACCTGTCATATGATTGCTGGCCCCACTATCCAGATACCATTTGCTGAATTCTGTGGCTGGAACGTCTTCGCTGTCTGCCTTCTTCATCACATGACTCTGTAGCAAAGCCTCTTGTTCTTGTGTTTCAACCACTAGTAATGCAGGCTCATCTTCATCATTATTCTTCATGATTAGATTGGCCTTCTCATCTTTCTCTTTAGATTCACACTCGTAAGAAAGATGACCCATCTTATCATATGAGTAACATTTAATTTTACTTTTGTCAAACTTACGTTTCTGTTTTTGGTCACCATTCTCATTACTGTATGAATCTCTCTTCTCTTTTCCCTTTGATTTTTCAGATTCATTCCTGCGAATTTTGTCTCCATGAGAGTTGTTCTTATCTGTTGAGGATTTCTCTTTATGCTTCTTCTTATCTCTTGCCTTCCATTCTGCCCGAGTTAAGAGTGCATTCTCCAAGTTCTTTTCACCAAATTCTTGGATCTTCTCCTCGTGTGCTTTCAAAGAACCGATTATCTCATCCATGGTTTTTGTCTTTAAGTCACAAAATTCTTCAATTGTGGAGGTTAATTGAATGAACTTTGATGAAGTTGATCTCAGGAATTTTTTTACAACTTTCTCCTCCTCCATTTGATTTCCAAGCCCTCTAAGTTTAGACACAACTATATTCATTTTGCTTGAAAAATCGTCTATGGTTTTAGATTCCTTCATCTTCAGTCCTTAAAATTCTCTCATCAAGGTCTGGATTTGAACTTCTTTAATTCGGTCAGCCCCTTAATTCATCATCTTGATCATATTCCAAACTTCTTTAGCAGATTTGTTTGCACCCAATTGCAACAACATGTCCTCAGAGATTGCTTGATATATTGCAGCCAAGGCCGATTTGTCCTTCCTTGTGTCAATCGGCCCATCTCCATCAACTGCTTCAAACACCCCTTGTGCAGACATGAAAACCTGCATCTTGATTGCCCATGCTGCGTAATTCGTCTTTGTCAACATGGGATATTGGAACGTGATCATCCTTTCTCCTTGAATCTTCACCCCATCATCAGATGTCTTTGAATTCAAGGGCGTTTTCAGGCCACTGATTCCTGAGTCGTCTTTCTACATGATTGAATGTTTCGATTGGTGTTTCGATCTTGCTCTTATACCAAATGATAGAATTCACCACTCCAGATTCAATTTACACGTCGATTTTCAAAAAACAAACTCAGGGAATTGTTCAACACATAACTTCCATTCATATGTGTAAACGTTTTTACAGAGGCATTAATTCTTACATAGTGCAGTCTACAATATATTTTTACTGTCACATATGAGACTGCTAATTCTGACAGTTACAACTAACTTCTATGACAGTTACTTAATTAACTGCTAATTACAGTTAAGAAACTAATATACGTATAACAATATCATTAACCTAATTATATAACATGCATACTTTAAATCAGGCTTAATGTCTTCATTTGTTTCGATCTTGCTCTGATACCAAAGGACATGCTAAAGAGAAGGTATTATCAAGAAACAATGATGCAAGTACTCCCTTTCTTAAGCTGAACATATCACTTTGTTTTATGCCTAACAATGGTCTTTCTCACGTATGGATCAATTCCATGAATGATACACTAATTAAAGCAAACAATGATGGGTCTTTCTCACTCAAATCGAGAGTACACCCAATAGTAACGATTTTATAGCAAGCTAACAAGAGGTCTTTCTTGATTTAACAAAAATCTCGCATATGAGGTACACCAATCGTTAGACTCGTCTTTTTTGACGAAACAACAAAAGATGAAAGTAATTGCAAAAGAAAGCAATGAAGAGATGCTTGAACAAGATCATGGAAAAAGGAAAATGAAATTTTAAGTGCTAGGGTTTATGTTTTTTTTTGGGTAGGGTAACGCAGTTGATGTGTTGAATAGATGAATTAAGAAACCAAAATCAAAGATAGGACTATTCACAACCTTAAAATTCCGGCAATTGATACCACTTGATGATGCATCACTCGTCTTAGGATTGACCCGATTGTTCTCGGTTGGGGTATTGGTTCCAATTTCCTTGAAACTCAAATCTCACAACTGTACTTGCAATCCAAGTTTTTCTAGGACGAATCTCACAAACTAGAATTGATCACGCCGCTTCTCGCGATTTTTAGTTGAAAGCGTATTTGACTCTCATCTTTTTACCATATTCCCTCAATTAGTAAAAAGTAGGATTGCATGCTAAGGTAATTAGCTATGCCCAAATTGGCACGTCAACAGGGTTGATAGTACGTAGTAGGGCGCGCTAGAGATGAATGATGAATTTTGGTTGAAGAGAGATGAATGATGAATTGATGATTGATTGAAATGGATCATTACCATAACATTATAACTTCGCTAAGGATTTAAAGCACACCAATTCAAGGAGCAAAAATTAAAATTTGTTTGATTAAATGTTGATGTAATTGTTCGAAAAAAAAAACTATACTAAAATCGACCCAAAAAAAAACTATACTAAAAAGGTTGTGGAAGGTCTTCAGACCCGATCACTTCTAAATACAGCACGTACGTACGTGCTCGATCATCTAGCCGATCGATCTTCAGACTTGGGAGTCTTCAGCGCCGACGAATCGCCTCCAAACGCGATGCGGCCTCCAAACCCGCTCGACGACCATCTCGATGGGCACGCCTTTAGTCTCGGGGAGAAGGTAGAGCACGAACACGCCCATGACGAGGATCCAGGCCGAGAAGAACACGAAGACGTACGCCTTCATGTGGCACAACATCGTGAGGAAGGCTTGGGCTAGTAAGAAGGTGAAGAGCATGTTGGTGCTGACCGCGAACGCAAACCCGGCGGTTCTGGTCTCGACTGGGAAGGTCTCGCTGGGGATGAGCCACCCGAGGGGGCCCCATGACCACGCGAACGACATCACGAAGGTGCACGTGAAGACGACGACGATGAGCGAGGGGACTTTGCCGAGGGTGTTGGTGTCGTGCAACTTGAGTAGTAGGAGTGCTCCCACCACCATCTGACTCACGAACATCTGGACGCAGGCTTGTAGGAGGAGGGGCCGCCTACCGACGCGGTCGACCGAGTAGATGGAGACGAGGGTGCTGAGGACGTTGACGACCCCGATGATGACGGCCGAGATGAGGGCGCCGCTGCTCCCGAAGCCGACGGTCTGGAAGAGGACGGGGGCGTAGAACATGATGGCGTTGATCCCGGTCATCTGCTGGAACACCTGCATCAGCATCCCGACGGCGAGCGGGGGCACGCTCTGCTTCTTCATCAGCTCCTTGAAGGGGCTCCGCACGAGCTTGGCCTGGGTGCACGCCTCCACCACTTGCTGGAACTCGGCCTCCACGTCGTCCACGCCCCGGATCCTCTTGAGGGCGTTGCGGCCTTCCTCGAGCTTCTCGTGCTCGACGAGGCTGGTGGGGGTCTCGGTGATGACGAGGCCTCCGATGAAGAGGAGGACGGCTGGGACGATGGCCCCGCCAAGGGACCAGCGCCAGCCGTTGGGGTGGATGTGGGACGTGGCGTAGTTGACCATGTTGGCGATCAGGATGCCGATGGTGATGAGGAGCTGGAAGAGGATGTTGACGGCTCCTCGGTACTCGATGGGCGCGATCTCCGAGAGGAACAGCGGGACCGACTCGTTGCCGAAGCCGACGCCCACGCCCATGATGACGCGGCCCACGATGACCATCCAGAGGTGGTTGGAGAGGGCGCTCAGGAGGGTGCCGGCCAGGAAGAAGACGGCTGCGGACATGATGGTGGGCTTGCGACCGAACCTCGAGCACACTTTCGAGGCGACGAAGCTCGCGACAAGGGCCGACAAGTACAAGGATGATGTGAAGAGTTGGAGATTTTGGTCGTTGAACTTGCAATAGTTGTTCTCGTGGGCGTGAAGTTTCCTCCGGTACACGCCCGGGAAGAACTTGTCCAAGAATTCGTCCATGCCCGTCACGCCTCCTACAAATTCAGTTCGTTCATGTGCGTTAGATCGATTAAGGACATGCGTAGAAGAACATGCAATAGCACGTGGATCAAACAGATTCATACATACAATTACAAAATTGGGGGAGTCATGCAATTGGTTACGTACATGTTTGATACTGAAAAACAATACGATCTTTATAATTAGGAAAGACCAGATCAATTAAATATATTTAAGTTGGTCCTAATTAAGTAGTTTTATACAATTCCGGAGGTTGTGTACAATTATCGATGATTAATTACCATGTATATGTAACTAGGATTTCAACAATCGATCAACATACTTCTTTATCACAAAGCAACTATCAACATAGAATTAATATTACCCTAAATATCATTGATATGATTTAAAATTGACCTTCTTGTTCATTCGTTTATGTGTATGCTATTTATACCAATTTGCAGATCAGAACAGAAACAACTATAAGTGCTTTTCATAAAACAAAACAAAAAAAATGAAATAACGTACCAGAAATACCAATATCATAGCCAAACATGAGGCCATCACAGGCAGCAAGAAGCCAAGAAACGACGGCGTAGAAAGTCCACCTCCATGGATATTTCTCACTCGATTTTATTTCACCCATTGATCGAGATCGATCTTTGATCAACAGATTATACTTCTCTTCTTATTTACTTGATTTTCACCGGCCAGAAAATATTGCCGACGGATAACGATCAAGATCAAATTTAATCAAAGACCAAACTTCGAGACTTGCCCTAGCTCTTGCTCTCTTTTTTGTTTTGTTTTGCTTGTTTGTTTTTTTGGTATGAATTGATCCTAACCTGCCTCTTCTTTTATAATGGAAATCGCAATAGATATAAACCGGATAGGACTATCTTATGTTTTTTGGTAGAAGGATAAGACTATCTTATTTGCAAAAAAGGAAATAAAATTAACGACTTTTATCAAAACCTTGCAAATATTATTTTATAGATCCAATGTAATCTTTTTCAACCAAAACCAAAAAGATCCAATGTAATCTTTTGATTAGTTGTACATATTTAATAACAACAATGTAATTATTATGATGCGTACGTATTAGTGACTAGGAAACAGATATATGTTGGCTGTTAAATTACATACATCAGAATTGTAATTTACTTGATAACTAGTATATATATTGTACGGATAATATGATTATATAGATCCGACTTAATTGATTTGACATCGAATTTTGACTCAAGTCTGTTTTTTTTTAAGATAATGTATGTATAATCCAAACCCGATGGGCCCAAATATGAATGTATTGAACTGTATATACATTATTTTATTTTTATATAATTTAAATCATGGAATCTATTATTTTAATGAATTATTTAGAATCTTAATAAAATATAAAAAATCTCTTTTACCAAAAACGAAAAAAGTTTTAATAATTTAAATAAAAAATATATTTTTTAAGATACCAAAATTAGGTAAGATATCAAAGATATCGAAAATTGGATAAGATATCAAGTAAACATAGAGATAATTTTTAAATGATACAATTAAAAAAATAATATTATTATATTATTCAGGGTGGATGACGTGACGCAAATTTTGAGTTCTGTTTTATACTGTACTAGCAAATGACCCGTACCATGTACAAAGGTGTTTGGGCACATAAAATTAAATATTATTATATATATAATTTTACCATATTGATGGTAAATGTTATTATATAAGTGACTTATTCTAAAATGGTACATTAAACTTGTCTTTTGAATTAAAAATTAAAATTTTTTAGTTATATTTCATCAATGTTTTTATTAAATACATGGATATTTCTTTATTAACATGGAGGAAAATGGGCAAGTGACCTCTATGAAGAAAATATTGGACACTATAGGCTGGGCGGAAATTTAATTAGCTCCCTAGTCGAAATCACAAAAATTTCGATCCCCACAGGATTTTCGGAAATTAAAACTGTGCCACCATCAGAACCTACATACGCGAGCTGACGAGCGAAAAACCCTAGCAAGGGGAGACGACATCGAGCGACGGCGGCGATCGAGCAGAATCAGCAAGAAAACAACCAATTCTCGAGAGCAGCGGCGATCGATGGAGTGATGACGAGCTGAAAAACGATTGATTTCAGCCAGGGAACATGATGACAAGTATCTAATCGATAGGGATCTACAGGTCGGGATTCGCACGTATTACAACTAAAATCGTCCGCTCGATTGAGGTAAAAACACTAGAGAACTTACGAAATGCTGGATGAAAGGATTACACGATCCACCGTGTAACGAAACTCGGGGATGAATGGATGAATGTGATAAGATGAATGTGATAGGATGGATCAATGAATGGATGAATGGATGAATGTGATGACAAGTTCTGGCAATACCTAGTTGGTCAAGGTGGACATCTGATGACATGCCTTCTCTTACGAGTGTGATGATCAGTGTGATGGGAAAACTGATGACATGTTAATTTTGAAATTGATGACTAGATGCCATATTGGCTGACAATGATGAATGAATGACATGTTTGTCAAAAATAATGACCTGATCACATGTTGTTTTTGTTTTTTTTTTTAGGAATTGATGAGCTGATGACATGTTGTTTTCATGTTGTACGACAGGTTTTTGGATATCGGAAAATTAGTTGATGTGTCTACTCTTGTCATCTATTTCAGATTTGTTTTGACTTTATTATTAGGTTTGTGCATGGATGATAGGTTTATCATAACATAACTGTTATTTTGGTTCACAAGTGTACAAGACATTTCATACCACAACTGTACTAAGCCAGGTCAATGCATGCATGCATGCATGCATTTATGACCCGTTGGGTATTGGTGTTTTCCAATGAATAGATGACCAGAGGTGATGGTTTTCCAATGCATAGACTAAAAGTGTCTAAAACCTTTACAACCATCAATTCAACAACTTAGCATAATTCGGGGTAAGATACTATAAATAGGGAGACCTTCAACGAATCAAACCTATTCCAAAACTTGTCATCATCTGAAACCTTATTCAAAACAAATTTGTCATCAACTCAAACCATGTGTGATCGAAGGCATATAACCTTTAGAAGAAGGGTACATGCACGTCCAAGGCTCATCGTCACCATCAGAAATAAAGTGATGACAGGGGTCTTACATTATTTTTATTGTATCTATTCTTCTCAAGAAAATTGCTCATGCATGTATTCTTGTCATCTGGTTCATTTACATGTAGCATACCGATACAACGGGGGTAACCGTGACTCCAAACACAAAGGTGCATCGCCTGTGTACATATTATTGTGAGGAGCACGACACGCCACCAAGGTGGATTATTTTCTAGTACAACAATGCACGTGTGAACGACCCACGAAGAGACATGACTTGTCAAGCGGTGATACATTTTTCATACATAAAATTATCATCACCTTAGATATAATTTGCCATCCAATACATACATGGGGTTAAATCTTGTCTTATGTTGTCATGTAGCTTGGTCTTTTTGATGGATATGAAATTGTTGCTATACATGCTCCGCCAAGATGGGCTCAAGACTAAATCGTGCTACAAACAACCAAATGTGATCTTGTCATCCTGTAGCATATGAACTTGTCATCACCTGTTTTTATCTCCGTTTCCTGTTTTACTTGTCATCTGGTGAATTGGTCATATGTTTTTATTGTCTTTGTTTCTTTCCTGTATGAGTTTAATTATATATAATATTAGAATCTTGCCATGGATTCACAACAAAAACATTGCAAAACAACACATTGTAAAAAATTGCAAAACAACACATTCAACTTGAAAACAACACATATAACAGAAACCCGTCATTTGTTAATACTTATTATAACAGAAACTTATCATCAATTGTCATTCTACTTCTCATTAGACACTAAAGTTTGTAATCAAATGTGTTTGCAATGTTACATTATAACATAGTTAATTCATAAGACTGATTTATTTACACCATCATCAAGTTACATCATAACTTGTCATCAAATCCTACTTCAACAAACAACCTGTTGGATCGTAAGTCTGTTAGTAAAGGCGTCCTTAACTGGGTTAAGGGCGTCCTTAGGTGCAGCGGAAATTAGACTTAACAGGAAACACAATGAGATAATGGACACGAGTAATTATAGAGGAACCCCACTAAGACCAACTAGTCTTATGGGTAAACCTCTACCTCCGCTTGGAGGATTTTCAATAGCCGTCCTTATCTTATTAAGAGAGAGTCCTTAAAACTTAGGCGAGTCGTTACACTTCACTGAGCTAAGCGTCCGTCCTTAGCCTCAGTAACACTCCTCCCACCTAACAAAGTAATCTAACTCTCTTAGCTATAAGGAAGCTATCACTCACGTCTCTCACGGTTCGTTGTGAGAGACAAACTACAACTCTAACTATTTTGTGGTTTGTTTTGGATTGGATGTGGTTGGACTTTCTTTCTCTTGCTTCAAGCTCACTTGATCTTCTTGATCTTCGTTCGTGTTCTTGAATGCTTCGGGAGAGCTTGAGAGAAAGTCTTCAAAAGTCCACACCGCTATGCATACCCCTTGGGGGGTATTTATAGCGGAAGTGGTTCTTGTCCTCTAGCGTCCTCTGATGCTTGGCAGGATCCTTGATCTTCCATCAACGGTGCGATGAGCATCTTGAGGAAGTCAACTCTGTTGACGCTTGGGAAGCCTCCGCGTGGATAGGGGACCATCGCTGGGAAAGCGACATCTTTGGAGTTGTCTACACGTGCCCAGACAAGGGAAGCTTCCTTCTGAGGACTATGACCTAACGTGATGTAATCATGTTGGGGCGGCCTTGATTTGAATTTGAACTTCGTCCGTATTTTGGCGCGCGTCCCTTCTTGATGAGGACGCCGTTCTATCTGCGCAGGGACTTCGCCAATTACATTCAGCTTTGGAAGTTCTGATGACGTTCGTCCCTACAGCTTAGGGACTGCCGTTCACTTGTTGTCCTTTTCGCTCATGTGCGTCCACTGGACCTTCCTGAGATCAACACTTGGACAACTTGTTAAAAACATTTGAGTTTGTCATTATCAAAACAAGGGACGATCATTATTGGTTAAGATATTAATGACTGGCGTCCTTAATATCGTCCCAACAATTTCCCCCTTTTTGATGATGACAAACTCTTTCAGATAATACACACAGAAGTAAAGCTTTTAGCATGAGAAACTACACTTGATTTTCTTTTCAGCTTAGATTGACATGCAACACATTCTTTTAAGTGCGTTCTCTTTTATTTTACTAGCGTCCTTTGAACTTGGCCGAAATTCCCCCTAAACACATGCTTTCTATGACAACTTAAAGACAATCGCATCTCTGCAAAACTATACTTCCCCCTTTTGGCATCATCGAAAAGGAGAACAAGTTGAAAAGCATGCAAGCACAAAGTCATAACTACAGAAAGGAACGCTTACACAAAATAAATCACAAATGTAATGAACGGCATTCATAAAGCAATAGAAGTACGATCATTACAGACATGCAAACACATTGTTCAAAACGGGGACAGCGTCCCATTGTCTTAGCAAAATCAAAGAAAAGATAAATTGTTTCAGGGGTTGGAAGAAGGGGGGTGATCATTTTCAGGGACGCTTGCCAAGGGCCTTGAGGTGTTGTTCCTGAAGATGGTTGTTCTGTGCAAGGAGCTCGTTGTTGCGCTTAAGAAGTTCTGTGTGGGTGTGGAGGGTGTCGTGAACCTGCTGAATTAGATCAATCATCATGCACTGGTTCTCGATCATCATGCCCATCAGATACTTCGTAGAGTGCTTCTCGGCCTCATCTGGGACGCTCATACCATCGAGCTCGTCCTCTTCATCAGCAGCGTCCTCGACCGGCGTCCCAACTACTTGCAAATTCTCAGCCTCTGGATCACCTTGAGCTTCTTGAGTAGCAGCGGCGGCAGCAGCCTTAGCTTTCCTCTGAGCCTCTTTCCTTTCCTTTTCCATTTGGCGTTTGACTGATGGAAGCGGCTCATCACAACGGAGTTTTCCAACCGGGGGCAAGGTGATTTGCCTAACGTCCCAGTGGATGCCAAAGGACTGTTCCTGCTTCGGAGCATAGAGGCCCTGCTGCTTAAGAATCTGCTTGACCAAGCCAGGGAAAGGAAGAGAGTGCCTGCCTCCTGTGCACTTGCCCATGTGCTCCAAGATTACCCGCGGCAAATTGATCAGCTTGCGTTCTAAGAAGGCGTCCAGCAGGATACTGTCAGTGATCTGGACTATCGACTTCTTTTCTTGGCGGGGGACGACCATGCGCACAATGAAGTGATGCGCAAGGAGGCCCGTCTTGGAGAGACAGTGAGCGACCCTGTCCCTAGCAATTGGTTGTCTCCCGTTGAATATTCTGTTGAAGCTCTCTTCTTGGGAGAAACGACCAAAATTCTTGTTGGGAAGGTCGTGCATGGCATCTGGCGGAGAGGGACGCAGGCCTAGCATATTACGGATGGTACCCTCAGCAATTGAGTACTCGTCCCCATCAATTTCGAACGTCCCTTGAGGCTTCCCTTTTACTTCTGAGATTTCAAATTTGGAGTAAAAGCGGAGAACCTGTTCGGGGTCGACTTCTGCGGCCTCGGCGCCAAGGTGCGTCCATCCCTGGAACTCAAGCAGTTCCAAAAACTCTTGGCGTTGATTCTCTTCGAGGAACTGGGCGGTGAATAGGAGCGGCGACAAGATTTTCTTTAAGCGTTTCTGCTTACTGCCGTTGCTCACAATCACTTCATCACCGGCGTCTTCTTCATCGCCGTCTCCCTCCTCGTCCTCAAGGTCCTCATCTTGGTGAGGAGCGTCCTCTTCGTCTGAGGCCTCGTCCCCTTGCTCATGGGACTCGGCCATTTCTGTGTCCTCAGCAGCAGACGCCTGTTCTGTAGGGGGCACGTCCACCGCTGGAGTCAGTGCCAAGGACTCGGTAGGGAAGGTTGTAGGAGGCGTCCCTTGGACTTGAGCAGATTCCTCGACGGCCTTAGCGGGCGGAGGAGGAGGAGGAGGTGAAGCTCTGGGAGGAGAGGGAGAGGGAGTTCTTATCTTGGCCTTTGTAGCGGGGGCAGAGGAGCGAGGCGGAGCCACTGAGATGGGTTTAACGTTGAGCGGAGCAGGGGGAGGAGGCGGCCGCTTAGCAGGAGAATCCTCAAGCGTTATAACTTTTGGTACAGCGTCCTTGGCCGGGACCTTTACTTGAGGAGCGTCCTTTGTGACCTTTGGCATTGGCTTTGCCAGGTCCGCCTCTATCTCCGCGTCTAGCGGATCCTTAGCAGCCACAGACGCAGGAGTGACGTCCTCTACCCTTGGAGGAGGAGGAGGGAGTCGTGGCACTTCCTGTAGGCTTTGTTGGATCGCCGCAGCAATGACGTCCTTTTCTGCCTATTCCTGCCTGGCTTTCTCCTCTTTTTCTATTTGCAGCTCGGAGAGGCGAATGGCTGCCATTTGTTGTTCTGTGACGCCCTCGAGCTCAGCGGACGTCTTTAGGCGTCTCTTTGGGGCGGGAGGAGGGGAGGAAGGGATTGGTTTTGGTGGAGAGGAGGAAGGGCCTTTTATTTGGAGCGTTTTGGAAGGAGGGGGAGAGGAAGGCCTTTTTCGTTTTTGAGATGGGACGGAGCCCGCAGGAGCCACGACGAACTCCATTATATCGGGGAGCAGTTTGGCAAGCTCGTCCACGGTTCCACCAAACGAGTCAGAAATGATGCCTGGCCCCATGAATGGAGGGTTGGTGTTGTTGGTTTCCGCAAGGCGGGGCTTGACGTACGTTACCATGAAGTTGTAAAGTAGTCTTTGGACTTTAGGAGGATGGTCGTGAGCGGACGCCCTAAGACAAATGTTGGCGAGCGTCCTTGGCTCTCTTTCAAGCCAGTCCTCAATGAGAGGGTCAAGGGGAGGACGGCGTTTAGGTTGGGACGGAAGTCTAAACACGGAGCCTTTGCCAGCGGTCCCTTGTTCTGGCTCCAGGACAAATGGTTTCTCAAGAAACGAAAATCGTTTCTGAGAGGGTTGGGATTTAGATTGAGCAGGATGAGGTTTTTGTTGGGGTTTTGTGGAAGAATGAGATTGGGGCCTTGAAGGAGGAGGTTGGGATTTTTGTACCTTGGGAGGGGTGGTGGAGTGACGGCGTTGGGTAGATTGAGATGAGGAATGGTGGCGAGGAGGTTCTTGGCGCCCAGAAGATCGCCCTCTTGAGTCCATGAGGGACCGGCCTTTCACCGGAGGAGACCTCGACGAACTAGGGTTCTTCGCCGCCGGAGAGGAAGATTGGTTTTTGGTTGCTCTAGTATTGGCCATTTGAGAGTGAGGGTTTATATAGAGGAAGATTAGGGTTGAGGATGAGATTTCGGGATGCGTTTGAAGATTTTGCAGATCTTGAGAGATTGCTATAAGTGAGTAAACAACAGAGAAGCGAAGAAGGTGTTTCGGAATGCACAGGTGGGTAGTTATAGGAAGAAGACGAAGTTGGACGGGCAGGGGTAACAGGGTCTTTACACTCGGCTTCCTCCACCCGCCTTTCCACACGTGGCTTTCTTCTTTGCTAAGAAACACAGCTGTTGAGCACTGTTTGCGCATATCCCGAGATGTTCGCTAAAACTTCTCTAAGACGGTTCACTTTCCTAATTTCAAAATCCAAACTTCTCACAACTACAAAGGACTCTGACCTGGCGTCCTTTCAACACACAACACTTATCTACTCTGAACTGAACCATGGCGTCCCAAACATTGATCTCAACCTCTGAACTCAGAACTCTGTACGGACAACTCTCAGCTCTTAACACGCGTCCCTTTGATCACTTAGAACCATTTTTGAAAATCAAGCAAGTACGTCCCGTAAAGATAAAACAAAGAACGCTCATAGGACGCGTTTGCAAGATTCTCGGATTAGGTAAGCTTAGAGTTCCCATCATTTCGGCTTATGATGAGGGTAGTTTGATCAGGGATACTCTTGAGATGAAAAGCAAATTGAATACCGTTCAAACACACAAGCAACACATATGTCTTAGACTAGCGTCCTTTAAAGATGACTTTAAATGAATACATTACTTTACAACGCGTTCTCAACAAAACATAGCCAATCATGGAGGGAATAATAGAAAGGGACTTGATCATTTAAAAGTTATCATCCCCAAGAGAAACCTAAGGTGCTCGTAGGGACGTCTATCTAGTGCTTTTGTGAAAATATCGGCCACTTGGTCCTCAGTCCTAACATGATCCACTCTAATTAATCCAAGTTCAACATTATCACGAAGAAAGTGATGTCTTATAAGAATATGCTTCGTCCTAGAATGATGAACGGGATTCTTGGCAATACTTATGGCACTGGTGTTATCACACAAGATAGGGACTGTGTTGAGGAACGTACCATAATCTTCAAGTTGGTACTTGATCCATAGGACTTGTGAACAGCACGAAGCAGGAGCAACGTACTCAGCTTCCGCGGTTGAGAGTGCCACGGAGTTTTGCTTTTTGGATCCCCAAGATACAAGCAATGAGCCAAGGAATTGTGCCATTCCTGAGGTGCTCTTCCTATCCACCACGTGGCCAGCGTAATCTGCGTCAGAATACGCTACCAGGTTTAGGGACGTCCTTCTGGGATACCATAGACATAGGTCATCCCGTCCCTTGAGGTATCTGAAGATTCTTTTGACCTCTTGCATGTGGGACTCCTTTGGATTTGCTTGGAAGCGCGCACACAAGCATACAACGAACATGATGTCGGGACGACTTGCCGTTAGGTATAGCAAGGACCCTATCATTCCTCTGTAGAGCTTTTGATCTACACTCTTGCCTTCTTCATCAGCATAGAGGCGAGTGTTGGGTGAGATGGGAGTATCAATGGATTTTGATGAGTTCATCCCATATTTCTCGAGCATTTCACGGATGTATTTTTGTTGATGAATGCGCGTCCCATCTTTGAGCTGGGTGATTTGGAGTCCCAAGAAGAAGTTGAGTTCTCCTATGAGGGACATCTCAAACTCACTACTCATCAAGTTCTTGAATTCCTCTACAAGTTTCATGTTAGTACTTCCAAAGACTATGTCATCGACATAGACTTGGACAATCAAAACATCTTTAAGGACTTTCTTTAAGAATAGAGTTTTATCGATGTTACCTCATGTGTACCCGTTGGACAAGAGAAAGGACGCAAACCTATCGTACCATGCACGAGGGGCTTGCTTGAGTCCATAGAGTGCCTTGTCCAAGAAATACACATGATTAGGGTGATCAGCGTCCTCAAATCCTGGAGGTTGTGCGACGTACACTTCTTCTTTAAGTTTGCCATTGAGAAAGGCTGTCTTGACATCCATTTGAAAGAGCTTGAACCCCTTGTGGGCGGCGTAGGCGATGAGGAGGCGAATGGCTTCAATTCTAGCGACAGGAGCGAAGGTCTCGTCATAATCGATCCCTTCCTCTTGCCTATAGCCTTGAGCCACAAGCCTTGCTTTGTTCCTTGATACGCGGCCACTTTCATCAAGCTTGTTTCTATAGACCCACCTCGTCCCTATTATGTTTTTGTTTCTCGGTCTAGGGACGAGGGTCCAAACTTTGTTCCTCTCGAATTGATTGAGTTCTTCTTGCATTGCTTGAATCCAATCAGCGTCCTGGAGTGCTTCCTTTATGTTCTTAGGTTCAACTAAGGACACAAAGGCGTTGAAGGCACAGAACGCTATGTTGGCGTTGAGGGACTAATTCACAACTGATCTTGTTTGGACTCCTTTTGAGATGTCTGAGATGATTTGATCTGTTGAGTGAAGTCTTGAAAGGTTGGATCCCCTATGAGTAGCGTCCTTGGCAGGGGTACACCTAGGGTCCGTCCAATCAGACTCATCAGAGTCAAATCCGTCTTCTTCATTTGTCGGCTCAGTGTGTTCCCCCTCAGCTGGAGCGTCCACACTATGTCTTTCTCCTTGTTGACTTGATTCACCGGCCTCAACTTGGTTTAGCGACCAAGTTTGAGAAGGCTCTTGTTGTTCACTAGGAACTCCCATTGAGACCTCAACGCGAGACTCAGGGGCGTTCCCATGAACATAATATTTGACGGAGGAGCCTTTTGGTTCTTCTTCATCATCTTCATCATCGTCCCTAGGAGAGGGGCGACCTTCCTTCTTACTTGGTTCTTTCTTGAGAGAAGCATTTTCTTTGAATGCTACATGGATACTTTCCTCAAGCTTAAGAGTCCGTTTGTTGAAGACTCTATAGGCTTTGCTTGTGAGGGAGTACCCAAGAAATATTCCTTCATCACTCCTAGCATCAAACTTGCCGATGTTGTCTTTGCCGTTGTTGTGAATGAAGCATTTACACCCAAAGACTTTGAGGTGTGAAATGTTTGGCTTTCTTCCATTCAAGAGCTCATAGGACGTCTTTTTGAGCAATGGACGAATCATAGCTCGATTGACAATGTAGGTTGCGGTGGCAACGGCTTCTGCCCAGAAGTGTTTGGGGACGCCGCTGGCCAAAAGCATCGTCCTTGCCATGTCTTCCAGCGTCCTATTCTTTCTTTCAACAACGCCATTTTGCTGAGGAGTACGAGGAGAAGAGAAGTTGTGGGAGACTCCTTGTTGGTCACAGAAGTCAAGAAACTCTGAGTTTTTAAACTCCGTTCCATGATCTGACCTTAGAGCTTTCAAGCTCGTCCCAAGAGCAACTTCTACTTGTTTGATGAAGATTTTGAACATCCCGAAGGCATCTGCTTTTGACACCAAGAAAAGAACCCAAGTGAATCTTGAAAAATCATCTACAATGACATACATGTACCTTTTTCCACCATAGCTTTGGGTTTGCATGGGTCCACACAAATCCATGTGAAGGAGTTCCAATGGCTTCTTTGTGCTCACTTCATTCTTGGATTTGAAGGATGATCTTGTCTGCTTCCCTTTGATGCATGCTTCACATTGCTCAATTTGCTCAGGATCAATTCGGGGAAGACCTCTTACAAGATTCTTTTGATGAAGCTTGAAGATTGTGCTGGGTCCCGCGTGTCCTAGACGTCGATGCCAGAGATCGGCGTCCACGGCGGAGACAGATAGGCACAACTTGGATGTAGGCTTGAATCTTTGATTGAAGACGTAGACATTGTTTTCACGAGTCCCTTTGAGAATGACTTGATTTGTTTTCTTGTTGATGACTAGGCATTCCTTAGAGTCAAATGTGACTAGGTTTTCACCTTGATCACATATTTGGGAGACACTAAGGAGATTGAAGCCTAATCCCTCGACAAGACTGACTTTGGACGCACTTATGGATTGATTTAGCTTTGCGGTGCCCGTCCCTTTGATTTTGCCTTTGCCCTTGTTGCCAAACGAGACAGTTCCTCCCGTGGCATTTGTTTGGATAAAAGTGAGGTGGATCTGGCTTCCAGTCGTATGATTTGAAGCGCCACTATCGATGATCCACGGGCTTCCTCTCACTTCCACCTGAAAAGAAGAGTTAGTTCTTTGCGACCCAGGCAAGGTGACCCCTACCTGGTTCGTTACATGGGTAAAACTTCTTCATAGGCAAATGATCATAAACATTCACATCATTTGATCTTCTAGCATGTGTCCTAGGAGATCGAGCTTTAGCATTTGGCACACTAGCATGCGTCCTATCAGCAGATTTAGGTTTAGCATTCTCACGTCCATTTCTAGCCTTCTTTCCATTTTCAAGATCTTGTTTCAGCTTAAGACACTCATATTGGTAGTGACCACCTTTGCCACAATGCCAGCACGTCCTATAATAGTTTCCAAGATAGTACTTTTTGTTAGGACGCTGAATTCTATTCTCTTTCATTTTCTCAAGGTCCACTACCTTAGATCCTTTTCCCTTAGCAATATTCTTGTAGATTTTGTGACTGACAGAATTTGTATAGTAGTCCTTTTGTCCTTTCTCACCACTCTCTAGAACTCTAATCCGCTCTTCTAGATTCTTTGTTTTTTCCCTCTCAAGCTCTAGTTCAGTAGTCTTGCTAGCTTCAAAGTCACTAGGGAGAGAGTTCTTTGATCCTGATTCATACCCTAGTCCTTTTCTAGCTGGAACAAAAACTATTGGGTTAACAGTTTCGGTCATCGGACTCTTTCCTAGAACTTTGACCTCGTCCCTAAGACTAGCATTTTCGAGCTTTAAGCACACAATCTGACTTTTAAGGGACTTGACTTCTTCCTGAGAGGACTCTAGTTGAAAAGACATGGTACTTCAATTTTCACATTCCACAACAATATTCTCGGATTCAACTTCTTCAAAACTTTGTTTCATAGCATAGCTCTCTTGCATGATTTGAGTTATCAATTTAATGAGCTTTGGTTTTGAACATTTTTCAAGAGAATTTAACATGGTTTCATGGGTTACCTCTTGCTCAGTTTCAGAGACGTCCTCTGGGGCGTCTTCCATAGCCATGTAAGCCACTTGATTTTCTGGCTCTTCATCACTTGAGTCAAGGTCGTCCCATGCACCCTCAAATGCACCAACAAGCGCCTTTTCCTTCATTTCTTTTGATGTTAGTCCTGTGGTACATTTCTTGGCCATGTGTCCCTTTCTGTTGCATTTGTAGCACACTATTTCCTTCATCTCTGCATCCGTAAGCTTGCGAGATTCTTTCTTGACAGGCATCTTCATTCTTGGGACTTTGCCTCTTCTGTACAGTGCACGAAGAGTTTTGCTCAACAGGGCCAATTCATCTTCCTCGGAAATTTGTTCTTCTGTTTTTCCTTTGCGTTCCACTAACGCCTGAAGACGAAGATTCTCTTGGTGCTCTTGAGTTTTGGCTTCTAGCATTGAGTTTATATCTCTTTGCCTTTGATAGTATTGCTCATACTCTGGCGTCCTAGCCGCGAGAGTTAAAGCCAGCTCATTCTGGGGACTCTTTCCCATTTCTGCCAGATCTTGGTTTCTTCTTGCTTCGTACCCCTTTAGTTTTCCATAGATTTCCTCCATGGACAGTCCCTTGTTAGTCTGGTTCTCTTTGAATGTCATCCTATCAAAGTTCCATGGTCCCGTGAGTCCATCTATCAAGACCTGAACCTTCATCATCTGAGTGATCTCCGTTTCTTTGACACCCAAGTTTTTCAACTTAGTTAGAAGGGCCTCAAAGTGAAAGGAGTAGTCGGTGATGGTCTCATTTGTGAACATCCTGAATTTGTAGAAGTCCCTTTTTGCTTCCAACTGGACGTCTTCTTTCATCTCAGGCGTCCCAACATGATACTTCTCCAGGGCTTCCCATTGAAGCTTAGCAGTTGGGAGATTGCTCACACGGGTGGCATCCCTTTCACAGAGGGACGTCTGTAGAAAACAGATGGCCTTTGCATTTGCTTCCATAAGCTTGAACTCTTCAGGACCCCAATCTGCCTCCTTGTCCTTCTTGGCGGCAGGAACTTCGAGGTCGCCGTTCTTAATCACCAGCCAGCATTGATAGTTTTGACTACGCATGAAGCATTCGAACCTTGTCTTCCACCAATTGAAGTTGCCGTCCGTCAGGCGAGGTGGTTTTGCACTTGAGATACCTATAGGTTCCATCTCCATGTTTCCTGCAACTCAAACTTAATCTAGAGCGCCTGCTCTGATACCAATTGTTGGATCGTAAGTCTGTTAATAAAGGCGTCCTTAACTAGGTTAAGGGCATCCTTAGGTGCAGCGGAAATTAGACTTAACAGGAAACGCAATGAGATAATGGACACGAGTAATTATAGAGGAACCCCACTAAGACCAACTAGTCTTATGGGTAAACCTCTACCTCCGCTTGGAGGAGTTTCAATAGCCGTCCTTATCTTATTAAGAGAGAGTCCTTACAACTTAGGCGAGTCGTTAGACTTCACTGAGCTAAGCGTCCGTCCTTAGCCTCACTAGTAACACTCCTTCCACCTAACAAAGTAACCTAACTCTCTTAGCTATAAGGAAGCTATCACTCACGTCTCTCACGGTTCGTTGTGAGAGACAAACTACAACTCTAACTATTTTGTGGTTTGTTTTGGATTGGATGTGGTTGGACTTTCTTTCTCTTGCTTCAAGCTCACTTGATCTTCTTGATCTTCGTTCGTGTTCTTGAATGCTTTGGGAGAGCTTGAGAGAAAGTCTTCAAAAGTCCACACCGCTATGCATACCCCTTGGGGGGCATTTATAGCGGAAGTGGTTCTTGTCCTCTAGCGTCCTCTGATGCTTGGCAGGATCCTTGATCTTCCATCAACGGTGCGATGAGCATCTTGAAGAAGTCAACTCTGTTGACGCTTGGGAAGCCTCCGCGTGGATAGGGGACCATCGCTGGGAAAGCGACATCTTTGGAGTTGTCTACACGTGCCCAGACAAGGGAAGCTTCCTTCTGAGGACTACGACCTAACGTGATGTAATCATGTTGGGGCGGCCTTGATTTGAATTTGAACTTCGTGCGTATCTTGGCGCGCGTCTCTTCTTGATGAGGACGCCGTCCTATCTGCGCAGGGACTTCGCCAATTACATTCAGCTTTGGAAGTTCTGATGACGTGCGTCCCTACAGCTTAGGGACTGCCGTTCACTTGTTGTCCTTTTCGCTCATGTGCGTCCACTGGACCTTCCTGAGATCAACACTTGGACAACTTGTTAAAAACATTTGAGTTTGTCATTATCAAAACAAGGGACGATCATTATTGGTTAAGATATTAATGACTGGCGTCCTTAATATCGTCCCAACACAACCAAACAATCACCATAGATGCTTACTCCTCATCGAAGGTCCAATTGCGTTTGTACAGCTCGATATCAATCTTCTCCTTGTAGGCATTGATGTTGTTCTCATCTACTTTAAGTTGAATACCAAATGCTAGTGACTCAATGTACTTAATAGTGAAGACCCCACAATTACCACTACACATTTTGTATCATATGAAACAGATTAGTACCCAACCATGAAGAAAACAAAACATGTCGTCAACTTATAGATACAAAATAAGATCTTACCCTTGCTTGTCTACTAGTGCATCTTTAACTCTGTTGAATTTGAAAGGACAATCAATGTTGACAAGGTGAGTCGTCCTATCAGATGAGTGAATCCAGTAGGGCAGTATAACACACATATGGCTCAATAAAGATTGCATCTCAACATGAGAGAACAAGTCCAAGCGACAATCATGATCATTGACTTGTTTTTCACAAATGTCAATCTCTAGAGCTACACAGTGCACATCAGGAATACAGAATGCTGAATAAATCCTTTTCACATCATAGATTGTCTTGCCAAAATTACATGGAAGCAAACCATTAAGATAGTATGTCCAACTATCTTCAACTACAAACTTGCCATCAAACAAATCCCCAATCATTGATTCATTAAATCTTCCCATCCAAAGATTATCCATGAAAGCAATATATTTGAAGCTTTCAGGTTCAGAGTGCACCCTCTTTTTCGAAGTGGAATAGAGCCTCATCAACATGCTGCACACACAAACAGAACACATGAATCCTAACTTCTATTCAACCAATTACTTCTGGTGATTAATAGCTTGAAGAATTTCTTGTCTATGAATACTTCACATCCATGAATGAATTTAGACGTACATGGAAGAAGTTGGCAGAACCATTGCATAAATTTGTGCAAATATGAAAGAATATAAAATGAGATGACAACTTCAAAACATATGATCAAATAAGAAACATACTCATCATCATTGTACCAATCATAGAAAAATGATCTCTCCTCATCTTTGAAGAAACAGTTCTTTGGCCAAAGAATAGATTTGACACATTCATCTTGAATAATCGACTAAAGAATAGGCAGTGTTGATAGATGGGAGAGGATCCCGAGCCATGACGTGTAACACCCTGGTAATTCATAAGGGATTGAGGTGCTCCCCGTGCTAACAAGAGCTCTTCCTTTTCATGGTTCGAGAGGTCAAAAGAACTATGAAGTTAAGCGTTCTAGGTCGAGAGTAGTACCAGGATGGGTGACCTCCTGGGAAGTCCTCGGGTTGGCATGGGATAACGTTTCTAGGGCCTCGGGCCTTACAAATGGTATCAGAGCCGACTCTGGGTTATGAGTTGACTTGGTCCGGAGGGCGGTCACTCGACCTAGGGGGTGGTCCTTGGGCCTTGACGGGGTCATCAAGTGCTTAAGTGAGGGAGATTGTAACACCCCGGTAATTCATAAGGGATTGAGGTGCTCCCCATGCCAATAAGAGCTCTTCCTTTTCATGGTTCGAGAGGTCAAAAGAACTATGAAGTTAAGCGTACTAGGTCGAGAGTAGTACCAGGATGGGTGACCATCTGGGAAGTCCTCGGGTTGGCATGGGATAACGCTTCTAGGGCCTCGGGCCTTACATGATGTTGGACCGAACGGTTTCGTACTTGTCATCATGTCCAATAAGAAATTCATGAACTTTCTCTATGTCACGTTCCTTGATGAAGAGAGCCGAGAGATGGCAACTACACTTACCACAACAACAAACAAGAGTACGCACATACGTAGACAGTTCCTCCCACAAACATTTTAGAGACCCATAATAAGCGGTAATATCACCGCCATTATGCCGACAAGAAGCAATAGCAGAACGCCACTAATCAGTAAGATTGACGAAGTAGCAATTAATGCAAAAACAACCAATTGCGCAGTTATAGAATACGAGGGTCGTTGCCTACAGAGAACCGTTCACCGAGATCATCCCACAACTCCTTGACTCTATATTAGTCCTCAATATCTTCGACTACAGACATGGGCATTGTGATGGAACCATCAATGAAACCAATTTTACGTTTTGCACGAAATGAATGGCGAATAACGGTGGTCTATTCCCGATAGTTTTCACCCTTAAGAGCAACTGGACAAATAGTAAGACCCGGATGAGCCGAAGGATGCAAGTAGTAGGGAGATGCATGATTCAAGATGGGACAAGGAACATTAGAGGTACTAGCTGGAGTTGTACAACCATCAGACATGATTGCAGCGGAAGAAATACCAACAAGATCGGCGAGGAACTTGGAGCGGTGGCGGTCAAAGGACACCGGCGATAATGTTCATCGGCGATGAAGAAAAAAACCGACCGTGTATAGATAACAATTATATAATTTGAATTAATATATATTATAAAAAACCGATTATTTTCAAGTCATCACGTTGATTCTGGCCACACCAAGTATTTGAGAAAAATATATAGTTTTTAACTTTTTTAGGTAATTACCAATAGTGATCTATGTTTATATCTATCTTATTAATTTTGTTTAGTTTCTATAGCTTAACTATAAGATAAAACTTTAATTTTATCTTACACTTAGCCAAAACATACAGTGCCGTAGTTTCTTTCTTTAAATTTTGACACTTATGCTGTAAAAATCCTATCTAATTCCATTGTATGCAATTAGTTACGTTTTAGAAATGTCTAATTTTTTCACATGATCACAAAATAATCTCTCTTGTAGATAGCAGGTATTTCTTACTCATAACAGATGATTACAGTAGGATGTCTTGGGTTTATTTTCTTAAAGCTAAGTCTGATGCATTTGAGAGCTTTAAGATCTTCAAGGCTTTGGTTGAAAAGTAGTCTGGTTTATGTGTTAAAGCCTAGAGAACAGACAGAGTTGGAGACTTTATGTTAAATGAATTCATTGCCTATTGTGATGAGCAAGGGATTAGAAGAGATAGTGTTTTTATTGGCCCATAGAGATCTGCATGAAAAAGCTCTAAGCATTCACTTGCTCTCCATGCTTTTCCAGTTGGAAATGAGCCTCTTGTTTGCTTCCCATAATTAAAGACACCCTTCACATAGTTCAAGCTCTCTAGTTTTTGACAATCCTTGCACCATATCCATGGAGTGAAGCAGCTTCAGTCCCTGTATATGTAGATGGTCATACCTGAGATGCCATATATTAGCATCATCATCTCCCTTCACTGTTAGTACCCTGCTCACTTGTCTCGACAGATCCAAGGGAAACATCTTGTTTCTCACCATAGAGATCTTCACCACTGTTTCCTTGGAACTTTTGTCTTTGATGCAGTATGCCTCATCTTCAAACAATACTGTGTAGCCTGAGGTGAGAAGTTGGCCTACACTTAGCAGGTTATGAGCAAGCTTTGGTACATACTGCACATCACACAAGACCTTGGTGTTGCCTTGCTCAGTTGTGATTGCAATGGTGCCACGTCTTTCCACTTTAAGTTGCTTGCCATCTCCCAATCTCACCTTGTTGTTTACCGTTTCATCCAAGTTTCTGAACATGGCCTTGGCACTTGACATGTGATTGGAGCATCCACTTTCAACATACCACACACCACCTCCTGCATCATTGCTTCATGTGATTTGAGCTAGGAAAAGTTTCTCCTCTTGCTCAGCATAGTTGGATTTCTAATCTCCTCCTCCTCCTCTTTCTTCCAACAGTTGGCCTCCTTATGTCCAACTGGCTTCTTGTAGTAGTAGCATCTGAAGGAACCTTTAGAGCTTTGTGAGGATTGATCCCTTCCCGGCCTCACTACATCCTCCTCTTCCACGGCCCCTTCCTCTGAAGTCACCTCTGCCTCTACCTCTACTTGAGCCTGACTGAGAGCCTCCTTTGGAAGAGTCTCCTTTGGCCTGAAAGGCCTTCTCTTCTTTATTGTCTCACCGCCAATCCAAGAAAATACTGAAGTTTCCCAAGATCAGTCATCTCAAACTGATTTAACATAGAACCTTTGAACTCTCTTAGCATGAACTGAAATAGATTATATCATCAACATAAAGACAAACAATGATAAATCCATGTGTACCTTTCTTCACGTACAGTAAGATTGATTCATTCTTTCTTCGATATGACTTTTAAATCCATGTGTACCTTTCTTCACGTACAGTAAGATTGATTCTTCGACATGACTTTGAAAGAAATGAGAATTTATATATCACATAATCATCTAATTTATATACAATTTTTTTTATGATAGACTTCAAACTCTCAATATAAATCAATAAGATGCTTTTCTTATTAAATAAGATAGAACATTAATGAATCCTAGAAAAAGCTAGCTATCTACTCTAGTAACGTATATTTTTAGATGTTTCATTTTAGATAAATATATAGACATCTTAGCTCATATATTTTTAAAATATGAAATAACTATCTACTTTGATGACATGATACATAGACATCTTAGTTCATAGGACATTTTATCTTGGAGACGATAATATTTCTAAGAGATCACGTTTATGTTCTAACAATTCTAGGCATGTTGTATATTATGTATAGGTATTTTTGTAAATAAATTTAAGGACTTTGTTGGGTGTCTCGTAGAATTTGCGAGAAAATCCCGTCCCAACACCAGGATTTGCTAATAAACTACTCCCAGTCCCAGCTAGGATTAAAAAAAGAATGAAATAGGTATATGGCATTGAGAAAATGTCATATAGCAAGAAAAAACCACAAGATGCCATATTTGCACACATGGCATAACCTATCAACAACTTTCTCTCTCCACTATTTGACCAACCGTTGACCGATGTTTACCGACCGTTGACTGGCGTTGACCGCCCGTTGACTGTCATTACTTGTCACCACAAGTGACAATATTGACACCTAATTGTCATCACGAGTGACAGTATTCACATCTAATTGTCATCCCAAGCGACAATATTCACATCTAATTGTCATCACAAATAACAATATTCACACCTAATTGTCATCACAAGTGACAATATTCACACCTAATTGTCATCATAAGTGACAAAATTCAGCAATTATTCACACCTAATTGTTATCATAAGTGATAAAATTCAGCAATTATTCACACCTAATTGTTATCACAAGTAACAATATTCACACCTAATTGTCATTACAAATGACAATATTCACACCTAATTGTCATCACAAGTGACACTTAATTGTCATCACAAGTGACAATATTCAACAATTAACTAGAATATTATAGTAATCACACCGAATAAGTATAGTTAAAACAAAACTTATGCACACAACTCAAAATTATTGTCACAAGTGACAATATATATCATTACAAGTGACAATATATATCATCACCAATGTTTCAAAGGATCTTCTTGATAACACCTAATTGTCATCACAAGTGACAATATTCAGCAAATAATTAAAAGATTATGATAAATACACCAAAAAAGTATTGCTAAAACAAGACTTACGCACACAACTCCAAATTATCATCACAAATGACAATATATATCAAATGTACAAGACTTCACACTACTCCAAATTATCATCACAAATGACAATATATATCAAATGTACAAGACTTCACACAACTCCAAATTATTATCACAAGTGACAATATATATCAAATGTACAACACAAGAAAAGTCATTCAAACAAAATTATTTTATGTATTATTACTCAAGATTGTTGTAATCCTTCATGACCAAATAAAAAACATAAAGCCTCAAGTTATAACGTGTCTTGAATATGCCTTGAGCAAACCATATTTCCATTTGTGAAAGAAAGATCACACGACAGAACAAAGATTTAAGGCTCACTGCATCTTAACAAAGAGAATAGAAAATACTGAACATAAATGAAGAAAATGACAACAAGAAGGTAATGAACACTTAACTAACACTTCAATTAGGACTAACAAGGTATCTGCATAGCACCAAATTAGTGGAGACGACAAACAAGGTACGTAGGAATAGTGTTACCTTCTCCCACTGACACATCGACGGCCAGATCTCCGCCCTGTCCAGCTTCTCCTTGTAGGTCGTCCCCAAGTTCCCCCTCCCAAGCATCTCCGTCGACGCTGAACAGAAGCTTCCCCCCTCTTGGCCGCCTCTCACTGTTTGCCAGTGCGGATCTCGAATCCGGCCGGGATCGTGCTCTCCACCTCCTTTTGCCGTTCCTCCGCCGTCTTCCCGACCAGATTTGTCCGCTCGCCAATCATCTGCGGCCGAGACGCCGTCCACGACCTTCCGTAAACGGTGGCCATCACTCTCTACGAGGTCCTGAAGGTGAACCGCAACACCTCCGCCACTGAGATTCCGATCGCTGGCGAAGCTCCACCATCCCGATGCCTTTGACGGCGGATCTGACGGGAGTGACTTCATCCGATTCGGTAAGTCGCCGAGACGGTTGTGGTGGCGGCGGTGAGGAGGTGGGGTGATATGGTGAACGCACAGAAAAGAAGATAAAGGTCAGGACTCTCGGAAAGAGGGGAGAGAAGTTAAGGGTTTTTATACCGGCTACAAAGCAAAAATCTGGATTATAGCCCGCACGCGTAAATACATAAATAAGCTATGACGTTTCATCTAAATATCTCTTAAAAAAACCAGTGTCGTTCTTACGCAATCGAAGCTATTCCAAGAATGCATGAAAGCGACCGTTGAAGGATTTTAGGAGCTTTAGGCATGCATACAAATTTGACAAAAACAACTTATTTTGAAAATGAGTTTATATAAATACATGTATAAAAAAAAGAAAATGGGAGGGAGGAAGTGAAAAGACTGGAACTCAACTTATCAATTTAAAAGGATTATAAACCATGTATTATAATCAATAATGTAAATGCACGGGAACACCCCCAAACTCGCACCACAATAGTTAATGTCAGCTACACTACTACAAAATTTGTCAAATACCTCGTGACATATAACTCGGGCGTTTGTATTACCAGTTATATTGTGGCTCATTAAAAAAATATAATGTCTAATACACCGGATTGCAAACACCTGGTGTGTTTATACTATATTACGACTATATATGCCGGATGGTCAAGGATCCGGGGTATTTGGACAGTATAAATACACCGGATCTTACATGCCAGGTGTATTTGGTTAAAACGTCAAATAAATATCCCAGGCGTTTGTGATCCAGTGTATTTGAGACTTAAAAAAACACAAAAAACCTAATTTCTTACCGGCTGCCTCTAGCATTCACGATTTCAGTTCTAAGAAAAATTGTTCTCTCTCTCTCTCTCTCTCTCTCTTATCACTCGTGTCTCCTTCTCCCAATTCTCGATCACCATTCACTCGAAGCCTTCTGCCATCGTGCCTCTGCTATTGACTTGGTCATGGTAACTCCCTCAACTTTATCTAGCTGGTTGTTTCCTCGCTGATTCTAACTGTTTGGTCCTACTCGAATTCTTTTGCAATTTATGACTTTTTCCCTATGCGAATTCATGTGTGAATTCTGCGGTAATACCTTTTCATTGGTGGTCGAAGATTAGTTCTTTGTTGGATTTTAGGTTTTCGGATTTGGTTAGCCTGGTTTATTTAGAGAATTTTGCGCCATCTAATTTTGTTTACAAAACAAGGTTTCTTAAAACGGTTTTTCTATTGTGTGCCCTAAGAGCACATGATAAGCATACCAAAAACAGAAACTAAAACCCTAAAACGGAAATAGTGAACTCGTCACAAAAAAATTTTAAAAACCAAAAATTTAAAATTTACAAATTCTTTCCATTACGAGCCTCTTATAGTGTGCCCTTAGGGCACATTTTAGAAAAATCGTTCTTAAAATTATGCTACTAATCTAGATCTAGGTCTTGTGCAAATTTCATTGTTCTGAAGTGACTTAGTATCTACATTTTGGAGATGGACGAAACATATTCTTTGTTTATGTATAAATCTAGCTATTTTTGGACAAGACTTTTGACAAATGCTCATGCGTTGTGGATTTTTGCTAGATATAGCTCTTTTTGAATTTGCGCTTGATGTTAGTATCGGGGGATGAAACACATACATAAGGTGCTTACAACAATATATATAGATCAATAAGATACTTACAATAGTTACTCGAATGGGCACATGAGCAGATCAATAAGATGCTTACAACAATATATGTAAATTTCTTAAAAATATGGGCAATTCTAGATGTTGTATTCACTATTCAGCACATAATATAAAGCAATTTTCCAATTTGGTTAGGAGTTTTGGGATGGTTTTGCGTATCTATGTGATTGTACATAAAAATAAACATTTCTAGATAATTCATTTGCTACGCAAGCTCGGGGAGGGGTAAAAATGGTCCTTAAAGTTAATTCAAAAATTTGAACCCGGAGATGTTTGACATTCTTCTAGTCATTCTTTCTTTTTGCTTTTTCTATGTTGTATTAGTTGGTAGGACACTTCCTCTAGTACCCTAAAAAGATGTATCTTGATTTGGATGTAGGACACGTCCCCATAGTGCATTGTTTGTCCTTGTAAACTAACCATTTAGAAGATAAGTTAGCAAACAATCTTATCTTAGCCTCATAGCTAATATTTGGAGATCCTTAACTATTATTGAGGCATCAAAATCTTTTGTCTAATTATTGGTTGCTCTTTATACCACCTCAAATGTTTCTTCATTCTTGTGTTTGGAAATGTTGGAATCAAACTTATCCTTAGTGTGAGAGGAACTTACTATCCTTTATATTTTGTGCAATTTTGTTAGTGTTGATAGTCTTAAGAATGGAGTTGGATAATCTGAAGTTCTTGCAAAATCCTGAGCAACATCATTTCGAGTTCCCACATTTTCCGTCTTCCTACCTTCGTCTTGCAGCACATAGAGTAGCTCAACATTATGGATTGCAAAGTGTGGTCTTCGACAATGGCGTAGAAGCTCTTGGAAAGATCGTGGCAATGAAAACTCTAGAAAGTAAGTATCCTTCTGTTTTCTTGTCAGAAATACCTGCAAAATAGCCATAAAGTGGCAAAATGGAGCAGCCAAAATTGCAATTAGGCATAGACCAAGTAGAACTTCTTTTGGTGAAGTAGGTAATCCAGGTGCTAAGCATAATCCTTCTGTTGTCTATGAATGATGGATTAGTGAAGCTTTTTTGTACAGATTTTTAGATGCAATTGAATTAGTGAAGCTTTTTGTACAAATTGATGAATCTTAAGCTAGGGTTGATTCGACTGATTCTTGGCATTTTTCCTAATGATCCAAATTGATTAATGTAAGCTAGTAAGAGAGAAGCACATTCAAAACAGATGTCATAATCCGGTGAATACATACAACAATACTAATCGGGACTATACCCCAGACTTTAATAAGCGGTGTATATACCTTAAACTTTATACCTCGGACATCCATAACCGGTGTATTTCAATTACTAATACCCCGGATCAAACACAACTCAAATATACCCCAGGTAGAGATCTACCCGGTGTATTTGGATTACTAATACACCGGACTTAAATATTAAAGAGAATTTTCAAAGGAAGCATTTACCTTGGATTGGAACCGGTGTATTAATTAAGTCACTCATCAAATACCCCTGCAACCTTTACCCCGGACGTCATCCGGTGTATTTAGTGTGAAACTCCGTGGTATTAATTCATCAAATACCTGCGCTTAATTTCCAAGGATATTGCATTATATTATAATGTTTTCATAAATGCTTGACTTGTAATTCAAGAGGATGAATCATCGGCAGTTTCATTCAGTGTTGTGCTACAGACTTATGGTTCCTCTTTTTCCTGATGGTAGTATTTGCTCGAGTTGCAACACTCCTAGGATGGACAAGTGGGGGGATCATGCGGTCCACTGTTCTAGTGAGGTGGGTGTGAAGTTCAGGCATACTTTAGTGCGAGATATTCTGGTTGATATTTGTGCCAAAGTCGGGGTCGCGGTGCGGAAAGAGGCTCCTATGGGTTTCTTCTCGGAGAATGGGCAGGATCTTAGGCCCGCTGACCTTTTACTCTTTAATTGGCATCAGGGTAAAGACGCGTGTGTGGATGTAACCGGGGTCTCTCCCTTTTCTGGTATGGGTGCGAGTTCTTGGGCGCCCGGGTTGGCCTTGCACAACGTTGTTGAGAAGAAAAGGAGGAAGTATGAGTCCAAATGTGAGGAGCACGGATATAAATTTATCCCCTTCGCCTTTTCTACATTTGGGGAACTCGAGAAGGATGCTTTAGACACGCTCTCGCGTATTAGGTCTCTCGCAATTAGTCACTCTAACAATGCTAAGAGTGGTTCTTTTGTTTTTCGTAGATTGAGCTTTTGCATTCAGAAAGGTGTGGGAGCCCAACTTGTTTCTAGGCTTCCATCCAATTTTATATAACTTTTTTCCAGTAAATAAGAATCCTTTAGAAGGACATTGATTACATATTTTAATAAAAAAAATATATGAGCAAATAGGAGCTAAGACTTTTAGGGGCCCTCTTTTCGATAAGTCCGTTTAGGGATTCTTAAATAGGACTCCTATTATATGAAATAATATATTTTAGGATTCTTAAATAGGAGCAAATAGGATTCTTAAATAGGAGCTCAGACTTTTAGGGGCCCTCTTTTCATAAATGCTTAAATAGGACTCCTATTCATATGTTAGATGTACAAGTAATAGGAGCTTGTACATCTAACATATGAAGATTGTTATATGAAACAATATATTTTCTTTTTCAAGCTCCCAAAATAAAAAGAAAGTTAGGGAAAAGGTGTTGGCTTAGCGCAATGATATGAACTTGATTTTACTTGAGTTATTTTCAAATGTGTTTTGATAGCTTGTGGTTAGATGAAACAATATAGGAAGAATACATCAACAGACCCCTGTACTTGTACGTTTTTTCCTATTGACTCCCCTTACTTAAAAATGTTCAAACAGACCCCTGTACTGCCCAGAATTTTGCCTATTAAACCCTTCATTTAATTCTCTCTATTGCGTGAGTGCGACGCGCAGCCACGTGTTATATAAACGCCCGACAAATTTCCACGTAACAATACTTAACAAAGAACCCATGCCACGTCAGAAAAATGGCCCATACCAACCAACACTATTTTGTACACATCGATCAATTCTCACATTTTACATTGACTTGCCAAAAAAAAGACAAACACTTTCAATTTTTATAATAAAAAATACCTTCTTCCTTCTCTCTTCTTCCTTCTTCCTTTTTCCATTCACCGTAAGGAATTTTGCCAAAAAAAACTTAAATTGCTCTAAAAATCTACCCCTTCCACCTCCTGGAACGGCGGTGAAGACGAGCAGTCGAGCAGGAACGGCGGTAGGGACCCGGAGTCGATGAATCTGCCACCCAGATCTGCCGATCCACACCGTCAATCGCCGGCCTGCCCAGACGCCATCCGCCAGCACCTTTCCGGCCCAGATCTGGGTTCTCGCTCACCCTCGCCGGCCCCTTCCTGGTGCGACACAGCCCCGACCATGAACACCGCCACCAGCCCTCTCGGATTTGCGGACGACAGCTCGAGCAGCCAAGCCGGCCATCTCCGACGCAACCCCGCACTGCCCTATCCCCGACTCCTCTGTTCCAGATCTGCGACACCGAGCGCGACCTAACCCTTCTCCCTCTCTCTCGAGTTCACCGGCCACAACCCCGACCTAGCCCGGCTTCCGACCATGCTGCCCGACTTGACCCGTTCCCCAGATCTCGGCTCTACCACGCCGGCTCTGCCCTTTCTCCGTCGCGACCACCCCCGGCCTCTCTGCCTTGCGGGTCTGCAGACGATGCCGGTCTGACGCCGCCCGTTCCGAGGCCGAGCCCGACCCTAGCTCCTCCGCCCGTTCCGAGGCCGAGCCGGAGTTGGGTCCAGGGCGGGGCGGATGGGATTTTGCTGCTCACCGGAGTCATGGGAATTGAAAAATTAAAAGAGATTGAAAATCTTAAAAAAGGAAAAGAGATTTAAAAATTAAAAGAAAAATCATAAAGAAAATCTTTAAAAAGGAGAAAAAAAATAAGATAAATATGTCAGCTATAAATACAAGGTAACTCGCCCAAACAAGGCGGTGTAAACACGCGATGGTCCACGTAGGCATTTTGTGCTCAATAGGAAAAACCGGGGGCAGTACAAGGGTTTGATTGAACATTTCTAGGTAGGGGGGGCCAATAGGAAAAAACGTACAAGTAAAGGGGTCTGTGGATTCGATCCAACATATGCATGCATGGACTTATTTCAAAATTTCAACCTAATACACAGAATCCTTATAAGCCAAAAATTGAAAGCCAAAATACATTCAACGAAGTACATGGTGTAGTCATATCTGGTCCAATGGACGAAGTTCAATGCCTCGAATAAAAAGGCCAGACTTGGTTATTTTACAATCATGGTCTCGGATAAGTAAATCTACCTCAGGATTTGTATACTCATTGTAGTAGAAACTACCCATCTCAATCTCAAGCCATCCATCCTCCCTTGTCTTAGGTGAGTCAAAGTCTCCTGCAGTGGCTTTTGAGGGGTCCAGGAAGCAGCTTCTAACGCTAGCATTGACAATGAACTCAACCTTACTAGTTTTAAATCCTTGAGCATTTGGCATGAGTTTGTACACCAAGTATGCTCCATAGTACTTTGTTGCATGCCACAACAACTCCCTTGTTGCCTTCCCCTTGATGTCTAGATACCAAACTTGGATGAGTTGTGCTTCCACACTGTGTGATTGTCGACGGATAAGTGTTTTTCTTAGAGATTTCATTTTCTCAATAAATGATTCTCTCCTTGGATATTTTGAGGACATCTAATATTTGGATAATGTTCTGAACATTCAACTAAGAGATCTTCCAACTGGATATATAAATCAAGCATTTAAAACAAGCCCAACGATTTCTCCATAAATATCAATGCAATTGGTACCTAGAAGTCATGTTAATTCTCTTCCACCAAAAAAAAAAGTCATTCGAGCTGAATGTAGCTAAGACGAAGCTCTGGTGAACTAGTGGCCAACCGAAAAAAAAAAGTCATGTTAATTCCCTAGAACAAAACGTACACGACTACACGTACACTTGATCCGCCGATCAAATCTATATGAGCCATACCTATATCGATCCTTATTTGGTAATATCAATGTGTGTTTATTGTACAAGACATATCCTGAAAACCATTATCAATTTGATTGGCATGGGGATGAAATCATGTGATATCTACCTAAAAATGTATGGTGATGATATTACGTACCATTAATCCTATTCATATTTCATAACACATATATATAGCTTGTATCTCACTCGTATTAATACCTAATTAAATATGTAGATGGACAACATAAAATCCCTTGAGATGGGGAAGAAGTAAGTAAACAAGTTCGTACCAGGATGTATTCGGATTAAGAGACGTTCTCCAGTGTTGCGGGTTATCTCCATGCTCAATCTGAAGTTCATCTGCACCAACCATAAATTTCCTGTCCCTACTTTGGCTCGAAGCAACAACCTGCAGTACCGTACGTATAATTAATGCACTTAATATACCATGTATATATACCATTAGCACACGACCAAACAGTCGACTACTTGACGGACGGCAATTACCGATCTCGTTGGGAGGAGGGGTTTGCTGTGCAAGGCACCGATATAAGCTTCGATCTCTCCCGGAAACCATGCTTGTTTAGACGATGATATGTGATCTCTGGCCTCTTGAAGTCCAGAGCTTGTAGTAAAATGTAAGCCCTTTACAATGTGGTCGAACAGATCCAGTGGCTCATCTTGCCACAAGGGTCCAACCTCCAAGTTCATTTCTGTCTTCATTCTCTTGCACACAGTTGAGCTCCTTGACACCACCACAATCCTGCAATATACACACATATGAATCATGAAACTAATGATATATAATTATTTAGGCATCTAGTCAAACGATTAAGCCTCTGGTGTTAGTTCCTTGCCTGCAACCGTTATTGGCATCAGGCCAAGGGATGCCGATCTCGTTCCGCAGGTCAATCTTTTCAGCGACGTCGTCAATTATAAACACCACCTTCCCGATTTTGACAAGGCGATGGTGGAGCGACCGGGCCCTCTCTCGAGTGGTCTGAAGGTTGAGGGGGCGCCCAAGAATCCTCTCAACAATCCCCTGTTGGATATCCTTTGCATCCTCACTCCCGGTTACAACCACACTCCTCAACTCACCGCCCGAGTCAATGTCGACAGCCAGTTTCCTAACCAGCGCGGTTTTGCCCGCGCCCTTGGTTCCATGCACCCCTACCACAAGCTTTTCGGACAACAAACCCTGTAGGCCCTTAAGCAACATCTCTCTAGAAGGCAGGGCTAAATAGGCCTCCGCGAAGGAGGGGCCCAGGGGCGGGGGCCTGGGCTCGAACCACACCGGCTCGTTAGGATATCTCCCCATCAACGTGTTGATTTCCTTGGATAGGGCCTCCGCCCTTGTAGCGGTGTCATAGCGGCTCTTGCAGTTCCAGTCGCAGCTCAGCTTCCAACACTTGGGAGCAGCGGGGTCAAGGGATTGTAGAAACTGATCTGATTCGGCCAGCTTTGCCTTGCCCTCTTGGAGCCAGTCTTGGATGGAGACCGTGAGGTCAAGGCCGCTGGAACGGGCGTCCGTGACCTCCCGCTGGACGTCCGACAACCGGCTTCGAAGTGGGCCGGTGTCCGATTGGAGGGAGGTGATGTAGTCCCGGTATGACCAGACTTGGGTGACCACGTCAAGCAGCTTGTCTACACCCCTCTTCGCGACGGGGTTCAGGAGTGCCGGAGTTATTGGGTCTCCCATATATAAGAATACAAAAGGATGGAAAGAAAGAGACAAGGAAGCTAAGGGGACGGATCTCTCCATCACCCAACAACCCTTGTTTTATTACATTGTTTTGGAGGAGTTTTTTTTATTACCCAGTATTTTAGTATTCGTATTTCAACAATGAGGCCAAGTTGACGTTGGCTAAAATACAGGCATCAACCAAACTGTAGGCCGGGGACCATCGATCAGCACACCATGTGCCTGTGTCGCTGCCTCGTTGCCTAGGGCTGAGCATCGGCTCAAAACCGAACCGAACCGACAAAAACCAAATCGAACCGAAAATCGATTTTGGGAATATGTTGAACCACATCGGTTCGGTTCCGGTTAAAGTCGGTTCGGTTTCGGTTAAAACCGAAAAAAACCGGCAGTTTGTTCATTTTGAAGAACCGAACCGACTGAACCGATAAAAACCTAAAAAAAACGAAAAAAACCCAAAAAACCGAAAAAGTGAGCAAACATGAAGAGTGAGATAATGAGATTCAGTTCTCGATGAACCAAGTTCCTGGACTAACATCAGTAAAGGTGAGATTCAATTTCAAATTCTGAATAATGAACCGTGAACAAACACAGTATTCCAAAAATCACTTCAGTAAACACAACCAACAGTGAGCGCTCACATGAAGATTTCCATTCATCAGTAAATAAGATTCCCGATCCCATTTCCAATTCATCAGTAAACACAAAGCCAAGTTATCAGTAAACACACGACCTCAGGCAAGAACAGAAGACCAAATTACACTTCAGGGAAGAACAGAAACGGAGAAGGGGAACTTTCGACTTCAGGGAGAGACCGAGGAACTCACGACTTCGAGTCTTCGAGGACGCCGGTCGACAGGCGAGAGACCGAGGAGACAGACCGAGGAGGACGACACGACAGGACCGAGGAGGCGGAGACCGACAGCGAGAGACTTCAGAGGAGGCAGATCGAGGAGGCGGAGGCCGACAGGCGACAACGGCGAGACGAGACGGCGACACGATAGGACCGCAGAACATCGAGAGAGCGACAACGGTGGCGGAGGGCCAGAGAGGACGAGACGGCCGGAGGGAAGACTCGGGAGGCCGACAGCGGTGGCGGGCCTGGCGGCGAATCCGAGTCAGAGGGGAGTCGGGACGGGAGGCGGCGGAGGGTGAAGGTGTGAAAGAATGAAAGTGTGAAAGTGACGAAGGGTGAAACACGGAATAACCCTAAAACTCGGCAGCACTCATTTTCTATTTTTTATTTTTATTTTTTTTAAAATTCGGTTTAACCGAACCGAAACCGAAACAGATATTTTCGAATTACTTGAACCGATAACCGAACCGAATATCCTCGGTTTCGGTTCAGTTCGGTTAAAATTTTCGATTTTTTCGGTTTGATGCTCAGCCCTATCGTTGCCTCATACGCGGGGGAGAACTATATTATAATTAAATTAAGTATGAGTTGCTTGAGCATTCTTTTTTTTTGGAAATTCCGCACGGTAACCACGAGGTTTTGCAAATTCCGCATGGTACCCAAAAGTTTTCGGTATTCCGTGTGGTAATCACGAGGTTTTGCAAATTGCGCATGGTAACCTTGACCTATTATAAAAAGTTAAAATTATATAGAAACTTACCCATATTTTCTACTTAATTAGACAAATCACCCTATCTTTAGTTCTTTTAAACTATCTAATACATTTTATAAAACACCTAACATTATAATTTTAGTATTATATGTATCATTTTTTTATTTACTCTTTTTTCCATGACACTATATATTATTATTTTACAAAATCTTATATTTTTTTATTATTAAAAATAGAACCACATGTTTCAAATTTGTATTTTTTTTTTTTTGATCGGATTCCATGTCTGGTGCATAGTTATTATTAACCAATTACAAGTAGTTGGATAGGAGCCTAGCAACTAATTGGGCTCCAACAGCCTTATTCAAGGTAAAACACAATCTCTGAAAAATAAAAGACCGAACATTTGCACTAGAAGCATGACTTTGAGCAGCCCATGTGACCCTAGACAAAAAATCAAGAGCATCACTTCCAAATTCTCCAAAAGTGGAGAAAGCGAAAGCGATAAAACCGTACCCATTATCAACACATTTGGAGGCATACTTAGTCTTCTTCCTCGCGACAGCTTTAGCAACAGCAGCCTTAGGGACAAAAGCGTCAACACCCGCACCGGTGAAGGGAGAGACACCAGTAACATCTAAACAAACATTTTTACCCCTGTCCCAGCCATAAACAAGAAGATCTGCTGGCCTAAGGTCGTTTCCTTATTTAGACAAAAAACCTAGAGGCACCTCCTTTTGCACAGCAACACCAGCTTGAGTACATATATCTCCTAACACATCCCGGACAAGATTATGCCGAAATTTAATACCAATATCATTGCCGCAATGCACAGCATGATCCCCAAAACAATCCATGATCTTAGAAGAGCAGCAAGGACAAGTAAAACCAGCAGGGAATAAAGGGATGGCTAGACGATAGCATAAAACGCACCTAAACTATCTTGGATGCATCGTTTGACCCAACCCTTTGATTAGAATTGCTTTCAAGAAGTCCAAAGAGTGTGGCGCTTGATTGTTAATAAGGATGGCCTTTTCACGAGCACTAGGATTGTAACGCCCCACTAACCCTCTCTCCACCATGTCAAAGTACACTGAAGCCAATTTTTTTCATAAACGGGAGGGTTGGTACGTTATGACAAAGGTCACGAGGGTCGAAGTTGCACAAATCTCGAAAGTCGTTCAAGGCTGACTCACAAGTAGGTCCCAACTCAATAACACCACAGTGGCAAAGCAACCTATTTTGGAGGTTGAGCGACTGCAACTAAGAAGCGACAAACGCATACTTAGAAGCATCATGCGCTGTATAGATCCTAAAGCCACCAAGACGGTAGGGCAGGGTAGCACAACGCCATTGCCAATCACCAAAGCCAGCCGCACCTGCCACAATCATCTCTTGGAGAGCCTTCCGAAGAGCATGATCAAAGGTGAGATGAGCGGACCCGAGCATCTGGGGTGGACAAGTCCGAAGAGAGAAATATAACCGACCAACACCAACACAATTGCGCAAAAGAAGGAGCCCCACCTGGGGGTCATTAAGCCCCGTGACAGCATCCATCAAAGCCACAGTCTTGGAAACTCTTTCTCCGATCAAGCGACTACAAAAGTTAGCATTCAAACTGACCGGACCACCAAGGAGCTTGACCCCATCCAATGGAGGAGCCATTTGATGAGGAAAAAGATTGGGATCACTACACCTCGGATCCGGGTTTGGCCAGAAGATTTCTGTTTTTTCGACATTTAAGTGTAACCCCATAGCCGGCCCTTCTCTAATAATCAATTGCAAAGCTTTTGAGACCACCGCCGTATCACCAATAAGGGTCCCATCATCTTAATACCAAGCCATAAATCCAAGTTACATTCCTCATTGATCCGATGAACAAGCGGGTGCAGGGTGAGCGCAAACAACAAAGGCCCTAAAGGATCACCTTGTTGGACACCTTGACTAGAGAGCAAGGAAGACTCATTATAGTAAAGCCGGGCAGGACGGGCATAACAAAATTCGACCCAAGGAGAAAGCGAGGGGCACCGATGTCGGACCTCTCTAATCATGGTGCTACGATCAACCAAGTTAAAAGCATTACTAAAATCCACCAGAAGCATAGACATGTTAGGAGCTCCCCCCTTAACCTCCACCAACCTGTTAACAGCATGCAAAATGGCCTCACTACCGTTAGGCACACCAACCCCAAACTGAAAATCCTCCAAGTACTGCCCAACATTCTTCCCCACCACACCAGCAGCAACCTTAGAGACCAACCTCCGCCAAATCGTGCCAACTGCAATGGGGCGAATACCTCCTCCTGGCTTCAGCAAGGGTGTTAGCGGAGCACTAGCAATAAACTCACCTAAGACGGGAAGACACTTACCGGCCAACAGCAAATTAACAACAGCAGTAATAGAAGTGGCTAAATCACCCGCAACAACAACGGCAGCTCGCCCTAGCGCATCAACAAGGTGTTGGGCCCGCAAACCATCTGACTCGGCTAAAGTCGTCGTGCCAAGATCAAAGATAAATAACCCAAACTACAAACTACACAAGTATAGTAAGCAAGTACGGGGTCGAGCCCAAAAGAACTATGGCTTCTAGTATTAATATAATTATCAACCAAAGAAAGGGGGATTTAAGAGAGATCTAAACTAAACTAAACTACGAAAGCAAATAACAAATAAACAAATATGGGAAAGCAGGTTCATTCAAAAGATCCACTCTTTAATAATCACTCGATCATAGATTCATCTATTGATTTCATTCACACATATGGTTAATTCCTATCCTGATCATTAACAATCGCAAGTCCACGGTCCAAGCAATTCTATAACCCTAGGCAAGGACGCTTAAACTTAGAATTAGCATAGAGAACAAGGATATTAGGAAATCAAATCATGCAATCAAACTACGAGTCTCATGCACAATTACACCATTGAATACTCTTCCCTAAACTAGTCCACGGTCTTAGAATAGAGTTGTTTCGAGAAATAGGAAAGATACATAGACAACAACCAATCCTAAATCAAACAATAGATCTAAGTCAATCAAACAAGTTGATCAGGCTCATAAAATCAAACATAGATCATAAGCACAAGAGTATCAATATTAATCAAAGGATAGAAATCAATTACCAAAATTTCACGAGTTCATACATCAGAGCTTCTCCCTTGAACAAACCCAAGGAGACTACCATAACTAAACTAAAGCTAAAGAATTAAATTATGAATTGGAATTGGAATGAAACCTAAGGCAGACTCCTCCTTATATAGACCCAGGGAACATGCTCCCCTAATCTAATTAGGAAAGGAGAAAAGATAGAAAAGGAAAGAGAAAAGATAAGAAGATAGAAAGAAGATAGATCTTCGGCCCATCACGGATCCGGCATCACCGCGGTCGCGTCGTCTTCACCACGCCCGCGCTTTCACGACAGAAAGGAATATGTCGTCTCGGCAGCCACCGCGGTCGCGGCAGACAATCCGCGGGTGCGGTATCTCGACAGAATCACTGGTGTCACTTCGGAGGCAGTTTTGACCATCTTCGGCTTGGAATCTGACTTTGGTGTAAAAACATGAACTGAAGCCCTTGAAGTTAGCTTTCCAATGGCACCGAAATCAAGTCAATCCGACATCTGTAGCTCCAGATATAGTCTTCTCAAGCAAGTGGTGTCGCGCAGACAGCTCAAAACGCCTTAAAACTCTTGAATCTTGAATCCTTGTGTCTTCGGCCTAGATATTACAATTACGCACAACTCTAACCTAAACACACTTAATATAACCCTAAAATACAAGAGTAAACCTATACAAAATTGGCCGAATCAAATTCCCCCATACTTAGATCTTGCTCGTCCTCGAGTAAGCTTATCACAAATATAACAAGGCAGCACATCTAAAATCTCAGGAAATACAAGAGAAAACAAAACACTCAGCTCACAACCCGAACCCAAAAATATAGAGAAATCATGAGTATAAAACAATAAAGCTCAAACACACACCTCACAACATGATATAACACTCAAGCTCTAAAAAGTGTAGAGCAACCTAGGATCTACCCAAATCTAACATGTAAGCCCTAAAGTCCCCAAGCAAGAATGATCCTAAAACACTCAAATTTTACCGCTTAATTCTGCTTAGGCGCCCTTTCGGGTTTTCACCTAAGCGCTCTTTTCATTTTTCAAAAGGGTGTGCTCACAAAAACTCACATCTCTCATGAACCTCTTATTACCCCAGCCTAATTGTGGTCCGGGTCACCTGCTTATTACCTGAGCCGCCCTTTCGGATTTTCGACTCATCCCAGGATTTATATGACTTTTTTCAATTTTTATGGCTCTTTCTATCTTTTTTCTTTTTCTTTCTTTATTTATCATGCAAAAAATATGGTGCAAGTGCTCCATGAAAAGAAGAAAGTCAAAAATCTGAAGCAAATCTCTAACTAAGCTAACTAGGATAAGCGAATGCAAGTACTCCCTCCCCCATACTTAAATCCTTCATTGTCCTCAATGAAGCAAAGAGAAAGGATATATGCAAGGAAGAAAGTATATCAGAAGACTCATAAACGATGAAGAGAGGTGGAATGGAAGAACTCTTCAAAGGGTGGTAGAAGAATGGAAGATAAGGAACCTTGAAATCCCATTCTGGAGGCAAACCGCGGCCGTGTTGTGGATGGCGCGGGCGCGGATCCAATGCCGTAAGCAACATCATCCACCGTGAGCCAACCGCGGGCGCGGTATAGGGAGCGCGGGCGCGGTCTTGAGCGAGTACGAACTCGGACGTCTCCTTGAACATGAATGCTCAATGTGGCTCTCGGATATTGGGCTCGTCTTCTTATGACATGTGTGAACTCTTGAACTCGAACCTCAATGATGCTATTCGGGGGAACAAAGCTCCCTTATACTTAGGCTTTGAACATAGCCAAAAGAATGGAAATCTAAAGATAGATGAAAAGAATATATAGGTGGTGGTGGAAAGAGATAGATGGAAAGATACAATGATAGAATGGGACCAAAAAGTCCTCTTTTTTTTTTCTCTTTTTATTTTCTTTTTATTTTCTTTTTTTTTTCCGAGACCAACTGCATCACTACCGCGAGCGCGGTTTGTGAACCGTGACTGTGGTGTCTAGTACCTGTTCGTCGGGAGTTTCTGTATTCAAAATGCGACCGCGGTTGCGCACCCGCGGGCGCGGCTCAAGCACAGAACGTTCTTTCGAACCTAGTACCTGCATATTAGCCCGATTTTTTTTATACAGTCAATAACAATATCAATACTAGAAAGAAACCTAAGTTCCCCGGCAACGGCGCCAAAATTTGACTCGGCTAAAGTCGTCGTGCCAAGATCAAAGATAAATAACCCAAACAAACAAACAAACTAGTATAGTAAGCAAGTAAGGGGTCGAACCCAAGAGAACTTAATTAAGGCTTCTAGCGTTAATATATCTATCAACCAAAGATATGGGGGGAAATCAAAGAGATATCTAAACTAACCTAGGAAACAAATAACAAACAAATAGATAAGAAGCAGGTTCATTCAAAAGATCCACTCTTTAATAATCACTCGATCATAGATTCATCCATTGATTTCATTCACACATATGGTTAATTCCTATCCTGATCATTAACAATCGCAAGTCCACGGTCCAAGCAATTTTATAACCCTAGGCAAGGACGCTTAAACCTAGAATTAGCATAGAGAACAAGGATATTAGGAAATCAAATCATGCAATCAAACTACGAGTCTCATGCACAATTAAACCATTGAATACTCTTCCCTAAACTAGTTCACGGTCTTAGAATAGAGTTGTTTCGAGAAATAGGAAAGATACATAGACAACAACCAATCCTAAATCAAACAATAGATCTAAGTCAATCAAACAAGTTGATCAGGCTCATAAAATCAAACATAGATCATGGGATGAAGCACAAGAGTATCAATATTAACCAAAGGATAGAAATCAATTACCAAAATTTCACGAGTTCATACATCAGAGCTTCTCCCTTTAACAAACCCAAGGAGACTAGCTCTCCATAACTAAACTAAAGCTAAAGAATTAAATTATGAATTGGAATTGGAATGAAACCTAAGGCAGACTCCTTCTTATATAGACCCAGAGAACATGCTCCCCTAATCTAATTAGGAAAGGGGAAAAGATAGAAAAGGAAAGAGAAAAGATAAGAAGATAGAAAGAAGATAGATCTTCGGCCCATCACGGATCCGGCATCACCGCGGTCGCGTCGTCTTCGCCGCGCCCGCGCTTTCTTGACAGAAAGGAATATGTCGTCTCGGCAGCCACTGCGGTCGCGGCAGATAATCCGCGGTCGCGGTATCTCGACTGAATCACTAGTGTCACTTCGGAGGCAGTTTTGACCATCTTCGGCTTGGAATTTGACTTCGGTGTAAAAACATGAATTGAAGCCCTTGAAGTTAGCTTTCCAATGGCACTAGAATCAAGTCAATACGACATCTGTAGCTCCAGATATAGCCTTCACAAGCAAGTGGTGTCGCGTAGACAGCTCAAAACGCCTTAAAACTCTTGAATCTTGAATCCTTGTGTCTTCGGCCTAGATATTACAATTGCGCACAACTCTAACCTAAACACACTTAATATAGCCCTAAAATATAAGAGTAAACCGATACAAAATTGGCCGAATCACCATCCCGCCCACAAGAAGTCCCCTTAGGGAAACTTCTAATCCGGCCTAAAACAACATCCTTAGAGATCGAAACAGCCTCCACAGGGGCATCCAAAGGAGTTAAGGAAGGACACAGAGCATGAGGATGCTTCTTCTCTAACTCACGCAAGGTCTCCGCATTAGAGGGAGCAACCCCTGAAGACGTCAAAACCCGCACAGCAGCCGAGAAATGCCCATCACCGACCTTCCGCAAACATTGCCTCTTATTCAACTCCTCTAAACTAGGCTTCTTATTAGCAAACATATCAGCCACCCCTAAAGAGCGAGAGCTACTCACAACATCCTTAAGAACCTCTCTAACCAAAATCTCAGGCCCTCCTGGTCCCCTCCACACACGAATAGCCCGAGCGATACCTTCAGCTTGACAAACTCTTTTCAATCCTGACTGGGCGTCAGCACTAGGCCGAATAACTCTAAAAGTGCACAAGGGGAGAAGGAGCAGAAGGATCCAAGAGGCAAGGTCATGAGGAGAAGCAACAACCTTATCAAGAGCCAATTTAAGGCAACGGGAGAAGCTTAAACGATTAGCCTTGGGGATGCTTTTCACAGTGCGACATATACCAGACAAAACTTCATGCAACAACTCGACATTAAAAGAAAACGACGAAGAGGCATCTCCACCACACACAACAATCCCTGAGCTAGGACCTAGGCCACTACAAGGCGAGGGAGGCGAGATACCTTGAATAAAAAACAAGGGATCATTTAAATGACCCCTACACCGAGGCCCCAAAACATCAAAGCTATCACTATGCTTGCAACTCTTGGAGAAAGCATGAGTACATAAGCAAGTTCCACACATCCAAATTTGAAGGCCCTGAAGAGTATCCTCTAAAGTAGAAAACACACTCACATCGCTACCAATAAGCGACTTATACCTTTGCACTGAAGCCTCATTGACAAAATGCACCGCTTTGAAATGTTGGACGAGAGAAGTAGCCTTCAACTCCTTACCTCCACCATTTCTACAATTGTCAAGACCAGCAAAGGGGCACTGAAAATACATACCACCACCACCAACAGCACAACAAAAAACCAACAACAGAGAAAACAAAAAAACCGCACCACGGAACAACTTTGCAGACGAAGCAAACAGCAGCCAGACCACAAACGAAGAACAAGAAACCACCGGCCAGAAACTGCACAAACGAACAGCAGGCCGAACAAAAAACCAGAAACTGCACAAACGAAGAACCACCGGCCAAACGAAGACCACCGGCCAGCAAAACCAACACAAAAACCAGGCCGATCAAAAACAACACCCCGACGATCAGCGAACACACACCACAAACGGCACAAACCAAGGCAAGCGAACTGCAACGAAGCCACGCAGACTGCGGTGAAGACACCACCTATACGCCTGACGACGCCGGAAAAGCGCCAGACGCCGCCGGAAATCGGCCGATAGGCCGCCAAAACCGCCCAAAAACACCTATACGCCTGCACCTACGCCCCTGATGCCCTACGCCCCCGATCCCCCAAAAACACCTATACAAAAAATTAAAATAGATTTGATAGGTTTGTGAAAAAATAAAAAAAAAACAAATTATTTTATTATACCTAATTTTAAGTATCATTTAAATAGATTTTTCCAACAAAACTAGCATATCTAATTTCTTAAAACAGTTAGTGAAAAGTATTACTTAATAGTTAATACATAATCTTTATTATGTTTAGATGTTAATTTATTATACGTACAAAAAATTGCCTAAAGATGTACATGTCATAAAAAACCTATAATGTTTACAAATTTTTAATGTCATGATATATGTACATTATGTTAAGAAAAAACAATTTTATTTTATTTTAAAAACAAATTACTTGAACTAGTGCACCCACTTTTAAAGAACACCCCCTTAAAGAATCAACTATTAATAAAATTCAAGTTTATATTTTGTTAATAATAAATGGTAGTTTTTTTTTAAAATTAGGTATGTTTTTGTTGATTTGAAAAAAGGAACTAATTTTTTATACAAATTTTAAAAATGTGGTTCTTTTTATAATAATAAAAAAAATAAGATTTTGTAAAATAACAATATATAGTGTCATGCAAAAAGGGTAAAAAAATATAATACTAAAATTATGAAGTTAGGTGTTTTATAAACCGAGATTAGATAGTTTAAGAAAAACTAAAGATAGGGTAATTTGTGTAATTAAATAAAAAGGATGGATAAGGTTTTATATTATTTTAACTTTTTATAATAGACCTTTGTGTACCATGCGGAATTTGCAAAACCTCGTGATCACCACAGGGAATACCAAAAACCTTTGTGTACCACGCGAAATTTGCAAAACCTCGTGGTTACCGGGCGGAATTTTCCTTTTTTTTTTTTTGTCGAACTTCAGCATTCTTAATATACACATAGGTGATTCCAAATCATTATATCTATCTTCACTGTCTACTACGGATTATGAAATATAAATAAGGCAGCCGGACTATAATAAAGACAAAAAAGTAGCTCTCGTGATACTTAGACTTAGTCAAGAGTATTTGTCTACTCATACGTCTATGAATATGGTTATAAATTCGATATTCGATCTTGTTCCGATCCGAAAGTTTGGATACCCGAAATTTTTTTTCCCCTAAAATGATGCTCCATATACAATTCATTTTTGCTCGGATAGTATCACCAAAGGATCAACCCAAAGGTATGAAGTTATTTAAGGAAAGTTGGATCACACATGTAGCAACCGTGGAAAGATCTTTTCTTATATGGAATGATGCCTTTGTTGGAACGTTTTTGGATGGAAGATTATCTATGAGCTTAAAATATCTTCAAAGGTAAGATATATTTTATGTGAATAATGCTCCAGTAAAACAACCTCTTTTAGTGTAACGTGCTTCACAGTAATGCCCATTGAATTTAAGGAAATCAACGGTACATAATAGGGGGAATTAGGTGTACAATTATACTATGTATGAGAAACACTAGATTAATTACCTCTAAAAATGCCCTAGAAAATCTATTTTCCATATATTCTAAAAATGCAAGATTCTCTCTCTCTCTCTCTCTCTCTCTCTCTCTCTCTCTCTCTCTCTCCAATTTAAGACTTTCATCTTCCTCTCATCGGTAATTTCTCGACAGAATATCAACTATTTCCTTCTTTTTCAATTCTTCATTCATCCCCCATTGTCATCTTCAAGGTTTGTTGAAAGCCCAAATATGCTCAAGCATATACGTCTTCGTTCATTTCTCGACTTTTTGAAGATAGTTGGGTGATCTTTTCTCCCGAATTCGTTGTACAAAGTCCCAGATTTTTAGGTAAGTGAATGCTTAGGTTTAAAAACTCATTTCACTCGATTTTTTAAATTTGATGCACAAAAGTAACTCACAAGTAGCAATTGGGGTTTTTGTTTAAGAACAATTGCGTTCAATTGGGGTGATTTTAAGAACGATGGAAAGTAGAATACGATTAGTTTTTTTACCGATACAGTCTTTTATTTGCTTGATTTAGGGAGTTTGGAGTTAGATATGGATATTTCTTTTGTTTAATGGGGTTGTAGTTTTGTTACTACATTTTTTTCATGTGATTTTAGCACAAGAGATTTTGTTTCTTGGTAAATTCCAATTGTATTCAAGAGTTTGGGTGTCATTTTTACAAGAATTACGCTCCTCTTGCAGATATTCATATGGTGAGATCACCTGATCCAAAGAGCTCCAACAAACGTAAACTTGCAGGTTGGTTCATCATTTCCATTAAAATGTCCAGTATTTTTCATGATATACAACATTGTTTTTCAATCTTTTAGTTTCAAATACGTAATTGGTAATCTATTTGAATATTTTTCAACTAATCACAATGACTTATTCATTACTAAGATAAACTACGTGATGTTTTGTATTGTGTTTTTCATGTATTTATAGTGATTATTAGGGTTCAATTGATAACATTCTATAAAATTTGTGATTCGTATTGATGATTGTGTTTGGTTTTAAGGTTTGATTACATTCATTAAGATTCAATTTGGGTTCTTGTGATTTGAGTTCATGAACAAAGACATGTATGGTTTCTATTGTTGAATCTTTTCAACTATTTACACGAAATTATTCATTAGGAGGTAAAATGAATGCTTTTCATTTCTGATTTATGTATGTCTACTATGTTTTTCAACATATTAATAACAATTTTTCAATAACAGATATAAGTCGTTATGTATTTTTCATGTTGTAAAATAGTGTTTTCAATGATTATAAGACAACTTTTTCACATATTAGTTTTAAATATATAATAGTTTCTCTATTTGAATCTTTTTCAAATATTTACATGAACTTATTCATTAGAAGATGAAAATTGTGTTTTTTCATTTTTGTTTCATATTTATCTATTGTGTTTTTCTACATGTTGATAATAATTTTTCAAATAACAGATTTTACTTGTTCTACATTTTTCATGTTGTAAAATGGTGTTTTTCAATGATTATAAGACAACTTTTAAAATATTGTTTTTCGTTTTGATAATTATGCATTAAACGATAAACACTTGTTCAGCAATATTAGTTTTATCTACTATTAATCTATTATGCATGAATTGATATACATATATGTGTGTTTTGTTATGTAGTTATTCAAGAAGGGGGATAAAATAGTAATGGACAAAGTTTGAAGACAAAGACAATGACTTTTTTTTATCATATCAATGTATATTGAAACATAGATGTACTTTCTCAATCTTATTGTAGTATGTATTCGAGTCGTAACAATCCTTATTTTCATCTTATTCAATGCATTACTTTTATGTATTCAATGGTCACATAAGGTCCTTATTTTATGTTTATTTTAATACATCATGATTAAGCTTATAATGAGTTGATTTCTATGTGAAGACAAATACTTATTCAAATTAATATATGAGCACACCATAAAAGGATTTATAAAACAATAAAACATGTTAAACTCTGTAATGATTCAAGCCATCGTACAGAATTATTCAAGCACTAACTAATAGATTTTCTAGGATTCATTAACGGATTTTGAATTTTATGGTAAATTAATTATTTTTCTAAAAAATATTGCCACTCTTATTAATCCCTAGAATCAAGGAACTTCCGTTTAAAAAAATGTGGCCTTTTAATTTAAATCTTCAATCAAATCTCCTCCTAAAAATTCGCCACCTTCCTTTTAAAATTAATTCCCCACTAATCCAATCTCCCCCTCCCTATTTTTCTTATCATGTAGCCTCATTAATCACCCTTGATTACCTCTAATCCAACATCCCCTCTTAATCCGCATGTTGTACCACAAAATCTATTGTACCTAAGCGTCCCTCTATTTTAGTTTAGGATATATATATTTGGATTCTAGGATATGATAAATTTATGTAATATCCTTCTATCTTGTATTAACGGAGAGAGTACATTATATCTCTAGTACAAAGAAAGTTCGTACATTTTTGCAGCAACCGAATGTTGCAGGTCTGTATATGTTAGCGTATGGGATTAATTTCATACTCCCTCCGTTTCACAATAAGTGTCGTTTTAGCCCTTAAAATTTGTTTCATAATATATGTTGTTTTAGGTTTTTAAAGTGATTTATTAGGGGTGAATAATGATAATTTTTATTGGAATGTGTATTTGTTGACTAAAGTTGTTCATTCATTGGCCAAAAAAATATAATGAGTGGTAAGATTAAGAAAAAGTTGTAAGTTTTAAAGTGAATGATTGCTTTTCTTAAAAACTGTGTTAAGAGCTAAAACGACACTTATTGTGAAACGGAGGGAGTATATATTTGAAGCTTAACTTCGTTAGCGGGGTATAAATCAAATCGTTAAATTTTTTATAATGATTACATGCTACAAGTTTAGTTTAGATCCCATAACTTAATTAGCTTAATATATGAATATATTATTCGATTATGTGTAATATTATGACAAAGTTCTTATATATTATGTAAAGATCATTTACATAATGCTATGTATATATTCTTAGGCATACACTAACCAATTTCATACATGAACTAAATTCAAGATGGATGACTATATACAACATTTGTTATCATGCATGAATTACATGATCGATGAATATATATAAGATTTCTTATCATTAGATTGCTATTGATAGATAAGTTTTAATTGTATATCATATTATAGGTGAACATCCGATACATTAAGATCGATACATTAAACTTTGAAACTCTAAAACCCTAAACTTTAACCCTAAACCCCAACCCTAAAATTGTAAAACCCTACAACCCTAAAACCCTAAGTGCAACGACATTAGATGTGTTATTATATGCGAGCATTTCATACATTAAGATCACTCGACTCGACCCCAAACCCTAAACTTAATGACATTAATAAGATAGGTTATTATAGGTGAAAACCCGATACATTAAGGCCCCGTTTGGTAACACTATCGGAATCGGATTGGAATCAGGAATCAGAATGGAATCAGGAATCGAAATGAACCATTCCAGAGACGTGTGTTTGGTATGCTGTCGGAATGAACTATTCATAATAATTTTGGTTTAAAATTCTTAGGATTTAGAGTTCTTAATTATTATTTTAAGGGTTTATGACTTTTAGAAATTATAATTTAAGATTGTGGAGTTTTATGATTCATGATGAACAATTATAATTTTTGGAATGGATGATACCTCCCATTTTTCAACTGGAATCAAATTAGTCAGCAGGCTTGGAATGAGCCATTCTTGGGAATGAAATCGATTCCAGAATTTTCTCTACCAAACAACATACTGGAATCATTCATTCTTGATTCCCATTCCCCATTCCCAGGGAATCAAACCAACATGCCCTAAGATCAATACATTAAACTTCGATGAATCCGATCTACAGAACCATATACCCTAGAAACTAAAGTATAAGATCACTCGACTCGACCCTAGACCCTAAGCTTAATGACATTAGATAGGTTAGTATAGGTGAAAACCCGATACATTACATTAAACTCCGGTGAACTCGAACTATAAGACCATATAGCATAGAACCTAAAGTATTAGATCACTCGACTTGACCCTTAACCCTAAGCTTAATGACCCGAATCAAACCCGACTTTTTTCCAATAAATTATATTGGAATTATTAATCCTTTTTTCGGGTAAACGATATAGAAATTATTAATTACTTGATGTACGAGTCCAAATATTATAAAGAAGTAATATATATGCGATTTATTATTTTTTATAATTGAATCGAAGTTTTTGAAATGAATCCTATCCTAATCGGTGTGTATAATAAAAAGTACAATTTGTGTGGACAAAGCAAGAACTGATCCTATCTCAGTGGCTCCCTTCCCCACTACCTAGAGGTTTAGAGTTCGAACCATCGGACAAGTAATATATTTTTTACTTATGTTATGTTTTATTCCGAAATTTTCCTTCAAAATTTTCTTACGCTCTTGTCATATTTTTTTAAGGTTCTGGGCTCTCCTCAGGGTTCTTTGCAATTGAAGAGAAGGATGTGAAGCCACCATGGCCTGTTTTAGAAGCACATTCTGTGCTCTCTAAGGACTCACTACTCTATGTTGACAGTATGTGAAAATAAAAGCTTCTTTATACATAATCCTCCATTTTGCTCGGTGATGTGCCAGCTTTACCAGTTTCCAATTGCCAGCGAAGAAGAATCGGCGCCGGCGGTGATTCGTCGAGAATCGCGTCCAACTGCGAGAGGAACGGCGATCGGACGAGATTCTTCGTCGAGCTGAGGCCGGGGGAGACCACCATTGTTTTGTGGAACAAGTATATGAAGAACGCGGATATGACGAATGGCTCCGAGGCGAGGCTGCTGCCTCTGTTTGCAGGGACATTGTTAAGGTTGTTCACAATTGCCATTTTATGGGTGTGATGCACCGTGATCTTAAGCTCGAGAACTTCTTGCTTTCCAGCAAGGAAGACAATGCCATGTTGAAGGCAACTGATTTTGGATTGTCTGTGTTCATCGATGAAGGTCAGCATTGTTGCTCTATGTTTATTGATGATGCAGAGCTGGTTTGTGTTTCTATGTTTTATGTTTCCTTTGTTGTGGAAGAATTATTCACTTTTGAGTTCCTTATCAAAGCTTTCTGTAGGATATGGCTCTGAATACACTAATCAAAATTGTGCATCGCATTAAATTATGTTTGACATCATATGGAGGAGGAAGTGTTCTTGAGCAAACTCTAAAAAATGGCGATCAAACGTGTATGGAGCTCATGATCTACATGTACCAGAACATATATCGTACTTGAGTTGGTTATTAGACACTAATCAAAATTAATCAGCTTAATTAGTTATGTAAAAAATCTAGTACTATACTCCGTATAGTATTAGTGGAATCTTACATGAAATTTACAAGTCAAAGTCTGCTAAAACAGTAGGGATAATTTTGGGCAGGACAAGCACGTGATAGACTTGCTCGGGTGTATACGGAAGTATTAACATGGTTTATCCTTAAAGAAAGGAAGCAAATTACAGTAAGTGGGTCTCCAAAATAGAAAGTAGGTCAAACCAAACAATATCTTTGTTTGGACCATGTTAATACTGAGTAGTGGGTCCCATCCGAATCTATAGAAAGCAGGTCAAACCAAACAATATCTTTATTCAATTTATCTAAATCTGACTAGTGGGTCCCATCCGAATCTATAGGTTTGGACCCATAACAGAATTAATAAAAATAAATAAAATTATATAATGTGGACCCTACCACTATCTCCATTCTATCCCTGCTTCTGCTGATGTTCAAGTGTACAAGCAAATATGGAAGCTTCGCATTCCGGAAAGGCAGAAACTCTTCGTCTGGCTTGTTGTTAGAGGGGTCATTTTGACTAACCAAGAGCGGGTGCGCAGGCATTTGGCCTCGGATGCCCTTTGCTCGAAGTGCAATATTGAGGAGGAGTCGTTGGTTCATCTCTTGCGGGATTGTGATCTCACAACTCGTACTTGGGATGATCTTCATCCTCCTCTTGCCAGGGAAGTTTTCGTTCACTCTGACTTTGCGTTTTGGATTCGTTCCAATCTCCTATTTCATCAACCGAGTTCTCAAGAGCTTGGATGGGCTGAGATATTTGCAATATCTTTATGGTGGATTTGGAAGTGGCGTAATCTGTTTGTTTTCCAGCAGGAAGTGTTTCCGGGCAACAGGGCGCTTTTTATCCAAAATTATGCCAAGGAGTATGGTGATGCTTGGGCAATACGCAATACTGGAGCTACCCAACGCCAAGTTGAAGAAATTGAAGTGCTTTGGCGGAAGCCCAGGTTCGGATGGGTTAAATTAAACACGGATGGGTCCGTCAAGAGTGGTGGGCTGGCCACTGCGGGTGGCGTAATTCGAGATGCGGACGGGAAGTGGTTATGTGGATTTGTCCATAACATTGGCATCTGCACTGTGCCTATGGCAGAGCTGTGGGGCGTTGCGAAGGGATTACAACTTGCTTGGAGCAGGGGCTATAGGAGGGTCTCTTTAGAAGTTGATTCACAGTTGGTGATTCTGCTTTTAGGGCGGCCTATAGAGGATAGTCATCCCTTAGCTAGCTTGGTACGTATGTGCCAAAGCTTTATTCGTAGAAACTGGGATGTCCAGTTTCGTCATGTGTATCGGGAAGCGAATTGTGTTGCTGACCATCTTGCTTCTTTTGCTTTTGCTTTTAGCATTGGGTTTCATGAATTGAGCGACCCGCCTGTGGGTGTGCTTTCTTTACTTTCCGATGATGTTAGGGGTAGGGCTATCCCCCGCTTGCGTACTACTTAGCCCATTTTTCATTAATTAAATGCCTCTAGCGGACACGGAGACTACCGCCTCTCCTAATACCAAAAAAACAAAGTCCTCCATTATTGTATTTGACCACGGCAAAAAGCAAAGAAACGCATGGTTTACGTAATGTTGTCTGGCTTTTTCCAAATGAGTGTTTTTTTTTCGGTTTCCTTTTCGCAATGAGCGTTTTTATTTTTAGGTACAAAGTGAGCGTTTTTATCATTGCCAACCTGTTAATGCCTTGAACTATGAATTGGGTAAAATGGACCTAGGCCAATTCAGACGAATCTCGACCCATTAATGTTACGTGTCTCTCTAACTCTCTTCTCACCATAGTAGTCTAATCCCCATGAATACAAATTTAAATATAACTAGTGGTCAGGCCCGTGCATACGCACGGGTTCATATTATAAACAAATTTTTATTTGCTTTATTAAACATAATTTAAGCATATTGAATTATTTTACATATAATTCAATTTAGTTTATTGTTGAATTTTTTTAAAACATATTTTATTGAATTATTTTGTTTTAACAACATCTCTTGTATTTAACTTTATGTTTAAATAATCGAAAAAGGCAGTAAGTTGAAAGACAATTTCAAGAGATTATTGAAATTTTAATAATCTCTTTCTTTTACTGTACAGTTTGTATAAAAAACATGAATATTAATTGTTATTTTTTCCTAGTTTATATGGCTATTTATGTATTTATAGATAGATATATGTATATATATAAAGTTTAAAATAATATTTTAGTAGATTTGTGTGATAATCTTCCAGTTGGAGTAAAAAGCAAAAATATTAAAAGTAAATTTAAATTATCTATAATATTGAAAGTGAACAACAAATATTGGTACCTTCTTGAAAATTTTAAATATTAGAATATAAAATCAATATTTGAATATCTTTATACAATTAAAATGATGCACCAACTATAGTTTAGATTAATGATTTATATATATATAGATATATTTATTCAAGGTATTATGAAAATGATCTATAATATTCAACGTGAAAAATATTATTTGAATACCTTTGCATTACAACCTAGCATACCTATAATTCAAGTCTGATATGTACATAATTTCGAAGTTTCTAACCATTAAGGCTCCGTTCGGTACTTCTTTTTTTTTGGAGCGGGTTCAGCTAGATGGAGCGGAATCGACCAAAAAAAATCCACCCTTGTACCCCCAAGGGGGCTGGCTTTCCGTGAATGTCTCCCTCTTTCCGCTCCCCGGTACCTATAGCGCCGAACGGACCCTAAGCTACACTTAAATTTATAAACTATTTTATTTAATAATATGTATATATAGAAATTTGTGACTCAATGCATAATATTGATTATTCTTTTTATTCTCATTAATTATTTTTCTATTTTGTATGCTCTTATACAAAATCCGTTTTCTTTAATATGTTATACTACTATTAAGATAAATGTGTCATTATAGCATTTAAAATAAAAATGATCTATCATATTTAACTTGAAAAATAATATTTGACTACCTTTGCATTACAATCTAGCTTACCAACTAAATTTTAAAAATTATCTATAAAATAATTAAAGGTGAAAAACTAATTCTCATGTGTGATAGGCTCAAGTGTATATAAAAATTTATGACCAAATACACCATATTGATTACTCTTTCCATTATCAATATTTTTCTATGTTTTATGTTCTCATGTAAAAAAATAGTTTCCTTGATTAAGTAATATTAATATTAACATTAATGTATCATAAAGACATTTAATATCCCCTCATGTATACAACTTTGTATATGTAGTATACATAAATATAGTTTGTAAATGATCACTTTTTTTGTATTCACTTTTTAGTTTTCAATAGGAAATGGAATACTAATTAAATTATACATTTCTAATACAATAGTTTATTTTTTAAAAGAATTACCTTTTGTATTCACTTTTTATACTCATAATGGGTCATGATGACATTAAATACCCCCTATTAATACAAAATTTTAAAATTTATAATTGGTATGAGACATAAAACACTAATTGTTATACATTTCTAATACAATAGCTTTTTCTAAGACAAAATTTATAGTTTTCAATATCAATATAGTTTTCAACTAATCACTTTTTGTATTCACTTTTTAGTTTTTTATGTGAAACCAAATACTAATTGTCATACATTTCTAATACAATAATGTGTTCTTTCAAATGATAACTTTTTGACAAAAAATATAGTTTTCAAATAATCACTTTCTGTATTTACTTTTTACTTATATATATTAAACAAAATACTAATTGTTATACACTTTTAATACAACTAGCAGGTTGCACCCGTCTGATGGACGGGCAAAGGCTATCGGCTAACAATACATGCACCTGTACTATAATTTGCCGTCCTTTCTAATTGTGCAAACCCGTTAAATACCAGGATGCTCTACAGTGATCTGACACCCTATTGTTTGATCACACTGAATGGATTAACATAATTTGATGATATTAGTTGATTATATCATTAACCTTACATTATAAAAAAATACCCAACAAAGACAAAGACAGAAACTAATAAATATACCATTCATTTTCTTCAATACATAGTACTTTCACATTCGAGATAACAAGAGGCTACTAAAGTAAAAACAGAGTTATACCTCAAATTCCAAGCCTACGTACTGGTATTAAACAAGACATACATACATAGAAACCGATACAAGACTCAGTTTAATGAGTTTAAACTGAAAACAAAGAACCAAGCCAGCTACAATGAGGATCATACAGAGAAAGAATCCTGATCATGCACAGCCATGTGTTCTTGTGTGCACGCATTGATCACTCTCGTATCGAATTCTCTTGGAGCCGACGAAGCAAGAATTTCAACGACCGATTGTAGTTTTGGTACGCGATATTCACATTTTCCCAATCGCCCAACAGATGAGTCACGAGCCTTGCATTACTCGGGTCCGAGTAGTTTATGACCCACTTTAGGATCTCCTTGTCATTTCCAAATTCTGCACTGAACCTGCAAACCAGAAAAAACACATTCAATGAATTCATGCTCAGTGGAATGAAACCAAGATTAAGTTGCCCTGCTTGTTTTCTACATTACCATTTGATGATGGTAGTAAGTGGACTCTTCTCTTGGCTAGATCTACCTCAATTCCGCCATTGGCGAAGAATTCTTATGTGGAGGCCTTCAGCTCTGCCTCAACGTTTTCGGGTGTCAAGAATCTCACTGTTGGACCAGATCTTGTTGCCTCACATAGTCCAAAATGAATTAATGGATTCACTCCAGGGAAAGAAACCTAGAACGAAGTTGAGGATATAAAGTTCAATCCTAAAGATATGTACTAAGGAATGGTGTTAAGTTTTTGTACCTGTAATCGCTTGTCGCCATATGCAAAAGGTTTCGTCAGGGAATATGGCGGTCTTTGGTTGGATCTAAGAATTCCGTTCTTGGCTGCGCTAAGAGAGTAAGGTTGCCCTCCAACAAGATATAAGTCATTGATCATTGCTTTCTTGTCCCAAATACTCTACGGATGGCCTAATCTTACCTTTTGTTTTGTGATCTGCAGATTCTGCACTAACAAATCGGTCTACTTTCTATTGGTCCAACCTCCTTCTCCAGGGCAATAGATCCTAAGTCAAGAACCTTAGTTACCCTGCAAAATTAAGCATCTCACGTATCATCACTTGAAAAGAACACAAAAATAATTTTACTTTTTAATTGCACTCTAGCTAAATGATCGAACAAATTCCAAGTGCAAAGTGAAGCTTCATACAAAAAGTTACCTTGAAACATTTTCATTGGTTGAAACAGAATTTTCAGAGCACGATCCATGATAAGATGCACCCTGCTAATAGTGAGCATCAAGATCTAAACAAGCTAAGGCCAAAGACAAAAGGCGAAAAAAGAAGAAGAAGAAGAAGAAGAAGAAGAAGAAGAAGAAGAAGAAGAACAACAACAACAACAACAACAACAACAAAAATATAAAATAGCTAAATCAAATTGATCCATATCCAATTATCCATACAAACCTTATTACTTTGAAGTGACTTTATGCTTTCATCTCCTTCCTTGATTTCTGACATTTCATCATTATCTTGGATCTAACAACATGTAAGGTAAGAAATGAAGAAACTGGAATTAAATGGATGTTCAAATCCAACATTTTAGGACAAGAAGATTGTCTACCAATGATGCTTGCACTTTCAAATCCTCAATATCAATGTTCCAAGCACTGACACCTTTTTTGTACTCGCTCTAAGATGAAGAGACAAATTGGCAAAGGGATCAATAAAAAATCATGACTCGGGTAGTCGGGTTTTGATAACAATGCCAAATTATAATCATTATTCGTAAGGAACCTGAGATAATGCTTCTTGATCTGCTGAACGAACTTGCTTGAGAGCTAGTGATGCAGGATCTTTAATCTGCATGTATTAGCGAGCTCATTGTTCAGAAGCTGTCACTTGAACATGACGACAGGGGAGATTGAAAAATTATTACTGATTCCAAAACAAAATTTGATATCACAACAATTCTGTCCATATTATAAAACTGAAGGTGAACACGCTACAAATCTGTACAGGCAGATGGAAATTCCATAAGCTAATCTAAGAGTAAAAATTTATATCACCAAATATGCACACGAAATTGGAAAGAAGAAAACCTACATATTCTTCCGAATATCAACAAGAAAATCATCCAATACACCACAAAAAGAAAAGTTGAATACTCCATAACTATAGAATTTACATTAATGAAACAGCAAAAACCATGATATCATCATACCTGTCCATAGCCGAGATCAACTCCATAGATGAACGAAGCACCATGTTGAAGAGTGCAATCAGTGAATCCTCCGGTGGACAATTCTAAATCAAGGGCAACTTTTCCCTCTACATCAACACCCAATTGCTCAATTGCAGCTTGTAACTTCAGTCCTGCTCTGAACAAATCACGAACAGAATAGCAAAACATATGGTTTGCCACCAAACCTTCTATAGGTCTATATCATGAGTAGGTTGTTCTCAGGAGTGATCACCTACATACATATTTTGGCTCATCAGCTGTTATCTCCACAATAGCTTTATCTGAGACAGGACTTCCAGCGTTATTCACCCTTTCCCCATCAACAAACACTTTTCCTGAAATCATCATCATACATATACATTACTAAAAATTACATTACTAAAAAAAACAGATTTTACTTGCATCAGAAAAGGACCCAAAATCAAAAAAATACTCGCCTTGCATTATCCATGACTGGATAAATATACGGCTATATTGCTGAAATCTTTCTAGGCATACTTCATCTAATCTCTTTCTCCTAAAAGTACATCAATTGGGTAAATATATGGGCAAGGAAACAAAATTAGCTGCTAAATGCGACTAAGGGCCCGTTTGGTATCCAAAGGTGGAATCGGAAACGGAATGAAAATGAACCTCGTCCAATTATGGATCACTATACATTAATTGCAAAAAGTATTTTAATTTGAAACTTTGAAATTTGTGTGTCTAGAGAAGGGATGAAGGGATTGATTGAGGTGTTTTGTTACCCCACCCTTAGATTAGGGAATGATTAAGGTGCTACAAGGGTACCGTAAGCCCCCTTGCGGTAGTTTTTGAATGAAAATTGAGGTGACTCATCATGTATCATGATGCTAAAGTGGACTAGGTTCGTTTCCATTCCATTCTATTCCGTTTCCGATTCCGCCTTTGGATACCAAACGGGCCCTAAGTATCAAAGAAGAAATCATTACTTCCTTGGCACCTGAATCTTCCCAGCCTTAACAGTAGAAAAGCATCTCAAAGAACTCCATGGCACTGGTTTCGGTGCGCTCCCACCAGAACTGATCTTCGAACAAAGTTCCGGTTCCTATCACCGGATCTGGGAAGGCCTTTCCGAGGTAGTGGCGGATGGCGGCGGCGGTGGTCGGGGGTGGCCAAGCGTGAAGACTTTTCCGGCCTCCGAGAAGGCGACATCGGGTTCGCACAATACGTAGAGTTCGGTGGCTGTCTTGAAAAGCCCCTTCCGACGCTTCGAGAAGGTCGTATCCTCCATGGTAGACTTCAAATGCTCAATCGGAGCACTCTCTGCAAGCAATTTACACACGGAAATCAGGAATCGTATCCTTCATGATCAATTACCAGCAATGGTGACGATAGAGGAGGAATTGAGAAGAGAAGAGAGTGGAAACCGCCCGTGGAAGAGAAGAGAGCTTCTAATCGTATCCTCCGTGATCAGGAATCGTATCCGGGACCGGTAGTAATTACCAACAAGTGACTTTCTAGCTTCAATATTGGAATGAAAATGGCTTGTGGAAGGTCAATGGACTGTATTCTGTTTCAGCAATCAGTAGAGGATTATCACTGTACGGTGGAAAACACAAATATGGGGTGGGGATTAAAAACTGAGTATTTATTTTACCTTTTTTGGGAGGGAGAGTCTTTAGATATGTATAGAAGATAGTTTATCCTTTCAAATAATCAATTTTTATTTATCAAAGAAATGGCCCCCAAAACACTCCCGTTTTCGGCCCCCCTTGAAACCCAAGCCAATGAACAGCAACCTCAGCCCCTTTTCCGAAACTCTAGGTTTCGATTGCAATCCCTTGCCGGCTCAATCCTCTGCTCCCTTGTTCTTAGTTGGAGTGATTATGATGGTCAAAGAAAAAGCAGAAGTGAAGATGATGACTTCTTGCCCCAAATTTCCGGATTTCCGCTCGATGTCGAGAGAGAGAAAAATCCAAATCTCGTTCTAAATAGGATTGTAGAGAACGAAAAACCCATCGGCTCTCCCATGGGGATCTCAAATCCCTTCATGATGGAAAAACTGGGGCTGTTCATCAAGGAACCCAAGCCAAACAAAAGGTTAGGGATGATCGATATGGCTCATGAAAGGTTGCTGTTCATCCAACGATCCCTGGGGGCAGAAGGGCGGCACTCTTCTTTGCTGGTGTCCCGGGGTCCTCCCTCATCTGAAGACAACAAAAGGGGATTTCCTTTTTCCCCAAGGAACGGATTTGATAGACTTCATAATCACGCAGATCGGTATTTCTCTGTCACTCTTCTTTTGGATCTAAGAATTAGTCTAATGGTAATGGTAGGTGAGCGGATTGCCTATAAATTGCTTCACATATGCTTGTTGTTTGCCACGAATTCTCAGTTCCCTCCTAATCAAAGTATTTTCATCTCTTCTACTACTGTGCCAAATCTTTATATATCTGATGCTATGGACATGGATCAACGCACCTTCAAGAAGGTATTGTGTTATGATTTTCTCTTCTTTAAAGAACAATCTTGTAAAGACAATTCTAAAGAAATTGCTAAAGAATTTTCTACCATGGCCAATGAGGCCTTAAAGGGTAGTATGTTTTGGAATTTTGACACTGATGTCACACCTTGTAAATTGGTAAGACATGACAAGAATGGATTTGTGATTTTTTGGTTGATACCTAATTGGTTGAGATTTGATATTTTCAGCTACTCCGTTATTGAATTAGTGTGTTTACAAGCGGAAACTAAGCCTAGCTTATATGGCTCAATTGGATTTTCATACTTGACACGGCTTAAACATGAAGATTTAGAACACAAAAGGGCAACAGGGAGATGCTTGGTAAATATGACCTATCTTCAATGCCCACAACATGCGCATGTCCTTAGGAAAACTAAGGTAACTTGGCTAGAAGTAGTCCAATTGGAACGGAAACAGGAGGTGTTTGGTAATTATGTTACCACAAAGAGCAACAAGGAGACGATGGACTTTGGTCCATGCTGGGCACTTGAATTGGAAGAATTAGATGTTGAGAATTGTGTGTTTTGGTGGTTAAGGAAGTATCATGGTTCACTCCTGTATTGTAAAACTTGTAATTTCTATATGGAAAACGTATGTTGTTTTTTCTTGTGTATGAGAACTATAATATTTGCACTTGGTGTGGAAAGAAACTTGGACCCATATCTACGGATTATTGACAAGCTTAAATGCTTAATTATCAAAAAACTGAGTAGAAGCTATTGGACTGATCGTATTGCTCAGGCAGTGGATCAAACTAATTTTAGATGGTTGCCATCTTATAGCCCCGTGATAGGAAAATCTCGTAAGAATTTGCTAAAAGGAAATTTGTGGAAACAAATAAGAACAAAGTCTAACATAATAAGAACAGTTTGCAACCGACTCAGGGGAGTTGTTGGCCACTTATATAGATCAAGGTATAAATGAAAGTCGCCTTATGGAATAGTAGAGGGATGGGTAGGAAATCCTTCTGGCCTGAGATTGACTCATTCTGTAAAATTGAACAAATTCAAGTTATGGCTATTGTAGAGACAAAGACGGATAAACTACCGAGCGATCAAGTATGGAGACGCGCAGGGTTTGACAATATTGTATGGTCCCCGGCTGAAGGGAGGGCTGGGGGTATTTGTGTTATGTGGAAAGAACACCAGCTTACTAGTGAGCATATTGAAATCCTAGTCCACAAGCCGAGATATATTATTATGAAACATGTAAATTTACTAACGGGGTGGGTAATTGCGTTGTGTTTTATGTATGCTCCACCAAACGAGACTCAAAAAGATACCTTTTGGACAGAATTTACTAACTGTATACTTGGAATCGACATCCCCATTGTTATCATAGGTGATTTAAATGAAATCCAAGAAGTTGGTGACAAAAAAGGAGGATGTATACCTACGGCTAGTAGATTCGAACGACTTCAAAACTTGAAAGACACTTGTGACCTACGCGACATACCTACTACTGGGAATAGGTTCACTTGGCGAAAGAACAAAACAGAAATTGATAATATCTACGAAAAATTGGATCGTGTAATTGTTAGTGAAAGTATACTACAGTGGTTCCCTGGAATTCGAACCCACAACCACGCTTTCACGTCTTCTGATCACTGTAAAATATCGGTCGATATTACGAATGCTAGAATAAGTAAAGCTGCACCGTTTAAGATGGAGAAGATGTGGCTTATGAGAAATGATTATCGGAACGTGGTGAAACAATCATGGAGAGTCGATTTCCAAGGGTCCTTTATGTTCCAGCTCATGAAGAAAACACAACTACTCAAAACTCACACGAAGCAATGGAAAAGGAAAAAATTTGGAAACACGTTTGAACAATTACGTGAAATTGAGGACACACTTCTTGATTTGCAACAACAGATTATTGAATCCCCGCAACCAGCACTAGTCCAAAAACAACTTCGATTTCTGCGAAAGAAGGAGTGCATTCTTCAGTTCCATAGAACGTACTGGAGGCAAAGGGCAAAGACAAAACATGTAAAACTAACAGATTCAAATTCAGGATACTTCCATAAGATAGCAACGGGAAGACGAAACCATAAAACTATAAGAACAATCACGATGAGTGATGGCACCCAAATCGTGGGAGAAGAAAACATTTGTCGAGAAATTAGAGATGATTTCTGCAAGCGTTATAAAAAAGAACACATAAATAACGCCATCCTTGAGGAATACCTAGCACTTATAGACAAAGAAATAACAGATGTGGATAATAATGGCCTAACAAGGCCAGTGACGAATGAAGAAATAAAAAGCGTTGTGTTTCAAATTGGTTCAGACAAATCTCCAGGTCCAGACGGCATGACATCGGAGTTCTATAAGAAATATTGGGACATCGTTGGCCCTACGATAATAAAAGCGATAAAAGGTTTTTTCCATTCAGGAAAGATCTTAAAGCAAAGTAATCATACGTTTATTTCGTTACTGCCGAAAAATGATAACCCCTCAACGACTAACCACTATAGACCTATAAGATTATGTACGACGATATATAAAATAATAGCTAAGATCCTAACGGAAAGATTAAAGAAGGTTATGCCCAAAATTATCCATCCGTTGCAAGGAGCTTTTGTGGCTGGAAGGGCAATACAAGATAACGTGCTCATAGCACATGAAATTTTTCATTCCTTTAGAGGAAGTCAAGCCAAAGAAGGATGGATGACGGTCAAATTGGATATGGAAAAGGCATATGATAGGGTAGACTGGGAGTTCCTCTTCCGTATCCTTTATCAATTCGGTTTTAACGACAAGTTTGTTGGATGGATTCGGGAGTGTGTATGTACCGTGTCTTTTTCAGTCTTGGTGAACAGTGGACCTACTGCACCTTTTGTGCCAGAACGAGGAATCAGACAAGGAGATCCTCTCTCGCCATATCTATTTGTAATTGGAGCAGAAATCCTTGCCCGGAAACTCCAGAAGGTTAGTGAGTGCCCAAAGCCACTAATAGGATTTCCGATAGCTAGAGGAGGCAAGAGGGTGCCATTTTTAGCATTCGCGGATGATATCATTATCTTTGCTAAAGGAAACCAGAACGCATGCAATCAAATGAAGAAGATTATCGAAGATTATTGTGCAGCGACAGGACAAAAGGTAAATTATCATAAATCAGCATTTCACACTTCGAAGAACGTGACTAGCCAGCAGAAACAAAGCATCAAACAAACACTAGGAATAAGTACGATGGAAAATTTAGAAAAATATCTAGGATGTCCCATCATTAATGGTAGAGTGAACAAAGAAACTTTTCAAGACACAATCGGAAATGCCCAAAGACAGCTAACGAAATGGAAAGCCAATATGCTATCTCAAGAAGGACGAACAGTGTTAATCAGGTCGAATCTCTCCACAAAACCAAACTACCTAATGCAAAGCTTCATGTTGCCAAAACATATAACTGATGAAATTGATGTCATAAATAGAACCTTTTTTTGGAATAAAGATAGACAACATAAGCCACTTATCGGATGGGACCGAATATGCAAACCAAAAGCTTACGGGGGAGTAGGCATTAGAAAAGCGGAGAATGTGAACAAGGCGCTCCAAATGAAGCTTCTTTGGAAAATTCTTACTGAACAGGACAACGTTTGGGTGCAAGTGGTTAACGAAAAATACTTACGGGGAAGCTCACTCTCGGAGTATAAAATGAAGTCGAACAGCTCATGGCAATGGAAGCAATTGATGAAACTAAAATCAGAATTTGAGAAAGGATTGAGGTGGCAAATAGGAAACGGTCGGTCGATTAAGTTCTGGAAGGATAGATGGCTCACGAACGAACCACTTGCAGAATGGGCAGCTATAAATGATCATGAGAACGTGGTAACTACAGTCGACCACTTCATTTCTACGGACAAAAAATGGAAAATAAATGAACTTGAAAAAGTGATTCCTAACGAAGTGATACAGAAAATAATAAGTATCCCAATCCCGGAAAATGATATTGAAGATAAGTTGGTTTGGGCTCCAAGTAGGAACGGATGGTACTCCACAGACTCAGCAATAAGCCTAATAACTAAAGAAGAAACCATGACCGTGAACCCCAACGCTTGGATCTGGAAGTTGGATACATACCCAAAAGTAAAGAATTTTCTATGGAAAATTGACATGAATGGGTTACCCACGAAACAAAGACTTATTGAAAAACATGTTGTTGTTCCCCAAGGATGTCTCATGTGTAATGCTACGTATGAGGACTCGATTCATCTGCTGCTTGAATGCCCACATACATTGGAGGTAATAAAGAGCATAAATGTCAATACGGAACGCGTACTTAGAGAACATAACCTATCACAAATGAACCCTCGAAATTTATTATTCGAGCTAAATAGCAAACTAAGGAAAGAAGAATTCATTGAGTTAGCAGTGGCTTTGTGGGGCATCTGGTACCAGCGAAATAAGGTACTTTTCCAACAAACACAAAACGACTTCATACAAGACCTTAGCCTCTATATACGTAACCACCTGATACAATGGAAACAAGCGAGAGAATGGCATGAGGATGAAGAAAAGTGTTTGAACAAGGGTGTCTTTCCAAGAGGTAGATCACGAAACAAACCCCAAGGTTGGAGGAAACCGTATCGGAATTATGCAAAATTAAATTTTGACGGATCTAAGCTTAGTAATGGCAATGCATCTGGAGGATCGATCATAAGAGATGAGAATGGGAACCCAATCGTCGGGTCAGCCAAAACGTATGGAAAAGTTTCGGTCCTAATGGCAGAAACAATGGCATTATGGGATGGCGTGAAGAAGGCCAAACAAATGGGCATAAGAAAGATTGAGATAGAAGGGGATAACATTGTAGTCATCAAAGCAGTTAAAGGACTAATTAGTTGCCCTTGGGAAATAGAAAGGATTATTACAGACATTCTCATATTCCTTCGGGGTTTCGAGTCAGTTCGTATCTTTCATGGGAATAGACAGTGTAATACTGTGGCCGATAAAATAGCTTTTCTGGGCCATAGTCTCTCATGGGAAACCATCTGGAATCATCACGAGCTTTTAGCTCTCATCCGAAAGGATGCCCTAGGAATTCCGCCCTAAGGCGGGATCCTAATCCTCACCGTTTTCAAAAAAAAAATAAAAAAAAATCATTTTTTATTTATTTTTTATGCTCATTAATGTGATATGAGGGTATTAGATTTCCTACAAAATCAGGAAAATTGTATAATTGTCACTCATAATCAAAATATAAGAACAATGACACTTATTGATGCGGGTCCGAATCGGAGGGTCTCAAAATTGTAATTTATAACCGAACCCCGTAGTAGTACAAGGTAGGGTGTCGAACACTCGGGAGTTCTTGCGTTGAGAGCACCTAAAAGCCTTGGAAAAGGGAATGAAAAGCTAAAACAAAGGAAAAACAAGAGAAACCACTCGGGACCGACACAAGTCACTTCGGGCCCGAGGTGGATCGACAGAGGTTTGGTCGGGACCGACACAGAGTAAGTCGGGCCCGGTGTTTGGGTAAGTCGAACCTTTGCAAAATGGGAGATAGATCTTGGGTTTTTGGGTTCCTCCTCTAGTAGATGTGGGCTTTTCCACCCCAATTCTAGCAATAAGTGTTGATCCTCGTAGGATCGAGGTTGTTTGCCGCGCCTCGGCCCCGCCACTTCTACACATCGACCCTAGGGAATTTGACCTCCGTTTCGATGCAAGTTCAAGTGATAGGCAATCGATCACTTCCGTTCACTCTTGCCAATCACAAGCCCTTGATCCCTTGCTTCCACAAGAGATTGTAGCTCTAAGTAGAGTGGGTTCCTAGATCAATCACTTAAGGCTATGGAATTGGGGGTTCAAACCCAACCTAGCTAGAGGTTTCCCCCATAGCCCAAGATCAATGGAATCTACTCCATATGGCTAGAGTAAAAAGCAATCAAATCACAAAGCAAACAAGTCTCAATCATCAAACTCAAAGCAAATCCAAATTTCATTCACCAACAAAGTAAATCCACAAACTCCAATCCAAATCAACAAAGTGCAAATCAAAACAAAGACAAACTCACAAATTCTCCCCTAGATCTATCCTTCTCCACTGATTTTCTCTTCCTTCTCCTCTTTTCTCCTTCTCCTTGCTCTCCAAGTCTTCCTTGAGCCTTTGAGAGTGATTAGTGGTGTGTAATGATGTCTATTCTTGTCTACCTTGCTAATTGTCATCCTCCCTTTTAATTAGAAGCTAAGAATGCCCAAAATAGAAGAAGGGCAAAAGTGGTAGATCACATTTGTGTGCCTTGGAGCCCAACCCTCACTTCCGCCGACTTGGACCGACACACGGGGGACCTCGGGCCCGACTTGCCACAACTCGGTCCTGGTCTCCATATGTCGATCTCGGGCCCGAGTTCCTGGGCAACTCGGTCCTGGCCTCGATCCACTCTTCTTCTTGGCTTTTCTTGTGCTTCTCTTCATGGATTGCTCGGCTCTTCCGCTCCTTAGACTTGTGCTTTGCTACTCCTTCGGGTCTCCTTCCAAAGTCTCCTCAAATCATGCCAAAACACCTACAAAATGCACCAAATTCGCATAGTCTCCGAATCTCATAGAAAATCGGAATCTAAGCTTAAAAGGAACAAAACTCACAAGAAAAGGAACAAGACACATATTTACATGGGAAATTAACCTATAAAACACAACCAATTTGTGAGACATCACTTATCAACATAAAACTGTCACTTGTATAAAACAAGTAATCAACTGACATACCGTTTGTTAAACCATCGGTAGAAGGGCATACGGTCTTCATTACTATAAAAGGAGTACTTTGGACGAATAGGCATTTTGGGAGGCTTCAACTTCTTCTGCTTCTTCTTCCCAATGGTGTATGGCGTGTGAGTCAAAGGGCCTCCCTTCTTCAGCCTAACAGATTTCCTTACACAGCCGAGATTTGGAACACCCATCTCCAGAGTACGGTTGTGCATGTCAAACTCCACAGTCCCTTCATCATTAGCTTCTCCTCCATCTTCTTCTTTTCCAGCCTCTTCTTTGTCACCTCTGTCACTTTCTCCAATGCCCTAAGTACCCTCCTCTGTTTCACCTTGTTCTGTCCCACCTTCTTCAATGCCCTAGGTAGTAGCTTCTGTTCCACCAGAATCATCCACAATCAAATCTTCGGATTCTTTGTCTCCCTCCTCAACAGGATCACCATCTTCAACACATCCAACATCATCATTTTGAACTTCATCCAAATACGCAAATAAATGACCATGTTCAGTCATTTGAGAGCAATTATCCCTAATGTCTCTATAAACATCGCCAAACTCAAAATCTAATTCAGCACGTAATAGAGCTAAAAAAGTGGAACCTGACTCACCTGAAGACACTTTTGGAGACACAATAGAATCGTTTCTTCTCTCATCTTCCTTCATCAAAACTTCATTCACCTTTCTTGTTTCATCACCACCCTTCACAACAGCATCATCACTAGAGAGCTTCATCGACTCAATCCCTTTGCAATCACTCAAATTGATTGGAGTTGGTGGTTGCACAGTCACAACAACATCATCTTCATCATCAGAATTTGAATTGGCCCCCATTCTCCTTTGAAATGAATCAACCTTATTCCACAGCCTTGATAGAGTCATGTCATTCCGTGCAACCTTGTTCTCTAGATTTTTCATTGACCTCAACATATCATTGCACAAGTCGTTGACACTGGAAACAAGCCTCTTAGCCTAAGCAGGCTCTCCACCTTCATCACCCTTCGCAACAGGAACATCCTTGAGATGACTCAGAATCTGAGCAGCTTCGACTTGATCATCACCATGAACATCTTCTCGAACTAGTTCAGGAGCTGCTTCTGTCACTAGTTCTATCACTGGTTCTATCATTGGAACTGGCCTCTTGAATTTTTCAAGAATAGCTGGGAGAGGATTGGCTGAAGACTTTGGTTTCTTAGGGATCCTTGGCAGCTGCAATCTCTTACTCTGTCTCCTAGAAGATTCAACAACAGTTTTCTTCTTCTTCGAAGGAGCAGAAACTTTGACATCACTTTTAGAAGGTTGCGCTTTCCTCTTCACACCAGCATTGACTTTTTCACTTTGCTTTGCCTTCCCTTTGTCAACAGTTGGAACCCGGAGAGCAATAACAAAGTCAACCAGATCGTCGTCAGTGGCAGAATCTTAGTCATCTTCATGAATGCCCTTCATTTTCCGGCTTGAAATGATCCTTCTAATGAGTTCATCAAAAACAAGATCTTTAGCCTCATCAGGGTAATCAGAGTAGATAAACTCTAAAAACTCAGAGTAGGAGGGTGTTGAGCAAAAATGTACACAAAATTGCAAAACATATAATAATTATTTTTATTTTAGTTCGACCCTCTCTTTTAACTCTTTTGATTAAAAGCAATATCGATACAAAATATTTAATGGTTTTTATGATTTGGGCTGCATCCAATTTTACGGGTTGCCTACGTATCTCTTTTCTAGAGAATCAAGCCTTACGCAGTTCAGAATTATTTGTTTGTTTATTTTGGTTTTATGTTTGATTTTCACACATCAGCGGAATAAACCCGAACCCACCTTCTAGGAAGGGTTGCTCGGACTCAAACCAACTATCATTTGTGTGATGTAAATAAGATTAAACCCACCTTCTAGGAAGGGTTGTATAATCTCTTCACTATCAAACACAAGGCTTAAGGGTTTATTGTTTTTAATTTAATTTGTGACTGAATACGACACATTTATATTTTTATGTCGAATTTCCTACGTATCCATTTATATGATATGGAATCAAGTCAAACGTAGTTCTAGGATATATATTTGATTTGATTTGAGATTCGCGACTGAACTTGATATATATGATCAATATCAAGTTTCCTACGTAGTTCATAAAGAACATCAAGTCTTTACGTAGTTCTTTAAGACATTGAATTTTAATTTAAGGTTGCGATTGAATTTAACGCGTATAAATTTCACGTTAAATTTCCTACGTACCCGTATGAACGGGATCAAATCATACGTAGTACTAAATTAAATGACTAGCATGATCATATGATTTCAATTTTGATCATGCCTTATATATTTTATATATTGACCCACTTTTGAAGACTTGAATTAATTTGTCTATACAGTGGACCAAGACATGAGTTAATCACCATTAAGGTGATTTGTTTCTTAGTTATGAAACGTGAAACGGTTTTAATGCTTAAGTGCCGATCTAACCTATGCATGGTAACAAAGGTAATTAACTTTAAAGCATTTTTTGTGTATACAACCCCCTGAATTCGTGATTTACCAACTTCAATTTATATAGGACTAGAAAAGTTGCCCTATTTGAAGTTCTTATATATTAATATCTTGATTTGGTCTATGACCACTACCATTATTGTGACATGCATATATCGCCACTACTATGTAATGATCAGAGATCACCCATGTACAATTCTAATGACTTAAAAGAGTCAAATCTAATTTATAAACTGACTCAAGGCCTTATTCCTTAGACGTGTATGTACGTATATGACTGGTACGCATACACATGTCATCGTTAATTCTATTTACGTACTCAAAACATTATAGTTACGGTCTTTATGGATTAGTTAAGATTCATGACTCGTTTGATACGTAGTAGAAGAGTTGAACGACTTAAGTATTTTTTTCTGGATTTCTTTGATCAAAATCCTTATATAATCTCGGAATAAACCGGACATTATAACGATTAGGGAAGAGATTCCAGGCGTGTTGTTCACAAATTAATTAACTGACGGATCAAGAGTAATTACTCCAAATCTATCATTTTGTGAACAATGTGGAGACCCGAAAGTAATTACTTCCAAATCAACCACAAATCCGGAGATAATATAGAGACCCGAAAGTAATTACTCTCGGATCAACTACGAACATGTACGAACATCACCATGATACAAGGGTGTGAAAGTAACTACTTTCGATCCCCATGTATACTAAATATCCCCACAAGTTCCTGATGAATCACCGGCCTTCTCCACGTACTAAGCCTTGATCATCTTCCCTCTCTCATTGATATATTGCACAAATATATCTCGTAAAGATGGGGCAATTTGGCATATTTTTTGTTTTGCCAGTGAGAACCCCCTCCCCTTTTGGTTTTACTTTTTTGTTTCTTTTGATTTGGCAGGCAAATGTAGGGATCCAAATTAGTGAAACTCCCTGTAGGGCTACGAGATTGATAGGAAGAATTCTCTTGGCCTTGTTGTTTTCTTCCTTTTAATCGTGCCCAAGGATGGACGGGGATAATCCAACCCCTAGCGGTTTCTTTCCCTTCCTCTTATATAATGAGTAGGAAGAAGTTACTTTAATAACTTCTAAGTAACCACCATCAGGTAACTTCTTTTAACTTTAATTTTTTAATTGTTGTTTGGCCAAATTGTAATTCTCTCAAATCAATTTCAATTTGGGCCCAAATTTAATGGAATGACATATTTGTCAACTTTAATATCATATTTGCATTTAATTTAAAATAGGTTAACCAAATTTAATATTTTGGTTAATTTTTAACTATTTCAAGCAAAATCTCGATTTATTATAAATTTGTGAAATTTTGCCCGCAAACAGATACCCCCCGAACTTTGGACGTGTGAGGAATTGAACACGTACGAAGTTCGAACTTAGGCGCTACATATATTTTTTTATAAAAGCACCATATATTTCTTCCTGAAATTATTCTCAATGGAGAGCTTAATTTCCGTCATGGTCCGATACATGAACACGGAAGATGGTTTAAAGGCTTGATGCCGGGTTTGAGGGTTTTCTTGTGATGGACAAGTGCTTATTTGAGGCCCTGATATCCAAAGCTTTGTGTTTTGCAACTACCTTGGAGGTGACCTTGTGTCAAACCAAGAGATTTGGTGCTCATTTATATGAAAGCTTTGAATGACCACACATATAAATGATGTGGGCCGATTAAATTTTTGAGTCCCTTTGTTAAAAACAAAAGTGTTTATAGAGATGTGAGCTTTTTTGCTCGAGAGAGAAGAAAATTTTGCTTGTGCAATGCTATTGCAAATATTGCTGATCAAGGCAATTTTCAAAGGGTTCCATGGAAGGAACATTTGTTTGGAAGACCTATTTGGATCGGTCACTAAATATGGACATGATGATCCAGGTCATGGAATTTTGGCATATACATACCAATTTGATTTTGGTTTGTTTCTCTTTTTGAGAACATTTTATGTTAATGTATATAATTGATTCTTCTCTCCTTTTATTTTCCTTATTTCACTAGTTAGCACAATAATATATGTGCAAATCTTCGGACCATATGAATAATGTATTTATGTAGTCAATATAATGATCAAACGACTACGAGATATGATAATAAGATTTTTCTTCTTCTATCCTTGTTGTTTTTTTAGGGAAGAAGATATCTTGTTTGTTTATATGGCTGCATCTTGCATGTTAAATGACCAGATTGTCTACGTACCCCCTTTGTGAGGGATCAAGCCGATCGTAGTTCTTTATGAACCATGTTGTTATATTTTTTGTTATGTGCATCAGAGAACAAAATCCAAACCCACCTTCTAGGAAGGGTTGTCTGAATCAGTCCAACTATCATTTGCACCTTTTTTACCTTCTCATGTACACATTATCGAGTAATTTGAACCCACCTTCTAGGCAGAGTTGCTCGAATTGCCCCGAGTATTATTTGTGTACATTGGGTTTCATTTTAACCTCAAATTATATCTTAAGGTTTGCGACTGAATCCAACGTATGCTAAACTTGACGTTGAATTTCCTACATACCCTTATCGGGATCAAGTCTAGATGTAGTTCCATTAAAAACTTACTTCTGAACAAGCATTTTTGTAATGCCCGGATCTCAATAAGTCAAATATTGGCATCCTCATTAAGATTAGAGGATTAACCATTTGAAGAAGTCTTCAAGCATTGAACTCTTTCTTCGATTTTTAAATGGGATACATTGTCATCTATTTGACAGTACCCCCTGTCTTCCACCTTCAAGGTGTATCATCATTTGATGTTTTCTTAATAGGTCTAACATTTATTTGCTTGAGAAATATTTTTCTCGTCAAAGACCGTATTGCTATTCGAACAAACATCTTATCGGATATACCCGATTGGTCTAGATGTACTCTTCATTTAAATTAATCATTCAATTATTTTCCTCCTTAGCACTCTTCTTTTGTGCTTATCGTAGGTTCAATCAACCTAGGAGGACTTAAGCCCGTACAAACATTTGTCGAGTTTTCTTTTACTCGTACAAGATTTTGACTATAGGCTATTATCTTTATCGCGACCCTCATCACTATGTGGAGGGAAGCTTTTGATGTTTGAGTTTCTCCATAGACTCATATCATCTTATGACTTGGCACAACGTAAGGGCCTACCCATATGGCTTGAACTTCATGATCCAACATGAGCTACACGAGTCTCGTCAATGGAGTAAATACAAATTGTAGGCGGAGTAGCCTCTCGTTTAAACCCTAGGCAAGGCGTCGGGTGTTTTAAGAGATACTTGGAGTGGGGACACCACCTTTGCAACATCTACCCTCAAAATTGGTATTTGACGATGTTTTTGATTTTGTGTTACCCCCTCGATATGATTCTCCCCGTTCTGATTACATCCTCTTTTATATCTATAAGGACGTAATCATCATGTGGTAGATGAATAATAAGTTGACGATATGAAACGACATTTTTCAGTCTATCTTTCCACCTTCAACTCCCTAATTTTAGAAGTGTACAGTGGGTTTGACATGAATCAACCATACAAATGTCCTTAATATATTTGTCCTCAATGATTGCTCCTTTCTTAATGAAGAGCAACCGTCTGGATGATATTTTGGCTCTTCCCTTTTTTTTCGAGCTTGGACATAGCTACTGATAAAGGTTTGCCATCAAATTTTATGAAAGTCATCATAGACTCTATTGTCGTATATTCGTGGCTTCTTGCCATCATCATTTCTCCCCTCGTTAGCTTGAGGGAATTTGAATCATGCTTTAGATCGAGCATATTATAATCTCAGTAATATACATCTTTAATACCAAAGCCTAAAAAGTTATTGGCTTGGTAGTACCAAAAATGAACCATTCATTGCAGAAGCAAATTGGCTAATGACATCTTTTTTAAGATGTTCTTGTCTGCTTAAAATATCAAAGTAGTTAATCATGGAATTGACCATCTTGTGCTAAGGCCATTCTACTAGCTCGATTAAATGAAATTGCTAGGTGCTTGTAAAGTCCATGATGTAGACCTTCGCTTTTGATCTTAGCGGTTAGGTAGACTTCTTATCATTAAGGCATCCATATAGTGTAGTTTCACCAAAAGTGGAATAGGTATGTGCAAGATGCTCACATGGTGAACCACGAACGCCATTGAACTTGTCAAGATAATTTCTTTCATGATCTATGGGACACAGGGACTAAACCACAATGTGTGGAGCATGATCGCTTATATCCCAAGATAGGCAGATTCTTTGAAACTTGGAATCCCATGAACCCTTGATTGATCATCTCCGTGATATATTGGAGAGATATAAGTGAGTTACCCCTTGGGTTTTCATCACTTGTACTTCATTTATATTTCAAAACACCCCTTATTTGTTTTGACTGATTGCTTCAGCTATAAGCGGCGTTATTTTGTGTCACACTACCTTATTTGAAGTTGCGACCTTGAGACTAGTTCCTTCAATGCCAAGTATGATTATAACTAACACTGGCATGTATTTTTGCACAGTCTTGAAAGATGAGAGTAATTTTCTCTCAAAAGGTTACTAGTGGAAACTCCTTACTTTGATAAAGGAAAGAGTGGTCCTTATCTAATGGAGAACCATTTTTTTTTACACCATTCATTGTAACCACGACATGGAAGAGGCCAATAGATAAGTGACCTTGGAACCATGCTTACACATTAAGTTTCTCGCACGTTGAATCTCGTGAAGAGTCTAACGTAGGTTTGGAACCTAGTCATTCGGGATATCGGACTTATTGTCCTTAATGGGGCTCAATCTTAAATAGGAATTTTGAGGAGCCCATACAACTGACTTAACCTCTTAAACCTTACTAGGTCTTCAAGGCATAAAATTTGTCAAACCTTAGACCATATGGTATGTATAAGGAGGTTTAAAATCTGGATGTTTTGGATTTCGGACATTTTGTCCTGGACGAGTCTCCCTCGTAAATAGAAGTCGAGGTGCTCGTAAAACTTACTTAACCTCATGAACCATTTTAGGTTTTGAAGGGTTAAAATTTTTTGACAAAGGGAACATTGAAATGAGTCCACTCCAAATGGAGGGTCATATTGACTTATTTCAAGCTATCCCCTAAGGATTGGAATAGACCCCATGTCGATTTCATTCCGAATTTTTTGACAAAGGGAACTATTCTTGACTTAACTCTGTTGATTTGATTTTGAATATCAACTAGTGAAAAGCTTATTGCTTTTTTTTTTTATGTGGGATGATCGGATGTTTCTCGCCTAATTTTAGCCAACTCTTAAGCTATAGAGAGTTCGGCCAGTGAAGGCAGTAAAATCCTCTTTGAGTACATTCTTGAGACCCCTTATTCTCTCTAATTTGTCGACCTTGGTGGTCTTGAAGAGAAGTTGGGTAGACTGCTATATACCCCCTTTCACCCAAATTACTTGGATGATGAGATGTTGAGGGACTCTTCAATGATGGGTCTTAGTAGTATTTAAGAGCGTCATACCAAGAGCTCAAATATTAAGGGGCTTATTGCCCTAAGATGATTGATCTTGTTGGACATTGATTTTATACTCCATAAGCATTTTTTGATAATCCTCTCGATTCCCTAGTTGTAACCCTTTTGTTCTCTTTAGTTTGTTGACCTTGGTGGTCTTGAGGACAAGTTGGGTTAAATGTTATGTATCCCTCTTTCGTTTTGGAGACTCGGATTGTGAGTTTGAGAGGATTTTTAGTGACGATACTTGGTGTCACTAATGCTTGGGAGCATCATTCAATGAACTCATTCAACATGGAGTTTGATGCCGCAGGATGACTGTCTAGGTTTGGCCAAGAGTAGTATACCCCCTCAGCATGTAGCCATTACAGACATCCTTTCACACCTCCTCTTATAATGTTCTCGAATGAGGTTTGAAGGTCCACATAGTAGTTTTAAAACGAGTCTCTAGAGAATGTGAGCCCTTAATGAAACGAAGGAGTATCTCGACAATCTCTTCTTAATCCACGACCCTCAATAAATAGTGTAAGCCGTGGAGAGCTCGTTAAAAATGATTGTTGCATTCAAAAGTCATTTTTTATTTGCAACAAAATATACCAAATATATGTATTGACATTACTTAAAGATGAAAAGAAAGAAAGGGTCCCACTGGGCGTGCCAAAAATATGTTGAGCAAAAATGTACACAAAATTGGAAAACATATAATAATTATTTTTATTTTAGTTCGACCCTCTCTTTTAACTCTTTTGATTAAAAGCAATATCGATACAAAATATTTAATGGTTTTTATGATTTGGGCTGCATCCAATTTTACGGGTTGCCTACGTATCTCTTTTCTAGAGAATCAAGCCTTACGCAGTTCAGAATTATTTGTTTGTTTATTTTGGTTTTATATTTGATTTTCACACATCAGCGGAATAAACCCGAACCCACCTTCTAGGAAGGGTTGCTCGGACTCAAACCAACTATCATTTGTGTGATGTAAATAAGATTAAACCCACCTTCTAGGAAGGGTTGTATAATCTCTTCACTATCAAACACAAGGCTTAAGGGTTTATTGTTTTTAATTTAATTTGTGACTGAATACGACACATTTATATTTTTATGTCGAATTTCCTACGTATCCATTTATATGATATGGAATCAAGTCAAACGTAGTTCTAGGATATATATTTGATTTGATTTGAGATTCGCGACTGAACTTGATATATATGATCAATATCAAGTTTCCTACGTAGTTCATAAAGAACATCAAGTCTTTACGTAGTTCTTTAAGACATTGAATTTTAATTTAAGGTTGCGATTGAATTTAACGCGTATAAATTTCACGTTAAATTTCCTACGTACCCGTATGAACGGGATCAAATCATACGTAGTTCTAAATTAAATGACTAGCATGATCATATGATTTCACTTTTGATCATGCCTTATATATTTTATATATTGACCCACTTTTGAAGACTTGAATTAATTTGTCTATACAGTGGACCAAGACATGAGTTAATCACCATTAAGGTGATTTGTTTCTTAGTTATGAAACGTGAAACGGTTTTAATGCTTAAGTGCCGATCTAACCTATGCATGGTAGCATAGGTAATTAACTTTAAAGCATTTTTTGTGTATACAACCCCCTGAATTCGTGATTTACCAACTTCAATTTATATAGGACTAGAAAAGTTGCCCTATTTGAAGTTCTTATATATTAATATCTTGATTTGGTCTATGACCACTACCATTATTGTGACATGCATATATCGCCACTACTATGTAATGATCAGAGATCACCCATGTACAATTCTAATGACTTAAAAGAGTCAAATCCAATTTATAAACTGACTCAAGGCCTTATTCCTTAGACGTGTATGTACGTATATGACTGGTACGCATACACATGTCATCGTTAATTCTATTTACGTACTCAAAACATTATAGTTACGGTCTTTATGGATTAGTTAAGATTCATGACTCGTTTGATACGTAGTAGAAGAGTTGAACGACTTAAGTATTTTTTTCTGGATTTCTTTGATCAAAATCCTTATATAATCTCGGAATAAACCGGACATTATAACGATTAGGGAAGAGATTCCAGGCGTGTTGTTCACAAATTAATTAACTGACGGATCAAGAGTAATTACTCCAAATCTATCATTTTGTGAACAATGTGGAGACCCGAAAGTAATTACTTCCAAATCAACCACAAATCCGGAGATAATATAGAGACCCGAAAGTAATTACTCTCGGATCAACTACGAACATGTACGAACATCACCATGATACAAGGGTGTGAAAGTAACTACTTTCGATCCCCATGTATACTAAATATCCCCACAAGTTCCTGATGAATCACCGGCCTTCTCCACGTACTAAGCCTTGATCATCTTCCCTCTCTCATTGATATATTGCACAGATATATCTCGTAAAGATGGGGCAATTTGGCATATTTTTTGTTTTGCCAGTGAGAACCCCCTCCCCTTTTGGTTTTACTTTTTTGTTTCTTTTGATTTGGCAGGCAAATGCAGGGATCCAAATTAGTGAAACTCCCTGTAGGGCTACGAGATTGATAGGAAGAATTCTCTTGGCCTTGTTGTTTTCTTCCTTTTAATCGTGCCCAAGGATGGACGGGGATAATCCAACCCCTCAGCGGTTTCTTTCCCTTCCTCTTATATAATGAGTAGGAAGAAGTTACTTTAATAACTTCTAAGTAACCACCATCAGGTAACTTTTTTTAACTTTAATTTTTTAATTGTTGTTTGGCCAAATTGTAATTCTCTCAAATCAATTTCAATTTGGGCCCAAATTTAATGGAATGACATATTTGTCAACTTTAATATCATATTTGCATTTAATTTAAAATAGGTTAACCAAATTTAATATTTTGGTTAATTTTTAACTATTTCAAGCAAAATCTCGATTTATTATAAATTTGTGAAATTTTGCCCGCAAACAGAGGGATGTAGACACTCCTGCAGAAAACACAAAACAAATACAAAAGTGTCACTAGAGACAGAACAATAATTGTCACTTATAAGAAAACTGTCACTTATAAGCAAACTGTCACTTGTAAGAAAACTGTCACTTGTCACTAGAGACACATAAATAATTGTCACTTGTCACTTACCAGTTTCTTTCTTCCAACTTCATAGATTGATTGATATCTCACAAGATGGATTCCATTGCTGCGGCACCTCAGCATGTGAGGACTTGTTTTTCACCTTCAGTATAGAGACCACACACTTCTCTTAAACTTGGAAACCTCTCCACAATCCAAATCTGCACACACAAAGGCAAAAGAAAAAGTTAGACAAAAGAGCATACAAACAAAGCAATTGCATTAAACAAATTTGTGAGAACATGTATTACCATAAATGCATAGGGGTATCCAAAGATACTGCGCCCAAATCTATAGCTTGGATCTTTGATCTTTTCCGGGTCACGAGAAGTACGATTAAGCTGTCTTAAACTTGAAATCAGTTCATCATAAGCAGCCCATCCCCAAGAAAACTCATTAAACGCTTCCAAATCAGATGACAATGCAATGACAGTGGGATCTAGGTGAACTTTAGGACGTCTAGGCATAAGAAGACAATACAAAATCAACAAATGGGCAAGCCTAAGCTTGACATCTGCATTCTGTGTACGAGCCAACTCAGCAGACAAGTCATCATATGTCAACCTCGGACGTGCAAAAAAGCCTTCATCATCACCAGGGGCATCAACCTGAGGGACATTGTCACACTTCAAACCAGTAAATGCTGTGAAATCCATTAACGAAAACCTACAAACTTGTTCACCAATCCTGAACCACATCTCGTGAGTATATTTCGTTTCCAGCTCATGCATCAAAGCATAGTGAATGAGCTGGTAATGAAGTGGCACTTTCTCTTTGAACCGAATGATGTAACCAAAACAGCCTCTGCATAAAAGCTCCCAATCCTCTTGTGATAGATGCTTCTTCACAAAATCAACAACGCCAAAATCCTGAAAGATATTTGCCCTTGCATTGTACCGCTTTGATTCAGGCACAATGTACTTTAGGTTCTTCTTTTCCATGGCTTATACTGCAATTATCATCACAAACATTCAAATTGTCAACACAGTAAGCAAATCGTCAGCTCAAAACATAAAAATGACACATATCTAGATAATTGTCACCAGAAAACACAAAGTAAGCACATAATTGTCACCACATACCTCAAATATCACGAAATTGTCACCACATACCTCAAACATGCACGCAATTATAGCAGTGACACAACTTAGCATGAACAACCACCAAAATGCCACCACTTAACATAAACCGCAAATGGATACTTAATTGTCACCACTTAACATAAAATTGTCACCACTTAACATAAACATCACAAAATTGTAATCACAAACCTGAAACATACACACAGTTATAACACTGACACCACTTAACATGAACATTCACCAAATGTCACCCATTAACACTAAACAGTGTTATGAACATTGTCACCACAAAAAACACATCATCACAAAACCCTAGAACATGCACGAAAACTCAAACTCAAACTCAGAGTATGTTAAGCCATCACTAAACCAGAAATGATTCACATTATGAAGAATCATCAACATAAGAACCAAAAATTCAAAAACAAAACTGTAAAACCTAACACATAGCAGGAAAACGAGATCTACTAAAACAACAACAATAGAAGAGTACAAATATGCTTCAAACGACATAAACACAAAGCTAAAAGGAAAATAAACAAACACTTACTCACGAGTTTCAGAAATCAAAAACCGAGCAGAGGTGACAGAACGAGACAATCGGCACACAAGAACTCAAAAATCTTCAATGTCAACTCAAATACATGCGACTTGGAGAAGATGATAGAGCGAGAGCACGATTTCGACTTCGTGTGAGGTGGATCAACGGTTAATCGGCACGATTTCGGGATTTCGTGTGAGGTCGTGGGAGTTGGAGTTCAGAGGGAAGAGAGAACACGAAAACCGGAATATAAACGAACGGGAATACGGGACGCGGGCTTTTTTTATAATTTTGTTATGCCATAGCTGCAAATCAGGGACAAATGGGCCGCGAATAAAAAACGGGCCAAAAAAGACGCCGCCCGGTCCAAAAACTTCTTTAATTATCTCTTTAATGTTTGGGCTTGTAAAATAATGATAAGGATATTTAACAAAATTTACTAAAACTATTATATAGGGTCTATATCACAAAATAGTATAAATATTTGAATATAATACGAAATTATCTTAATCATAAAATCATTAAATAAAATTCTCATCACGAGAATATGATAAGAAAATTGTTGAATTAAAAACACACGCGTGGAATGTAGGACTGGCAAATTCTGACCCGACCCGACAAAACCGCCCCGCCCGTCCTGCTCGTGACCCGACCGATCCCCGAAACAAAATTACACATATAAATTTGAAACCGACCCGACCCGACCCAATCTAACCCGACCGAACACAACACATTAATAGAAATACCCGAACCCGACCGCATCCGAAAATATTATCCCGATACCAACCTGACACCCGAGTTACCCGAATCCGATTGAACCCGACACCCGAAATGACCCGAACCCGATTGTACCCGTCACCCGAAATGACCCGAACCAAATTGTATCCGACACCAAAAATGACCCGAACCCAAATGAACCCGACACCTCAAAAGTAGAATTTGAGTTACGGCAATTTGGAAGGCGGTGAAGTTCTCACAGTTGTACGTAGACCTGTCAATCGGGTCGGGCGGTTCGGGTTCGGGTTTCGGTAATCGGGTTCGGGTCAAACACCAGGTCGGGTCATTCCGGGTCACAATTTTAACGGGTCCAAACGGGTCGGGTCACTCCGGGTTTGTTGCGGGTTCGGGTCAACCCAACGGGTTAAAGAACCTGATTTTTCAAATTTATTTTTCAAATTTATCTATTATTTTTTTTGTTGATATTAATTTATAACTCTCTTATTTACTTATAAAGTTATAATATAATTTAATTGACACCTATATGTAAGGATTTATATTTTTAATACAAGAGTTACACTTCGTCTTTGTACTCACTATTACAAATTATTAATCATAACGTGATATCTACCTATTTTAACAAGATTTTTGTAATCAATCATGTGCTAGACTAAGTGGGATGAGTAACACAAAGACAACAAAAACAAGTTTCAATTTCACATTCATGGTGTTTTCTAAAAGAATTTCAATAAGAAATGATTAACCTTAAAGTTCAAATCCTAGAGATTCAAAATTGATTATGAAGAAAAAAAAACAAACACGTTAGATAAAAAGTAATTTGTATGAAAACTTAAATCCTAGAGTTCTTGTATGCATATATCATACTAGAAGAAGAAGCTTGTAATTTACATATTTTAAAAGTATAATAATTCTCATCGTTTACATATTTTAACTTTGATAAAACTATAAACATTAATGTAACCTAGAACAACTTTACGAATCAATTCATAACTTAGATTCTAGTTCAACAAAGCAAAAAAACATTCAAACCTTGATAAGTATACATCAATTTAAGAGACACTAACTTAGTACATCTTTAATCAATTGGTATATTTCATGTTTAAAATCAATTACTCTAGTCGATTTTCTTTATAAAGAATCATATTTTAATCAATCAATTGGAGTTGAGTTCGGCTAATGACAAGAGGAGGACAGATCATTATAATCGAACCCAACAATGTGTGTTTCACCATTCCCGTTTTTCGTTCGACCCAACCGGTTAACCAAAACCAAACGGGTTTGACCCAGAAATTTCCCGGGTCATCGGGTTCGGGTAAAATCGGGTTTCGGATTTACTTTTCCGGGTTATGACCCAGACAATTTCAGGCGGGTCGGGTCGGATCAGATTTTGCCAGGTCTAGTTGTACGGCAATTGGAATTGGCAGAAATTGTAAAACTAGGTTATGCTATGATAGACCACTAACTAGTTTAGTTCTCACCTTTTTTCTTTACTTTGACTTTTTAGTATTTTAGAATTGGGTTTCCTTATTTTGTACGCATTTCAAATTTTAGATTTGGGTAAAAAGTAGAATTGGAGCCTTCTTTTATTTTATTCCCTCTTGTTTTTTTTTGTATCTTTTAAATATTAAAAATAGAAAAGTTGTGCGTATATAGTCTCATATAGCTAGTATATACTAACTAGAAATCATAATATAAACATGCAAAGTAATATTTATGAGTTTAACACCAAAAATACTATAATACAAAAAGGCTTATATTTTAAGCTATAGTTTAAACTAAACTAGTATACAAATGTGAATATAATCAAAACTTAACCGATCCGAGATCAAATTTTGATGGCCGAGCTCGTGTTTGACTAGAGAGTCGAGAACATACAACCCAAATCCGACAGACCCAAATTCGAACCTACCGATTTATAGATATATTTTTTAATAATATAGTTTTGTTCCATTAACATATTTATTATTTATTAGTAAAGTAATTTAATAATAAATGCAATATTTGAAAATGGCATTATCGATCGGTTGATTAACTCAATCTCGCAAGATTGCACGGAAAGCTTCCATAACTCGACCGGTTTAACTAGTAATTTCATTGACTTGAGCTCGTACTCAACCTCAAACATCAAACGATTGAACCCGAAGAGGTCGAACAAACCCAATTGACACATTCGATATCCTAGATTCTTAGTACATTAAATAAAGAAACCTGAATAACCCGTTCGTTTGCCACCCTTGTTATCTGGCTTAATCCAAACTCGAATCAATTGAAACCCGATCCAACCGAACCCGATTCGACCGAAACCCGATTCGACCGAATAAAGAAACCCGATTTTAATCTGAAGCCCGATTCAATCGAAACCTGATCCAACCGAAATCCGAAACACCTCACCGATTTGTAACCGATAACCCGATTCACCCGACAATGAAAAACCCAACCCGCCCCGACCCGACCCGACCAATCCCGATTAGCCGATTACATGTCATGCACTACCATAAGGAAAATGTGATACACTTGAATCCTTGATGGTGGAAAACCAATTTTGACACCTAATAAAGGTCAACAATCGACACGTAAGAGTGTAAAGACTTCCAAATTCCAATACTACTTCCCGATTTGACACGAGACGAGATCGCCGTGCAAGTCCGCAACCCAACAACCTCTTGTCGGTGCTCTCTGCCCCGGTTTGTTCCGCAATACATATCACAGATAGTGAGACACCAACTTCCCTCCTCTTACGACGTCGTTTCCTTCACCGCTTCACCTTTTCAAACCCTTAGCTTATACCTCACTCCTTTCCTTCTTCTGAGCTTCTCCAATATTTCCCACTTTCCCTATCGACAAGGAAGAACAACAGAGACCAAAAACCAACAATGGCGTCTCCCAAAATGTGCCTCGTCTTCCTAGCGATCGTCTTCATCAGCCGCTCTGTCCACGCAGACGGTACTCCCTCCGCCTTCTAATCTCTTTCGCTAATTTGCCGGTTTTTCTGTTGAATTGATTTCGTTCGCTTGTTTCTCGTAGCAAGCGAGGCTAGGTTATTAGCTGCGTACAATGTCTGATTGCTAGATGCGCTAGATTGTTCAAAATTGAATCAACTGAGCTGAAACTCGTGCTTGATTGGGATAGTATTTCGTTCAACTTTAGCGTTTGGTTTGATTGTTGATGCTTGATCCATTAGGCTGAGATCTGGAAACTTTAGTCTCTGCGAGTTTATCTTCGTGCTTTAGATCTGGACTGGATGATGGAAAATTAGGTCAAATTTGGTCCTTCAAACACAATCTTTGCTTAGTTGTGAAGGGTTGCAAGTGTGTTTTCGTCTGTAGTATAGGTGCCTGCTAATCCGGCATAGATCTGGAGCTTTATTTGACCATGTCAAATCCTTGTTTCTTAGATCTGTGAACTTGCAAAATTAATCGACTTAATACTCACATTTACGTTTGGTTGAGCCGTTCTTCTGCTGTTACTTCTCACTGTCTTAGCATTTGTGTGGCTTCAGATATATCCAAATGTATAAGTGGAATTATGTGGTTAATTGGACAAGGGTACTGGAAAATGAACTACAAATACTGTGGCAAAGTTTGTTGTTTAGATGTTGATTCAGTTTGAGTTATGGATAGAGGAAAGAAATGGGATATAAAGTAATGAAATACTAATGTAAATGTTGACTCGGTTTGAGTTATGGTTATTTATAAACAGAATATATTGCTTATTTCCTCCAACCTCAATTCTCCCTCTTAATCCTCCTCATTGTGTTTCTTAATACTGATCCACAAAACATGTATATTGGTTGTTTAGAGGTATTAGGGATATGGGAAAGATTTCATTTTGCTTTCTGATTAGTTTTCTCTACCATCTTAATTTTCCTGTAGTTCTTGTTCATTTGTCCTCATCTACCTCTCAGTTAGATGATCCAACTAATGAGCTAGTCATCTAAGATAAGATGTTCTGAATGTAATGGATATCTTTGCTGAATCAAGAATGAGTCATCTAAGATAGGTGTTCTTGAAAGTGAGAATTATTACAAAGGCTAAATTATCTTCACTTTCGGCACTGAACAATGCATACCTACACCAACAGGATTTGTGCATTAAATGTCATAATGGTGACTTTCTTTTTGCTTGCAGATGAAGCTGACAACCTGTTTTCCTCCATCAACACATACAGAAAGTCGTTAAACCTAACATCACTCACACAAAACGACAATGCAGAATGTCTAGCTGAGCAAATCGCCGAGCAATACAAAAAGCAACCATGTACAAACACGACCGGCTCAAACACAGTTCCTGGAACCGAGAACCAATTCGCCACCTACCCAGACATGCTTTCTCATTGCCACCTCAACATCACCAACACCAGAGACGGCGCCATACTTCCTGCCTGTGTACCAGATCTTGACCCGACTCTCGTCCTCTCAAACTTCACCAAAAGCCAGTATTCGAGCTATCTTAACGACACTAAATACACTGGAGCTGGGATCAACTCTGAAGGAAACTGGATCGTTGTTGTGATGACGACAGACACTTCGAGTGGCAGCTTTGCACCCGCTACTGGAGGCGCCTTTGTTTCTAGTCCCGGTAGCTTGATCAACTTCTTGGTGTTTGGTTTATCTGGGCTGCTGTTTTTCTTGCTATGAGCCGAAGCCAAAGTCTGGCTGTTATGAAATCAGTTCAGAAGGAAGTAAATCACATAATGCTTTAGGGTGGTTGTTGTATACCTTGCTTGGAGGAACATTCGTGAGATGCACATACTTTTTGTGTTTGTAAGAGTTCATTTTGTTGGCACTAATGAGCATGTTTTGAATCCTATTTTCTGTGCAATTTTTTCGATGTTTGGTATTACTAATACAGCAGCTGTATAATAATGGGTCCTGATTAGAGGTGGGATGAACCGACCCGACCCGAAAAACCCACCCAGCCCGCCCGAACCGAACCCAAACCAAAACCGAAAACTTAGTTAAATACACAACCCAAAAACCGAACCGACCCAACCCAATTAAGACCGAACCGAATTAGGACCGAACCCGAAATGGCCCAAACCCACAATGACCCGAACCCATAATAACCCGAACCCGAAAAGGCCCGATCAACTAATTAAAGACATTAAAATATAATATGCCATTTCTAAAGTACAATTTAATTGATAATTTTATATTACATAATTTATTTAACATAAAGTCTTACCAATGAAGGAAAACCAACTAATGAATACAATAAAACAATTATAAACTATCAAAATCTCCATCCATATATATATATATATATATTAACTAAATCCACAAATTACACTAAATCAAACTCCAACATAACGTATTGACATATCGAACATGTGAAAGTCATCAAAACCCAAACACATGCAACTTAATTTATACTAACTATAACCCGAACACAACCCGACCCGCTCTAATTGCACTCAAATATTACTCAACCGACGGTAACCCAAACCCGAACACAACCCGACCCGCAATAACCCAAACCGAAATAAACCCGAAATTGACACAAACTCAATCGGCCCGAACCGAACCGACCCGAACCGAAATTGAATTGGACCGAAATATAGCCCGAACCGAAATGGCCCGAACCCAAACGGCCCGAACCGAAACCGACCCGAACGGCCCGAATTCCACCTCTAGTCCTGATAAGGATATTCTTTTGTGTTGTCTGAGCAAAGCTAAGATGGATTTGTAGGCCCATATTATTTGGGTAATGGGCTGCCTAATGAAGAATCAAACTGACCCAATTAAATACGTGAAAGTGGCAACACATTCAAGAATGGTCCAAAGCTACTCACAATAAGGACTCCCAAACTTCTTAAGTAGTTACCGCTTAATTGAATGGTCCAAGGATTGAGGCGTTCTTGAATCAAAAGAAGGTTGCAATGATCCGTAATTGTATTGACAAAAGTTATTCGAGCATGTTTTTACTTGAAGATTTGCTTTTGAATTATGGACAAAGTACAAGTCCTTGATTTAAAAGAAAACTAGTTTAATCGGGTAATGTGATTATAAATCCAATTTAATATAGATATGTAATGACTAATGCCAATGGTCACGTTAAAATTATAAGATCATATATATTTATCTTCGTATTGTGATTAGTGTTTTTTTACCAATAGTAAATCAACTAATAATATAAATAAGTTGGATTTGTTCAAAAATTACTTTACGATAAATATCACGTTTTATTAAATAATAATATTTATCAGAAGATGATAATTAATTCTTGGTAAGTGATCATTCATAATTTTTGGTAAATTTTAAGCAATTTTTACAAGATAAGATTATATGAGATTGTAACTACCTAATTTGTATAAAGGAGGGTCCGACTGATTATTTTATTATAGAAATGACACGTAGCACAAATTTTTGTGAAGACATTGTCTCCGCTTTATACTATAGGTAATATAGACGTCCCCGTAACAAGGTTTTCCTTACGTGACATATGGTAAAATTGTAATTTAAGGATGGTCAGAGTATGAGTATGGTTGAACACCTGAGCAATTTCAAGTGGCTTATAATCATCTAACAAAGTTTAGGGTGAAAGTCGAGGACAAAATGTAAGCCATCATACTCCACAATTTAAAGCCGAAAAGTTGGGACACATATGCTTACTAACTCTGCATCTAACGGAAAGTTTACCATGGCTATGGTTGTTGACAACCTTCTAAACAGTGGCGGATCCAGAACCGAACGGATGGGTGGGCGAACTTTGAACGAGTTTAATAACAAAAAATTTACAACGACAAAATAAACTAATTAAAACATCACAATACTGCATAACAATTACATTATAAATAGTTTGAAATAAACAAAAGACTATATATGTCAATTAACCATTACATAATAATATATAATTAAAAAATCTAATGGAGCCTAATTCATAATCAACAAACAAACAAAATTCAACACATAAGTATATCAATGATATTTAACAAGTTAATTTAAGTATGGACGAAATGGGTAAGTAGCCTTTGTCACACAAAAATAAATGGGCTACATTATGGAGTGGGAGGCCTCCCACAAAAATAAATGTGGTAACTAGGCTTTTTTCCGAAAATGCCCTTGGGCAAAACAAAAATTTACAACCATGCCACCGCATCCCCCTGTCACACAAAAAATGACTTGTCATACAAAAAAAAAAATTACACCCATTCCACCAAATCCCACCTCACACCCCCTGTCACACAAAACCTGTCACACAAAACCTGTCATACGAGCAAAAAACGTCCTGTCATACAAAACCACCAATTTTCGTCCATTATCCACATACAACTTGTCACCACAAAACCTGTTACACAAAGCCTATGTGGGATTTGAACCCACATTACCATGCATTTAGCACGTTGCTCTACCATTTGAACTAATAGGCTATGATTATAATTAATATATAAACAAAACTAAATCTGTCACACACACAATCCATAACAAGAACCCTGTCATACCAAAAACCCTGTCATACACAAAACCTATAACAAAAAACTTGTCACACACACAACCCATAACAAAACCCCCTGTCATACACAAAAAACAGAACAAAAACCCTGTCATATACAAAAAAAACAGACCAAAAAACCTGTCACACAAGCCTCCTACACAAAAACCATAACATAAAACTTGTCACACACAAAAAACATACCAAAAACCCTGTCATACATAAAACCTATAACAAAAAACTTGTCACACACACAACCCATAACAAAACCCCCTGTCATACACAAAAACAAACCAAAAACCCTATCATACACAAAAAAACAGACCCCAAACCCTGTCACACAAACCTGCCACACAAAACCCATAACATAATACTTGTCACACACAAAAAAACATACCAAAAACCCTGTCATACATAAAACCTATAACAAAAACCTTGTCACATACACACAACTAATAACAAAACCCCCTGTCATACACAAAAAACAGACCAAAAACCCTGTCACACAAAAAAAGTAATAACAAAACCCCCTGTCATACACAAAAAACGAGCTGTCACACACAAAACCCATAACAAAAACCCTGTCACACACAAAACTCATAACAAAAACCTGTCACACACACAAACCTATAAACACAAAACCTGTCATACGAACAAAAAACGAGCTGTCACACACAAAACCCATAACAAAAACACTGTCACACACAAAACTCATAACAAAAACCTGTCATACGAACAAAAAACGAGTTGTCACACACAAAATCCGTAACAAAAAGCTTGTCACACACACACATCCTATATCAAAACCCTTGTCACACAAAAAACAGACTAAAAACCGTGTCACACAAAACTCTTGTCACACAGACAACCCATAATGAAGCGATTTCTTGCTTATCGCGGTGGTGGACGGTGGAACGACGGTGTCAACGGTAGAAGAGCGGTGTCGACGCTCACTTTTCTAGATCTAGGGTTTCTAGATCTAGATCTAGAATTTCTAGATCTAGATCTAACACACTAGATCTAGAATTTCTAGATCTAGATCTAACACACTAGATCTATCCCACCAACGCCGGCCACCTTGGTTGATTCCCACCGACACCGCAGCCCCGTCGTCGTCGACCGACACCGCTGTCCATCGTCGTCTATGGGCGTCGTTGTCTCTGGCCGTCGCCGTCACCACCGACCGGATCTGGATGAAAAAAACAAGAGGGGGAGAGGGGGAGCCGCCACCGCTCGCCGTTATTCTTTGGTGACCGTCGTCGCCGCCTAATGGATATGGGGGAAGAAAAAAAAAGATGGAGAGAGGGGAGAGAAGGGAGAGAGAAGATAGTGGAGGAAGAGAGAGAAGAGAAATGGAGGAAGAGAGAGTAGATAGTGAAATTGAGGGCTTTTATATGGACAAAAAGGGGCTAGTTAGTGCATTTAATTTTAGAGGGGGTTGGAGACTACTCAATTGTGAAGTGGGCGGCTTTGCCGCACCCTTACCTCTTTAAGTATTTAACTATCTAATTAATCCGATTAACCAAATACATACCGAATTTGTTGGACCAATTGGAGTTGCCAAATTGAATCGGTATTCTGTTCTTGATTCCTAATTTCAATTGTACAATTGTCAAGTGATCAAGTCTCCCCCCGTTGCAACCTTGCCGTGCCGAACGAGATTCTTAATTTGCAGAATTGTGCACAGTTGAATCGGGGGTTCAGATTTTAAAAACATAAAATGGGAGGTGGTTTGGGCTTTTTTTAATTTTAAAGTAGGTTTGGGCCTTTTATCTTTCTCCTAATGGGCCTAATCTGAGTTTTATTTTTTTTATACAAAATCCGACTAAAACGACGTAGCTTAGGTTTGGGTCATCTTCTTCCTCTTTCAATCGGATGAGCCATCGACGGCCGCCGCAATTGCAGCAGTGAACGGTGGTCGGTGGATGTAAATCTGCAATTTCACCTCGCTCTCCCACTAATCGTCTGCTATTCCGCCCTGCTCCGCCCCGATCCCGCCCCGATCCGCCCACCCCCGCCATCCCCTGGATCCGCCACTGCTTCTAAATGAAGAAGCATGGAGGAAGCAACAAAGCATGAACGTTTAGACCACCCACAACGGGTAATATAGGAGTATGAGCATGGATTTAATATATTTTATTGACATTTTGCATGTCCTGAAAAATCAGGGTGCAAAAAATGCACCACAAACATGTCAGAATCTTTTGGGTGCATAGCGTGTTGGTCCACGTACAACACAATAAAAGCACCTTGTTTTGTTGCCCTTCCCCCTATGCACTGCGTTTTGCAACACACCAAACAAAACAGATAATTAAAAGGGTCACTACTACTATGAATGCGGGCAAAAAGAAAATCCGACCCTTTTATCCCAAAAGCTCTCAAAAAACCTAACCGTCCTTATCTCTTCCACACCTGGTGGTTTAAGGCCCCAATTGATTTCATATCCTACCAATTACACCCTCTATGAATCTGGTCTTGTGGTGGCTTTGCCTGCAGTTGTCTGACGACATGGCATGCCTTCTCATCGGTGGGGCTGTTAGCGGTCTTCGTTGTGTTCCGACGAGTCCCGTTGCCATCCCTATCAACTATGTAGATCTGAACTTTTTGACTTTACCCATTTCTACCATTGATGAAAAGCTTGAGAAAAGAGAAATAGAAAAACCCAAAGGCTGAGGAAGCTATTTTGGGTTTTTTTTTTCACCATCTTTCTTGGTTGTGATTTGATAACATCCATTTGAACTACTAGTGTCAGATCCCCAGATCCTTGAATTTTTTTGTGTTTACTTGGGAGAGTCATCCCTCCATTTTTGTCCATTTTTCGATCTAATAGTCCCTTTGTGAAACCAAATCAATGAACAAGATGGTTAGACCTTTCAATCTTGACCAAAAAATGGTGATATATTACTTTGGTAGGCTGAGAAAGCCGTCATTGAAACCGATTAAGGCTGAGAAAGCCGTATTTGAAACCGATTAAGGCTAAGAAAAGCCGAAATTCTTTAGGGTTGAAGAACCCTTTTGTCAAATCTATCATGGATTTTAACATCATCTTGAAATCTTCAAAAGAAAACTTGTAGAATTTTAAGACAAAAGGAATAAGAAGGAATGGCCGGAGGAGTAGATCTGAATTGAAGTTCTTGAACTCCAAGCTCATTTCTTCACCACCATACCAACCCATTGAATAATGAAAAAATAATAATAAAAAAGTCCTTGACTTTCAAGGTTTGAGAGAAAATTTATAATAAAAAAAAATGAATGAAAAAATTACTTGACTTGCAAGGGTTTGAGGAAAAAAAGCAAAAATTATGAATTTTCTTGCACTACAAGCTTCAAATTGCTTGCGTTGTAAGTCTTGAAAATACTTGCGATGCAAGTTTGAAATTACTTGCGTGATAAGTTTGAGTCCTTTGCAGGCTTCAAGTTCCGGGCGATGCTCAAGCTCCTGACTGTGGTTCGAGATAATGTTCCGGATGTTGTCCCGGTGGTGTGTTTCCTTTTCAGGCGTCTTGTCACACCTCCTCAAGTCGGCTCCTTGTTGTCTTACTCTCCGGCGGCTCTATACGCTTGTGTTAGATCCTCATCTAACCCGCGAAATTGTCTTTCTCCTTCCATGTCGTAAGCTCTTCGACATCTTGGCTTGGTGGTCGTTGCTTGTGTTGTTCTTTCAGTTTTTTTTGTTTGTTTTTTTTGTATTTGTTTTTCCTGCCGGCTTGTCTGCCTACCGAGGTCTGTCTTGGTCTCTCGATCTACTGGACCTGTCCGGTATTTTGAATTCTTACCTTTTCAAAAAAAAAGGGCCACTACTACTTGTACACCTAGGGACTAGGGGTATTTTTAATACCTACAAAATTTATACTACCTATTTATGTTTGATTAAGATTAAAAGTAAACTATATTTAGACAATTTATACATTATTTAATTTATTTTTACCATAATTCATACATTTTTTTAACTATTCATGACACTAATATTATATATATGTTTGATTATACTTAAAAGTAATTATATTTAGAGTGTTTAAGGTACATTTTTTTAGATTGTTTAATTGTGATTTTTGTTAATCAATAGAGTTTATTTGATTATTTAAGTTCTTTTAATCAATTTTTTCAAGTGAAGGCAAGTTTAATATTTTCTCAAATAAAGAAATTATTTATACAAATTGATACATGTAATTTTTTATTATAAAAGGAGTGTCTATAATTTTTTTAAGTGTTGGGAATTGAACAAATATGGATTTAGAAGATGCATGAATATGGGTATAAATTAAAATAAAGATACATAACATTGTAGCAGATGCATGGATGCAAATGCATGGGTCAATGATGTGACAAATAAAAAAATAAAAATAAAGATACATAACATTGTAGCACTTGCATGGATGCAGATGCTCTTACAACAAGAGCATAACTGAGACGGGCGTCATACAATTCAAGGAAAGGATCAATGTCAAAGTCGATCTAAATCATTTGCTAGGGTTGTTGGGCTATCAATCGAATACCCTCTACTTGATATTCAATACCATCTTGTGACAAGTTCCTTGCCAGTAGGCATTATCCAAAACATATAGGTTAAAATCCTTATGGAAGCGGATCTTATTAAGAATGGACTTGTCAAACAGGGCATTCAGATCGGATTTGGATCAGGTCGTTCGGATCAGATTCATTCGGATCAAAAAATTATTTCGGGTTGTGTTCGGTTCGATTCAGATTGGAATGTCGTTCGGCTTCAAGTCTAGTTTGGTTCGGGTCCTTTTCAGATTGTATTACTTCTGATCGGATCAGTTGGGATTTAGATGTTGTTCGGTTTCAGGTCTCGGTTCGGATCATCTTCAGATAACTTTGAATCAAATTATTTCGGATCAGGTCAATTCGGATTCGAGTGTTATTTGGATTCAAGTTTTAAAATAGGATAATAATACTTCAGGTCACTTCAAATTAAGCCTATTCTGGTTTTTGGATGATAGGTATGACTCTTATTAACGGAATTTAGATTTATATTGAAATTTACAACATTTATAGTATAATTTTTAAAAATATATAGTTTAAACACTTTAAATAAAAACACATATGAATTAATTGATGAAACAACAATTAGATAAAAATATGTACTTCTACCAAAATAAGTCAAATATATACACACTTAAATAGGAGCGTAACATGGGTGACAAAAACTAAACACTAAGTACGCATTTTAAAAAGATGTACATTTTATGAAAAATCTTATATGTAGATTTATATCAATTAGATATTATATCAACTCATTTTACATGTTATGTCATTTATTAATCGAATGTATACTTACATACATTGATAAATAACTTTAGTCGTACATATTTGATTATTAAATGAATGTTTAATTTTTTTTTAATCTTTCATTGAGGGAAGAAATACTCAGTTTTGATTTTGTATTAATTTTTATAGGATATGCAAAATTCCATGAGATTATTATTGTTTATTTAATTAATCATTAGACAATGTTTTTGATAGGTGAAACTATTGAAACACAATTTGGTTGTTGGACGAATCTATTTGGTCCTTGATATATATGATTTTTCATTTTTTTTCTACATTACTCTAATATCTTGCATCATTACTTTTTAATTGTTGTTTTTATTTTTGAATGCATATCTAATCTTGAGATTTAATTTGGTTGACTTCGGGTTAGATTTAGTTTGTGTCGTCTTAGATCGAGGGATTTGGGTCAAATTTAGTTTAGGTCGTTTAGGATCGGATGCTTTCGGATCAGATTTAGTTCGGGTCATTTTGGATCATATTTAATTCAAGTAATTTCAGATCGATTCAATTTTGGATCGGATCGGATTTAGTCCGAGTTTCGGGTCATGTTCAGATTGTCTATCCGCCATAATTCAAGCAGATTCAATTGGGATTGTTTCGGATTGGATTTCGAATTCAAGTCACCTTTTTCCAAGTCTTCGAGAAGATAAATATTTTCTCGTATTAAAGTAAAATATCCATTCTAAAAAGAAATTACTCCGTCTATCACCAAATATAACATTCTCCTTATCTTACCGCATCCCATGTCCAATGTAACCTTCTTCTTATCTTACATCTATCCAATGTCCAATACGGACGAGAAGTGTTTAATTTGAAGCATGAAACTGGTTTCCTCTTGCCCAAGAAATGAACTTTTGCCCGCCCTTCAATCTATAAATACACGTCCATCCCATTATTTATCATCACGGCTAAGCTCGATTGCGATTGCTTGTTAGCGTTACTCTTTCTCCTCCTACATCGTTCCATAATCTCATCTTTACCAATTTCTTCACCAATTTCTGTCTAGTTCCTTCCGATCAGTACTCCGCAGGGCTTCACCGAATCGTAACAGGTATAATTCCAATCCAGTTCTATCGCTTTCCCTTTCAGCGGAATTATAATTTATCGATCCAATCAAATTAGGGTTCTTTCTTGGTTCTACGAATTCAGCTAGATTCATATCACATCCCGCTTGTATCGATCGTTTTTTCTGCACTCAAATCAAATCATAAACTGTGCTGAATTGATTCCCAATTTACATCTATTTCAATTCCATCCTCGCTGAATTACAAGATCCCATTGTTAGGGTTTCGCTAAGAGGTCCGAAGATCGACGTCTTCAATGGCGTCAGAAGATGAGCTAGTAAAGCGTCTGCAAGAGTTGCAAAAGCAGCTGGGAAAAAGGCAAACCTTTGAGGAAGCTCTATCCTCCATTAAATCTCTTCTCATAGATCGCTACTCCTCATCCTCACCTTCCACTCAGAAGGTCTTCTACACCGTCATCTCCCGAGTTGCCACCATTCTACGCACCCGCTACACCGCCGCCTCTGCACCCGGCTACCTCCTCTCCGGGCTCGAGCTCTTCGAGGCTGCGGAGCGCCTCACACCGGACGCCTCTGAGAAATCCCATTTCCGAACCTGCATTCTCAATATCCGAGACGAGCTGAAACAGCCAGAGGACTCCTCTTCCTCGTCAGAGCGAAGAGGGTATCTCTTCGAGGGCCACCTGACGGTTGATCAGGAGCCTCCACAGCCAGCTTGGCTGATGCAGCAGAACTTGATGACAGCGCTAGCGGCTCGAGGGGGGAACGGGAACGGTGAGGCTGGAAGCGTTGAGCTGCCTATTGAAAGCGTTGAAACTATGCTTCATGGCTTGATCGAGAGCCTTGACAATGCTATCCCAGCTGAGCTGTTTGATGCTGCCGGGGCTGATGTGAGAGGGGCCCCGCCTGCGAGCAAAGACGTGGTGGCCAAGCTGCCTGTGATTTCTGTGGATGAGGCGGTTTTGGGGAGGATGGGGGAAGGTGCAGAGTGTTCAATCTGTAAGGAGGGTTTGGTGGTTGGAGATGAAATGCAGGAGATGCCGTGTAAACATGCGTTTCACCCGCCTTGTTTGAAGCCGTGGTTGGACGAGCATAATTCGTGCCCAATTTGTAGGCATGAGCTGCCGACTGACGACCATGCTTATGAGGCGAAGAAGGAGAAGGAGAAGGAGCTTGAGGAGGAGAGGAGAGGAGCTGCTAATGCTGTTCGTGGTGGCGAGTTTATGTATGTTTAGGCCTATTGTAGAACAGATTGTCTCTATTGTTGTGTGTGTTTTAATTGATACATGAATTTGATTCGTTTTTCCTTGGCTGGGTATATTCGCTGATTTCATCATGGTAAAGCATTTGTGGTCTTTGACAAGATACTTTGTTCTATGATATGAAATTATAAAGCAGGAGTTGATTCCTCCTAGTTCTATACAATACTTGGTTGATTGAAACTGTATGATTCTTTAGTGGAAGAGATGAGGCTTTGCTCTTGGTAGTTTTTTTTGGATGCAATACACTGATCTTAGCTCAGTGACAATGTTTGTTGGAAATGGGCAGAAAGTGGTTGTGCTGATGATTGATAACTGTTTAAATGACTGCAATGCTGATGGTGTAGTGAATTGGCGTTCATTTGCATGTGTGAGTTATATAGCGAGTACTGACATCAATGGTAATGGTGATTACAAGATCACAAGGTAGGGCAATTTGTATCATGATGTGCACATACTGAATGAGTTTGAACTTCCTGAATCCTAATAGGTTGTTTTGCAATTGTACAACTATACATATAACATATAGGAGAAGTTTGTCGAGGGGTGCAGTAATAAGTAATAACATTGGTTTTTGAAAGACTTCGATTTGTTAGGTGAAAAGTTTGTCTTTGATGTTTATGTGGTTTAGCTAACACCTGGTGCTTATAGTTTACTGATTCAATGTGGTTTTTTGGTGTGGATTGCTGTGTGGGTTTTCTTGGTGGTTGTCTTTGCGTTTTCGCCACTTGTTGCCTAATCCTTTGGAATTGCTCGAGGTAATTGTGTGGTATATCTCTGACTCATGATAGATTTCTGCAGACCTTCGTGGATACACTGGGTAATGTTGTTCTTGCAATGCTTACAAAATTGTATGGTAGATTTCTACAAAATGTGGTTGTGCTGATGATTGATAACTGTTTAAATGACTGCAATGCTGATGGTGTACTGTATTGGCCTTGATTTGCATGTACTGTATTGGCCTTGATTTGCATGTGTGAGTTACATAATGAGTACTGATATCAATGGTAATGGCAATTTCAGGATTAATATGGTAGGGTAATTTGTATCCTGATGTGCACATTCTGAATGAGTTTGAACTTCCTGAACCCGAGTAGGCTGTTGTGCAATTGTACAATTATGCATATAACAACACGTACAAGTTAATAACTAGTAGAACATTGGGTTTTGATAGAGCTTTGATGTGTTAGGTGAAAAGTTTGTCAATGGATGCGCGGTTTAGCTAGTAAGATACTAAGAGTTAACACCTTGTGCATATAGTTTACTGATTCAATGTGTTTTTTTGATGTGGTTTGTTATGTAGATAGTTGGAGTCTAGGTTTTTGGTTTGCTTTGTGTATTCTGTTGGGATGAAATGTGGAGTGCGCTAGGGTGCTGTGTTTTGTGCTGGGTTTCCTTTTGGCTCTTCAATCTTTCCGGGTTTTAGTGGTTTTTTCGGTGGGTTTTCTTGTTGGGTGTCTTTGCATTTTCGCCACTTATTGCCTAACATCCTTTCGAATTGCTGGAGGTAAGTGTGGTATATCTCGATTCATGATATCCTACCTTTGTGGATACATTGGGTAAATGTTGTTCTTGCAAACCTTACAAAATTGTATGGTAGATTTCTATGGAACTTGTTTTGCTCAAGAATTTCTATTGTGGCTCTGAATCTTTGGAGCCACCTAAGACGAAGTGGATCTACCTCTGTCATATCTCTATAAACATCACACCTTGGATGTCTGTTTTGGTTCACCCTTCCGTGCTTGAACTCAACCAGAACCGTTGATTCACTTGTCAGTGCATTCGTAACATTATTGAAGTCATAGGCAAACACATAAACTCACCCCTTCTAAGTGGCAAGATGGGTTCCATACCCATAGATAGAAAGGAATCAAATAAAAGCTTCAATGATCTGTCTTTACACCAAAACCGGAACAAAGTGACAACTGTAACCACTGGTGGTTGTGTTTGGTGTAAGCATCTCCACAAATTGAACGAAGTCCATAATTGATAGCCTTTGTTTTCAATTGTCTGTAATGCAAAACTACATCTCAATCATCAAATAACCGAATAAACTATTGCTCCGAGAATGAAACGATCACAGTCCACCCCCATGAAATTTCCAAGAATATCAATAAGATAAGACTCCTTTAATGTTTGACTAAATCACAATAATTGCCACATGGGCCACCCACACATGACAAATCCGTAACGCTCACCTGAAAGTCCATTCATTCCCGCGAGTCTCCTGGATTAGTAGTTGGATCAAGGCACCATATAACAACACAACACAACACCACACATCTCAATACCCACAAGCCGCCCGACCCGATAAGAAAACCCACCTGAAACTCTGACCCGGCCACCAATGGAGGAATCCAACCACCAACAACCCCGCGAGGTCGCCCGCGAGTTCCTCCCCTTCGTCCGCGTCTACAAAGACGGCTCCGTCGAACGCCTGATCGACCCGCCGGCCGTCCCTCCGACCCTCAACGATCCTGCCACCGGCGTCTCCTCAAAGGACGTCGTCCTCAGCCCGGCCACGGGCCTCTCGGCCCGGGTCTACCTCCCCAAGATCTCCGACCCGACCCAAAAGCTGCCGATCCTCGTCTACTTCCACGGCGGCGGCTTCTGCGTGGGCTCCGCCTTCTCCGCCTTCGACCACCGCTACATGACCTCCGTCGTCTCCGCCGCCTCCGTCATCGCCGTCTCCGTCGAGTACCGCCTCGCCCCGACCCACCCGCTCCCGGCCGCCTACGACGACTGCTTCGCCGCCCTCCAGTGGGTCGCCGCCCACAGGCCCGGGCCCGGCCCGGAGCCCTGGATCGCCGATCACGGGGACCTCGACCGGGTTTTCCTTGGCGGGGAGAGCGCGGGCGGGAACATCGCTCACAATGTCGCCATGCGGGCCGGGCTCGACGGGCTTCCGGGCGCGGTCAGGCCCGTGGGGCTGTTCTTGGCGATGCCGTACTTTTGGTCGTCGGAGGCGGTGGGGGAGGAGGCGGGGTGGGACGATCGGGTTTCGAGGGTGTCGAACGAGATATGGGAGTTCGTGTACCCCGGGTGCGAGGGGGGAGTGGACGGGCGCCACACCAACCCGTTCGGGCCCCACGCCCCGAATGTGGCGGGGATCGGGTGCGAGAGGGTGCTTGTGGTGACCGCGGGGAAAGACGAGCTCCGGGAGAGAGGGAAGTGGTACGTGGAGGGGTTGAGGAAGAGCGGGTTTCCAGGGGAGGCGGAGCTGGTGGTAGCCGACGAGGAGGAGCATGTGTTTCACATTTTCAAGCCCGAGTGTGAGGCCGCCAAGGATATGCTTCAGAAGTTGGTGTCTTTCATTCACAGCAAGTGATCACAATGATGGAGGGATTGCTCCACCAAATCCAATCATGGGTCTTTAATTTGTCTATTTAGTTGGCTGTGTTCTGTTTGATGCATAAGTCAGTTATTTCAGTTGTATGTGTTTGATCATGTAACTTTGCCTTGAGTTAGGCGCTCTAGTTATCATGATGATGAGGCACAATTGCACAAAACAACTGGCAGAATAAGCAAACATCGGTTCTTAATGATCGTCATTACGTGCTATATATTTATGGATGTAGATTAACAACCGTATGGTTTCATGGTCAAGGCTTCTTTCTTTTTTTTTTGTCAAGAAACGGGACTAACCCTGCGATTTATTAATTAATAAAGGTTAGTTTTGCCCAAAATGGGCTACAAGATCAGCCTCACTAAGGCCTTGAACAGCAGAAAGAAACGATTTAAACTGTTCCCTAAAATTGAAAGCAAGAGAGGCCAGGGCATCAGCGTATTTGCTGAGCAACGGACTTGAATGAGGTGTACGTTTCCTTGGAAGTCATGTAGAAATTGCCGACATTGCTCAATAAGAAGAATGTATCTGTGAGGAGAAATGGTATGGGCAGTCAACAGGTTATAGGCAATTAAAGAGTCTGAGCAGACTTGGACTTGAGAAAGCTGCATATCGATAATAAGTTGAAGGCCATGTTTAATTGCCATCAGTTCAGCAAAGAGAGCGTCGTTGTGACCCTGACCACAAGTGAAAGTGAACGCAGCCCGGAACTCACCTTGCTCGTTTCGAAGAAGCCCTCCACCACCAGCTGGTCCCGGATTTCCCTTAGATGCACCATCAACATTCAACGACAGCCAGCCACTAATCACTAGCACGAGGACACCAAATAGACGTTGCTGTGCGTTGAGTGGCGTAATTTTCAGCTGGTCAAGGCTTCATCTGGCACAATAAGCGCTATATGATATGATATATGAGCAAGAAAGATGTTACCAAATCTGTTGTCTCAAAAAAGGATCTGTTGACTTGTCTCCAAAAACAAAAATCTGTTGCCTCACTGCCCCAGCAATGGTTTTTTCTTGGTTTGCAGCTGGCTGCACGTCCGAAGATCTGTCAACAAGACCGCCAATTTTCTTGCTACGTGCAGAATCTGGTAGTATTGGATCATTTGTCCTTGGCGATTACACATGGAAGCTCAGCATTTACTCAAAACAGAATGCAGTGTATGAAATCTTGCTGTTTCATAGGAAAGATGAACGAAAACAAGTAGATGTATACATGAAATCTTGTAGTAGCATAATTGAGCAATATATAACAGACAATATTTCAGAAACTTTGCAAATGATCCAGCAGCTAACAAAACAATAAAATAAAAGTGGAAAAAATATCCGTTGGGGATCGGGAGATTGAACCCGACGCGAATCGAACACGCAACCTTCTGATCTGGAGTCAGACGCGCTACCATTGCGCCACGGATCCCTGGTGTTATTTATTGAAAACAGTATCCCTTTTTTTTAAGAAAACTAATCATACATGAGTATATCATACTGTACCATTTTGTTACAGAGGAAAGGAAGTTCCACACTAGTATCTATAAAGCGAAAGACGAGGAAAATGCTCAACGTTTTACCTAGATAAAGTACTCCGTAAAACAGAAGATGAAATCCTGCATATATATACTGTAAGCACTGCACAGGCTGGATGTCGAAAAGATACTCCAGGCTCCAGCTGTTCATCAACTCAATTTTTTAATGAACCAACGTACACCACTACTCAAAGCATCAAATTATCAACAACCCCAAATCCATTGATTAAATTGGATAATTACATTTTAAACTCCCTTCTTCAGTAAATCGACCCATTTTCCCACGCAAAATATTAATGCAGCATTTATCCATGGAGACACCAATTGCTTAACAAATCACAGTTGTGTACATAAATCTTTTCTGAAAAATATTTTACGGTCTGGCTATTTTAAAATGTTTTTTGTGTTTATGCCGTGTTCGTGCCCTGTCTGTATCAATCTACTACTCGTAATATTTATCAATCTTTTTTATAATTACTTAAGTCATCTTCAATTTGAATATAGTTTCATGTTGGACTTACAGGATCAACCCAACCAAACATCACAACCTTCTTCTCCCCCATTTGACCTGTTCTTGCTGGCCTAACCCATTTGTATCTTTCTCATGCCCAATTTTCGGCTTTATCTAAACAATTTGTTAATTGAAATTTTAACTGCATAACTTTGTCTAAGTCTTAACCTCCTCCTGACTATTTAATATTTAAAAAAACCACAAATACTGAAGTGATTTCGGTAGAAAATCAGGGAGAAACGTAGATTTGTGATTATTTGTTTGAAAAACAAAAGTTACGGTGCATTCAGGGGAAAACTTTCCAAAGTAGGGGTGACTTTGATAAATTCACAGCTCAGTACAACTGTCGATCCGGTACACGCACGATTTCAGCTTCTGGGGCTCATTTTTTGGCGCGTTCGGATCTTTCTTCCCCCGGAAGACCAAACCAACAACTCTCACAAAGAATGGATTCCTTGCTTGAACGATTCATCATCAACATCATCAATCTTCACCCGATCCCAACGACCTTTTCAACCCTATGCCTCTCTCTCCTGTAAAACCCCTCTTTTCCCCCCCAATTCCCCTTCCAATCCCTAATTTCGCATGCTTCTCTCTCCTTCCACCCTCCAATGTCTCCCTCTCCTCTCTTCATTCTCCTCCTCTTCCTCTCCTTCTCTCTTTCCCAATCTCTCAGAGGTTTGCGTTCCTTCTTTGCAATCTTCAATTTCGCCTCGTCTAGGGTTTCTTTGAGGTTTCCGATTTCTGACATTTTCTTGCAGGTACGTACATCGATTGCGGAGCGAGCCGATCCACCGACTTTAACGGCCAAGAATGGCTTCCCGACGCCGGATTCGTCACCGCCGGATTAGGAGCAGAGGTTCCGGCGACGGGGCTCATCTCCGTCCTCCAAACAGTCCGCGTCTTCCCAATGGCCGGCAATCTCCATAAGAAGTTCTGCTACGAGGTTCCTGTTTACCGAGGGCTCAATTACCTGGTCCGGACCACTTACTTCTATGGCGGATTGAACGGCAAGGATAAGGCTCCCCCGGTGTTTGACCAGATCATCGATGGTACGCTTTGGAGCGTGGTCAACACGACCGACGATTACCAGAACAGCCTGTCCACTTACTATGAGGGGGTTTTCAGGGCCATTGGCAAGACCATGGCCGTTTGTCTTGGGGTGAATACTTACACTGACTCTGATCCTTATATCTCTGCTCTTGAGGTGCTCCTGTTGGATGATACGCTCTATAATTCCACCAATTTTGATGAGGTCGCCTTGGCTTTGGTTTCCAGGCATAGTTTTGGGTACAATGAGTCTATTGTGAGGTATGTCAAATCAGAGCTAGTTTGCTGTCTTTCTTTTTGATGAATTGACAATCTAGCATCTTATCTTGCTATTTGGACTGAATAAATCGTTTTCTGATTGTTGGGGCTTCATTCTCCTGTCACGGGTTTATGTTTGATATGCTTCTTGATTAGTTTATCAAAATTTAGGGCACCACCTTGAAGCTGCTAACAAGATATACTTGGATGGTATTAGTATATGTGAATGTGCATGATTAGCCATATCGATTCCTCTCCAGTCAATCTGTTTCTGCAATCCTTGCTCTCATTGTGAACTAGATTCTAATTTCATATACTTTGCATCCTGTAAAAGCTTGGTACATCTAAACTGTATCTCAAGGCTTACAGTCTATATGTGGTTAGTTATGTTGACCTTAAGTTCTGTATGGTAAATCTGGTGCAATCCTTACTCACTTGCTCGTTGTTTTTTCAATGGATTTTGGAATGGCAGGTATCCTGATGACGAGTATGATCGTTACTGGCAGCCATATGGTGATTACAGTCCTGTGTCTGGATCACCAAACATATCTGTGTCTGGTTTCTGGAATGTTCCACCTCTAAAGGTTTTTGAAACACGTCTGACATCCGATAAATCAGAAGCACTAGAAATTCAGTGGCCACCTGGACATCTGCCAAGTAGAACATATTATATTGCCCTGTATTTTGCTGATGATCGTGTATCTTCACCTGAAGCCTCAAGAGTATTCAGCATTAGCATCAATGATGTGCCATATTATGATAAACTTAGTGTGACCCCATCTGGTGTTGCTGTCTTTACTAGCAAGTGGCCGCTTTCTGGTCTGACAACCATAAAACTGACTCCTGCTGCGGGATCAGATATGGGCCCTTTGATTAATGCCGCTGAGGCCTTCTTTGTGTTGCCACGTGGAAATCGAACCCACATACGTGATGGTTTGTTCATTTACCTGAGACCTCACTAATTTATTTAAGATTTTAGAGATTCCAAAGTTGCACTAGGACTAGAGAGTGATTTATAATTCAACAGAGTAGAGTGGGTATAAGTTGCCATGAAATAGGTATGACTTTCTAAATTTGGTTGAAGTTAACCATTT